>JAPTHN010000042.1:1200000-1612074 GCA_026936325.1 Platynereis dumerilii | reverse complement strand
CTTGTCAGAAGTATAGTGTTGGCCAGGAAATGATTTCAAGGCAACTAGTCTCGAGGGTGAAATAACGATGAAAAATAGGAAATGTTCTATTTTAGAATGCTATTTTGGGTCACTAAGTTGAGTAATACATTGAAAGACAACAAAGTAGGAATCTGATAAATGGGGACAAATAGGATGCAAGCAGTAATGCCGCAGCGGCATTGTTATGAGTCAGTTGAAGTCCAATTATGTGGAAAGGATCAAAAAAGTTCAAAGAGCATTCAATATGTCTATACATCATCCTCAAAACAAGGTGTGGATAACATGCTTTGCCTATTAATATACATTTAATACTGGGCATCAGGGAATGTGTCTCTGATCTGATCCCAAAATGCCAAAATTCATGGAATATCTGAAGTGTTGCTGAAAGTTGGTCATGCTGAGGTCTTGATTTGAGTGCATCATGGGCGTATAATGTAGTGGATATGCATATAGATGCCTTGTATGCGATTTACAGAATGCACTGTTCCCTGAAACATATTGAGAAGCATTTGACGAAAACCGGAGGGAAATTGTCCATCCCTGCTGTCTATCAGTTGTCATCATATGGAATTTCATGGATATAATAATATTGTTCAACCTTGATGAAATTTTGAAAAACTAAACATATAATCAAAATCAGTGATAAGGATTATACGGGATGATCAAGCCTTTCGATTAAATTTCTTGATCCAGAAAGTTTAATTATTAGTATTGGAATGTTGATTAATTGATATGTTGCTGTGATTCTCTTTCTCAATACATGTCTCTAGACAATTCTGAAGGAATGGGATATTTTTAAAATATTGAAATGATAAAACATATTATAATCATACGGACTGACTGACTGATCAACGTATGATACATTTGAGTACAATGATGCAAAGGTTAAGTAGAAATGGAATTGAAGAAAAATCACCTGGTTTCTTAATCTTAGCCACTGGAGGCTCCCCTTGCAAGATAAACAAGAAATACATTAACTAAACAATTTAATTTTCAATGGAATTAGATTTGTACCGTAATATGGGGTGAATTGGGACACTGGGGTGAATCGGGACAGAACAGGGAAACATTTTATTTGCTCAAAAACAGCAATTTCTACATGCCTCAGGAATTTAATTTTTGGCACATGTATGGTACACATATCAGCGTATATTGAGATAAAATTTTGTAATTCTGACACCAGGCAGTGAGGAGTTGCAGCACCTTAAAGTTGGCCCTGCAAAAATGACATTTTTACAGGTGGTCAAAACTTTGCGTGTACCATATAAAGTATAAATATTGAAGCCACCAAACTTGCAGCAAACTATAAAATCAGTTAAAATATTCATAGAGGACCATGATAATATACTGGATATGAGATTGTGATTGTTTGGTTCTGGTTCAGATCCACGTCTATGGCAAAGTTTCGGGATTGAACAAAATAACCCTACTTATTTTCATTTGAGTTTTCTGGCGTGGCTTTTTGATGAAGATCATTGAACTTGGCATCATTTATGCTAGATTTAGTCCAGAATTATCAATCACTGGCAAAATTTGAAGAAAATACTGTTTTTAAATGTTTTCTGTCATTGATCACATTTTCATAAATCTGCATAGTATCAATGAAATTGATTTCAAGTTTCCTTCAATTTTTTTTTTTGCATATTGAGCGTGTTTTCTAATGTTTATTCACAAGTAGAGATCACTCAAAGAAGATAAGGAATTTTGATTGTGGAAAATAATTGAGTGTCCGATTCACCCCAAAGTGATGGGTGAATTGAGACAGTGGTTTTCTGGGCCTGATCGTTGAAATTTAAGATATCACTTGAAGCTCCAAGGGATAGTTAGACCTTTTGCTTGGACACAATTTGACACCATATTTTGATTTCTGGGTTGATTTTGGCCATTCTATAACAGAAAAACGGCCAAAACTGTCCCGATTCACCCCATATTACGGTACCTCAATTAAGATTATCCCTTATGCTATCACAGCAATAATAATAATATAACAGTTATAATATCAAAAGAGATAAACACTAAACAATAACTGGCATGTATAACACTTAAAGAAATATTTAATTTGTTAAATCAGCATCATCAATTTGTAGTAGAAACACAATACCATAAAATTGTGTCAGCCTCCTCTACGTATACCATGAAAATATAAGTATATGAAACATTTTCAGTGGAAAATAGCAATACAAAAAATCTCATCATAATAATATTATATTATGGAAGTTCCCAGATAGTAAATAAGCGTCAAATTATATTGACCATAAGATTTCGGCTAAATAAGAGCGGTATTGTTTCATCATTTTTTGTGGCTGTGGTCTACCAGTGTTAATGCCACTATGAATATTGACAAGTCTATTTGAGCTCCTGCAAAGTGTATGAAGATAGCAGGAATTCTTGGTTTCACCTTAATGCACCCACCCATCATACAAGCAATTTCTTAATTCATCTTTCAACGCATTGTTCCAGCCACCTCCCAACCCACATTTCATCTATTTTCCATGTGTCTTGCTTCTCCATAGCTCAACAAATTTTCTGGTGGGAATCAACAACAGTGTGTTGGATGACTACACTCAGCTATTCAAAATCATTGTGAAGTCACAATAAGACAGTTTATGGGCTGCTTTAAGGGGACAAGTGTGTATGATCAATCTATCAGACACCCCTCCCCCTAGAAAAAGGAAAAGAAAGGAGTACAAAAAGAAAAGAAGGGGTGAAAGCAGACTGCGTTATTCAGAATTCATGTGAAAAATGACAGAAGCTGTTTCAAGCAGGTGTGTAGCTAAATTCCCTGTCAATATTTGAATTACCCCAATGACTCTTCCATAAATATAACAGTAGTAGACTGTATCCTATTTCTGTTTTAATGCCCTTTTTGGTGCAGGTGCCTTCAATCGAGAAAAGAAAAAAGTATAAAGATCATCAAATTAAAGAGTTCTGCTGATTTTGCATTTGTAGTGTTGTGATATTTTAAGAATGTCAAAGCGTAGTCCGATTAACTAATTGTTTATATTTCCTCAGGGTCATTCTATGTCTTTGAAATAATTCGGTGACAGATGAACATTCAAACTTTTAACAGCAATTTGGAAAGCTATCAAAACATGTTTGCACATAGTTAAACCTGTTTACCCATTCACATCAATTCCATGATGAAAAAAGATTATTACTTCTCATGTATGTGTATGTCTGTATATATGCATCTAATAATAATGATTAACTTTGGTCTGAAAATTTCTCTGATGCTCACACTCGTTTTCTGAAAGACAGGCTCACAAAAGAAAAAAAAACACTTCCTGCACCAATATTTCAGAAAGGCGACAGAATTTTGAGTTTTTAGAATCAGGCATGCTTAGTGTCCAGGCTAATATCCAAAGCTGATATGATCAATCAAATGTCATCTGAACTTCCACAATACAGAAATAAATCACATTTAAATTACACCCCTGTATTGTATGACTTTAAAGGCTTTTATAGTAATGTACCAACACAGGCACGCAGTGGACACTAGTTGAATTTCAGATGATTCATTCATCAAAATGAGGCTCCTGCCTAGAGATTCATTTTGCATCTGATTTGGAGTGAATCAAACATAGCAGAAAGCATAATGTTAGCAACTTTCTTTAAAGAACAAACAGAAATCTACATGTCCAGAATAGAGGATTGATATTTCAATATTTGAATATGGAAAAGCGAAATATCAGAGGAGACCTTTTAGAGAGACCATTTTAAAACTGAGAGAGATGCTGTTGGAATTTTAAATGATGTATCATGAATTAGAGCAGATCATCTTTGTTTTTGATCCAAAGAACTAAGTGGTTTTTTTGTGCTCTCAAAATTCAAAAGTAGCAAAAGTGCTAAATTTAGTGTACTGAAACTCTGCTGGTCAGCTAGTGAAATACATTGATAGTTGGATGCATGGTAAAGGTGGGTACGCAGATAGTTTGGTGTATAAATCACATCAAATAATCAATCAATAAGGCCACTTTCTTACTCCTGAATAACCAATAAAAATCTCTCGGAAGTACAAATGAAGGTCATTTTCACAAAACTTTGAAATGTGACACACTGCTGCTGTGGAAACCAATGCTTAATCTCTTCCTAGATGAAAATTAAATTGTTCACACAAGATGAGGTTGCTCACCCTGCATTAATCAAATGGAGATCACATTCGAAACGTAACATTGCAGCACTCAACGCTCAAACAATAAGGGACTTGAAGTTTCAGAAAAAGTGAAAAGAGAAATAAATGAGAAAAAAGATTTGTGAAAAAAACATTTGTCACTTGATATACAGATAAGAATTTTTTGGGAGAGATTTCTGGTGATATGGCAGATTTCCAAAAAGATTTCCTCCATGACAGATTGTGGCAAAGATTTCAGATGGAATTCAAGCCCAATCTTAAGGCAGACAGCGATTCAAGTTGCCAAAGTTGCAAAGTATTTACAATGAACTAAATACAGAATTTCAGTATGACAAAAATGCTGATCTTTTTTTCTTTTGTTGGTGTTTCAAAGGCAATGTTTTGTTTATTTGGTAGGTCTTATTCTTACAAAGCAGTGTGTTGGGAGGTAACATGTTTCACGCATAGAGTTCAATAATTAGATAGATAACCTGTCTGCGGATCTTAGTCAATTGGACAACTTTTGAGTTTAAACAACAACTATGTCAACTTTAAAAGCATTAGCATCATTCTGTCAAATGTATTTCAGCTATCAATTAATCAATCAACTTATCTACCTACCTCTCTGTCAATATATCATATTATGTGGCTATATGTCTATGCATCAGTCTTTCTACCTGTATATGAATGTCTGTCAATCGATCTATCTATTTCTATTCACAGACCATTTTAAAATCTGTTTTGAAATTCTACCAACAGGAACATTACATTGTGTTTATTGTGTAATGAGGCGAACAGTAAAAGTCTTATGTGAAAGACAAAAGACAAGCTTCACATGAATTTTTAGAAGTAAATTTTACAGAAAGAAAATATAGTTGTCTGTATATAGAATAAGAAACACGATGTACATATAGATGACAGACAGTCAGAAGCAAGAAAGACAGCCAGGATGAAGGTAGACAGATAGAAGGAATATGGACAGACGTAGTTTATTTTGTTTCACAGAAGGACTCATCAGTGGCGTCCCTATGGGGGAGCATGGGGGAAACGGGGGGCACGTGCCCCCATATTGGACCTGTGCCCCCGAGGTGCCCCATATGAACTTTTCAACCTTGGTTAAAATGTACAATTAGTTCTACGGGTGCCCCCCGGGAGAATCGTGTGCCCCCCGATGCCCCCCCCCCCACGAGACCCCCTAGCTAGGCCACTGGGCTCATGACATGGCAGGGTATACCATCTTGGCCACGGGCCAACCCTATTTTTATGATGGTGTAACCAAGGGTTGTTGGATGGATCAGAGTGTAAAGGATATTTGAGGGTAACCAAGCTACATTGAGAGAAGCCGGCTTTTTAGATTTTGAGGGAAGCCAAGGGAAGCTGATGGAAGCTGAGGGTAGTTGAGGGGGGCTGACGGAATTTGAGGCTAGGTTAGGGAATTTGAGCCCAAGTGAGGGAATTTGAGGCTAGGCGAGGGTAAAACAGGTTCAGTTGAGAGTACCCAGTTTATGAGATGGCGTTGGAGGGGGCTGTATCCTGGCATGAGCCTTACAGATAGATTGGGCTCCATTTTTCAGGGCAGCATGTTAACATTTTTGCATACCATGGCATCCATAAACATAAAAGTGATTGCAGAGTATTCTTGACAAAATATAAGTGCAAAATTAATAAAAACAACTAAATGTGCAGTTGTCAAGGTTAAAACAACACGAACATATGAAATATTCACAACACTAATCAACCAAGCATCACAACAATACAATGCATATCAAAAAGAACATTATATACGTGAACAAACAGCCAAATAAATTTAGCGTAAGCCCACCATGGTTTTTTTAGAGATTTATTGACCTGTTAATGCCACAGCATAACATTATAAACGTCAGTTACATGAAGGGTGACATAAGTCGTCATTAAAAGGGAGATAAACAAATGTGAAAGAGTAACAGTAAACTAATTGGGGATGTTAATATGGAAACAACTGACAAGTCGATGATAGGTGTCATTGCTGTTAAAATGTGGAGAAAAGAAAACTAAAATATGTGGAAATTTTAGCAAAATTGCAGGGTCTCTATGAACTGGTTGATGTCGTCAGGTGCAAGAGATTGTGCACTCTACAAGAAATGACCAGTTGCCATTTAACTCGTTGTGCTAACACACAATACTGAAGTTAATTTTAAACTTTTGACAGCTTCTTCATTAATCAAACAAGATAATTTCATAAATTTCAAGTGTACTAATGGTACTCTTTATTTTGCTACCCTACTGCAGGTCCCAAGTCGCTATTAACAAATAGTCTGGTGAATATCCAAGAAAAATTCAACCGTTATAATGGTTAAGCAGTAAGCCGAATCAATATTTGTTTATCGCACACCAATATCTTGGCTGACGGATAAGCATTTGGATTGGTAAGCCACACAGAAACTAGTTTATCGATCACCAATCTGTTTTTAGAGCTTATTAATGTATATATATCTTACAATGTCTGGACTACCTGGGTCCCGGTTGTGAATTCAGGGTCGTGTAATCTTTAAGGTCTCAGTCAGTGTGCTCCACCACAAAGAAATGCAATGAAAATGAGTCTTATTAAGCACAAAAGTACTGTATATTTTAGCAATCTTCATCAAAAGCAATACAGAAATTACAGCTAATTTTCGCAGTGCTGAATCTTTTCAAAACCGACTCTTCAATTACGTTGCGCTTTCATCACAATTGAAAATGCCCATTTGAGATCTATATGATAGTAAATAATTGATCCATCCCCCAAACTCAGAGACCAATTGTTATAGGAACACAAGGCATTACAATGGAATAATAGAAAAAGAAGAGATAAAAAAGAAAAGTATTGTTAAGAGAAAATGTAAACAAGAATCCATGGATTCAAAAACCGACCTATCAAAATTGAAGTTGCGGCGAGTGTTTGCCCTAACCAATGAGCATCTGATGTGAGTGATGTACATGCTGAAGGAACAAAGCTCTACTTTAGTACACTTTAGACTGGAAGTATATTTGCAGGGCACTGTGAGTTGTAATTGTAATTTGTAATTTATTTTGTTCATGGCAATAACAAACAGTTACATAAAGAATATAATAATCATATATATATCAAAAAGACCTGCATCTGCATCTGCACAATTATAATTACTAATATTTGTTTTGCCATAGGGCTAACACAAAAGAATAAAATTCTGTAGGCGTGCGCCCTAATAGAATGATATGAGGATGATATGATGATGGGAAATAATGGGTGATGAGATGGGACGATAATTTTTCATGTTTAGCTAACGATTAAATTCAGAGAGTGCAATGTTGCTCACGAGTTCATACAAATGAAACAATTGTGAATGTTACAAATGGAGGGATACAGGGACAGGAAATAATCTTTAATTCTATGTTCAGTTCTATTGTTTTTTATGTATGGGGGAGATTATTCCATACTTGAGAAATCTTTACATTTATCAATTGCTTATTAAGTTCAGAACTAGTATTGAAAATATGGAGGTCGTTGCTATTTCTAGTGAAGTGGGAATGTAGGTTTCTGTTGTGAAGGAGGAGTTGCTGAAAGTATTGTGGGACTTTCTTCTGATTTATTTTAAGATAGAATTTTGAGCAGGCGAGATTGAATATGTCACTAATTTTAAGGAGGCCAAGTTCTTTGTAGAGTTTATTGGTGTGGCTATTGTACTTAACTCTACATATATTTCGGATGGATCGTTTCTGTAATACTTCTAATCTTTTCATTTCTCTATTGCTAACATTACCCCAAGACGTTACAGCATATGACAAATGAGGATAAATTAAACTGTTGTATATGGTTTTCAGTATGTGTTTGGGGATCGTATTTTTAAGGCGTGAAAGAACTGCATTTACTTTTACAATTTGATTAGCCTTTTTCGATATATGGTTTTTCCAAGATAGTGTGTTATCGATATATGCACCAAGGAATTTGATTTCTTTAACCTGTTGTATGGGAATATTATTTACTTTAATTTCTATGTTATTTTGAGTAATTTTCTTTCTGGGCTTGTGAGACAAAATATATTTGGTTTTTTGTATGTTTAGTGAAAGCTTGTTTGCTTGGAACCATCGAGATATTGTCAAAAGTTTTTCATTGGCAGAATTGATTAAAGCTTGAATGTCATTGTTATAGAAAATAAGGTTAGTGTCATCCGCGAAAAGTATAATATTGCTATCTGAAGGTTGGGGAATATCATTAATGTAGAGAAGAAAAAGTAGTGGACCTAATATTGAGCCTTGGGGTACTCCGCATTTTATCGAAAGTTTAGGTGATGAATTGTCTGTAAATTGTACATATTGATTTCTATTGTTAAGGTAGTTAGCAAACCAAAGTTGTGGAAGTCCTCTTATCCCTAATTTTGAAAGTTTTTTTTAGGAGGATATTATGGTCTAGAGTGTCAAAGGCTTTTGATAGGTCGAGGAATACCCCAAGGCTTATTTTGTCATTTATGAGTTGCTTGGCTATTCTATCTTGTAGTTCTAATATTGCCATTTCTGTTGAAAGATTTTGTTGGAAGCCATATTGGGCAGGGGTGATGAGCTTATTGGTTTTTAGGTAACAATTAAGTCTATTGTGTACTAAGCGTTCTAAAATTTTTGAGAAGGTGGGCAAGAGAGATATAGGTCGGTAGTTTTTAAATTGGTGGGGGTCATCTGCTTTATAGAAAGGTAATACTTTGGCTATTTTACAATTATGGGGAACAATACCTGTGGAGAATGAAAGGTTCATTATGTGGCAGAGCGGATCAACTATTGGCAGAATAGTTTGTTTCAAAAGTTTGGGACTTATTTCATCAAAACCAAAGCTAGTTTTTGCTTTCATCTTTTGGACAATGTTTAGAATTTCAATTGGAGTAACTGGAGTAAGAAAAAAGCTTTGAGGAGTAATATTGGAGTAAGCATTATCTGGAGTTGTTGTTTGATGTTGTGGGATACTCTGTGCTAGTTGAGGTCCTATATTTACGTAAAATTCATTAAATTCTGCAGCTATGTTTTGTGGGTTCAAGATCTGTTCATTATTGTTGTTTGTAAAGAAATCGGGGAAGCTTGATTTGTCATTTTTACGGTTTAGAAGTGTATTAATGTTGTTCCAAGTGGTTTTCATATTGCTTTTGCATAAATTAAATTGCTCAGTCCAGTAATGGTGTTTTGCTGCTCTAAGTAGTTTGCTGTAAATTGCTTTGTAATTAAGGTATTTTTCCTTGTGTGTCTCATAGTATGTGCTTTTTGTATTCTTTATCTTTATCATATTTTTGAAAAGCTGATCTTTTGTTTTCAGTGATTTCAGAATTCCTTTGGTTATCCAGGCATGAAGTTTATGTTTATACTTATTAAATTTAGCAGTCACTAGAGGCAGATAGATATTTTTAAGGGAATTATACATATCTAGGAATTTATCATAAGCACTATCAACTTGTGTGTCATTTAGTATGCTTGTCCAGTTTGTATTATATAGAGCATTGATGAAATTTTGCACAGCGTTTTCACTATAATTTCTAAATGTTATCAGCTTAGGTTTTTCTTTGGAAGGTGTACATTTTAGGAAGATAAAATTTGAAAAATGATCAGATATGTCTGTTTTCAAGGTTCCAGCTATTGTGGAGGTGTTTTTATTGTTAGTGTAAATGTGGTCTATTAATGTAGCTGATCTGTGTGTAACTCTTGTGGGAACTGTGATTTTTGGAAAAAGGTCATTTGACATCATGTTATCTAGAAAGTCTGCCGATTCTTTATGGGTGCTGCTTTTGATCAGGTCGATATTAAGGTCTCCTACAATGACTATTTCTTTGTTTTCCTTATTTAACTTTTCTATTATAGATGACATGTGTTGGCTAAAATCATTAATGCTATTAAAACTAGGGGATCGGTATACATTTCCTATCACAAGGGGGCGAGTGTGTTTGCTATCTGATTCTATTTCTATAAAGATTCCATCAAACTGATTTTGTTTCTCAACAGGGAATGATAAGTCATTTCTTACTCTAAATTTGATATCAGTCTTCACAAATGTTGCTAGTCCACCGCCTTCTTTGTTAGGGAATTTGTGCTTCATTATGGGGGTGTAATTTTCAAAATTAACACAATTTTCTAAAGATTTATCAAGCCAGGTTTCGGAAAAAGTTAATATTTCAAAGCTATAATTCATAGACAAGAGATCTGATAATAGGGTTTCAAAATGTACAAAGTTTTTCATGAGACTTCTTGCATTTGTATTGAAAATTTTCATAGCATGAGAACGATTTTGAATAAGGAATGAGTTTTCATAGTAATAGGATTGAGAGATCAAAGGGGATGCATGAACATGAAGGGTAATTAATGAGCTATTTCAAAGTGACAGAAGAAAGATGGTACATATTTATTTCAAGAGTTTATTTGAATATCCTAAGTAATGAATCACATGTATGTATGACATCTGTGAGTTTATTGTATTGGAATCACGTAGTTATGGTGTAAAATGACAGTGGCGTGTTAACAACAAGTGTCATAAGAGTTACAGAATCACGAATGACACTGTGCCTGATATGTGAGCAGAAAACAAATTTATTGTCAGGTGCTTGATGAATGTGGATTCTTGAGAGAGCGTAGTTATGCCATGAGTATATGGGCTGCTAAGCTGCGGCGTTGAAATGAAGAATAGGTTGTTGACATGGAAGGCCTTGATGACGAATCACCTGTATGCTGGCTTTTGTGACATAATAGAGAATTGGGAAACCTGAAAGGACAGTATGTGGAAAATCAGCAGAGTGCCTAAATTATTTTATGGGGATTGTAAGTGAATTTTAAAAGTTGTATAGTAGTTTTCAGATAAGCTGAAATTTATTCTTATATTTACATTTCGCCGAAAAGATGCAAATATACAAATTGAGGATCTTTTGAGACTATAATTCATGGCCAAGATCAATTTGAATTTACAGAATTTTTTCCTTCGGTCAATTCAATATAACTGATTTTTAAATGTTGAATTCATTCGAATTTTATTCAATTCATGAATTTAAATCATTAACTGAATTATTCAATTCATGAATTTAATTAATTTAAATCATTAATTGAATTATGACCAGCACTGGTGTAAACTACCATCGAAACTCATTCTATCCTCGCACCTATTCTGATCTATTCGAGCATGTGCTAACAACATAAGTCAGCAATTGTGATGTTTTTTGGAATATCAAGACGATGATAGGCCTAATGATGAGACGTAAAAATTGAAGAAATGTCACTGCAAATTTGTAACCATGTGAAAATCAATCCCACATACCAAGCTTAACAGTATTAGCAAAGAACTTTTTTCATGCACGAAGTACCAACAAACTTTTTTTACAAGGATCATCTGATCAGCTCCTGACCATTAGGCCATGTGGGAACACTATGTTAGCCAAGGGCTTCCTATTACATTTCCATTTGTAACCCCCTCCCCCACCCAGTCCGACATTTTCTGGATCTGCCCCTGAAACTTGGTTTGTGCCAAATGTTGAAATAGGCCTATGTGTGAATTAAAACACCAAAGGCAGAGAAAATTTCAAAAATAACTATATATATATATGATAATTTTAAATGACATTACTGTCACTACAAAGTACACAAGTAGGCCTATTTTAGACTCATGCCTTGTACTAGACTCATGCCTTGATACCAGGAACTCAGAAAGTTGAACCAGCTGACTGCAATAAACTAATATAAACTTGTTTTTCTTCAAGACAGGCTGCACAAAATTGTGCAGACAACAATGCTGTCTCAAGAAATATTGATGCTGTCTCAAGAATTATGTGCCCAACCAAAATAGGTGGCGCCGCCTAGCGTAAATTAACTTTCCAGACATTTTCTTCACAAAACCTTTGCAGTCTAAAATCACAGAAAACGAGGATATAAAGACACAATCACCTGTCACTGTTATGGCGGAAGTTTCCTTTTGTCAATTATATACTGGTTCTTCCTCTTGGACGTTTTCCTTGCATGAATAGCGCAGTTTAAGCGAAAATATTCAAGCGAAAATGAGCGATAATATACCAAAATGCAGGTATTATCGTTATGACGTCCATCTCCATTTGACATGAACCAACTGGATTAAACCCACCTCGTAAGAGGTCGGTTTAAAAAACCACAGCTATAACTATATATAGCTCAGTCTGAAGTAGTTATTTAAACATACGAAAGATTGAATTTTTTCTAATCGAAGCCGGACCAGACAAACCTGACCTAAAATGTGTAGATTTATATATTATGTATTTAGAGCATTGCCAAATCTATTTCCTTTGGATACAGATGATTGTTCCATTTTTTGCAGTGCACAGGAAAGGGTTTGGGGTTAGCTTAGTTATTAGTAACACTCTTAGCATCAAATCCTCCATTCTCAGGTTCAATTCTAGCTCTGGCTAGGTTAACAGGATATAATATGTTGGACAGCAGTTTCAGTCATATTTTGCCTTATTGCTGTGCTCTCCTATCCACAGTAGTCTACTGACATGCATAAATACAAGACAGAAAGCCAATCGTCTATCTATCCATCCTATTCCAAACAAAATGGGGCAAACTCGCATTTAAGGCACTCTGTTTGACACAACGTGCGTTTGTCATGGCAGTAATTAGAGGCAAAATAAAACCTTTTTCATTTAAAAGTTTTCCTCTTTTCGCTTTACAATTGTTTTTAAACTTTTGTAACTTCCTTTTGTTTTATTGGAACTCTAACCTTTGATGAACCAACTTCAAACGCGAACTCTCAAAGGGACCTGAGCAAAGAAAACAATACTGACATGTTTCAAAGTTATTTTTCACAGCTATTTGTTTCCAACAGAAAAATTAAGAGACACAAAGAGCAGAAAAAGGGTACACAAAGCCGTTGATAATTGTCAGTTTGCCAGCTAAACTTAGATTCCAGAAGTGTTCAAGTTTGTTCCAAATCAACAATGTTATGTAGTTCAAATAAAGATATAAATAACTACACATTTGCTGAATTGCAGATTGTATATATTTAGATGACAGTGTATCTTATCAATAATGCATAAATTGTGCTCACAGGAACACAAGTCAAAAGGATGAATGGATTACTGGGGCTCTACATCATGTATTAAAGCAGTCTGGTTAGTTAATTAGGAAAGGGGCTCACTGCAATAAGTGCTGTAAGGCAAAGGATGGATGATTGAAAGCATGCAAGTTCAAGTGACTCAGCCAGGGCCCAATTCAAACCCAAGATCCAGCAATAGAAAGCCAAGAGAACTATACCAACTGAGCCCAAACTCCTGCTCCAGTGAAATATTTTCTAAATTTACTACTACATTTATTTTACATCTTGGGTTAGTATGCTGTTTACTAACATTTAGTAGTTATTAATGGCAATGTATGCCTATAAATCGGGTACCATTCATGTTATATTCATAGATATTTTACTTTATCAGACAATGCCAGCACAGCTACCACCTAACTCATACTACCTCATGTCAAATGCAATACTCTTTGCTGCAAATTGACTTTTATTGCTGGCCTTGGCATTATTTCATGATAAAAATCACTTAGCCAAAGAGCTTGCTGAATACAGCAAGGTTTTTCATATTAGGCCTATACAAAGGAACACAACTCCAAGTAATGTTATTCCAACTATCATAGGCGTATGGGAGGGGGGGCAGGGGGTCAACGCCCCCCCCAATTTTGGGAAACAGTAAGATTCGAGCAAAAAGGCTAAAAAATTTGGGCGAATGATTAAGCAAATACTATTTAAAATTAATGAATTCCCGGCAATTTAATTGGAAATGGTATTAAATCTGATTCTTGAAATTTGGGCAAATGTCGCTTGCCCACCCCCAAAAATCACGTGGGCCGTACACCTATGCCAACTATAATGCCAAGAACTATTCCGATGATGACAGCTAGTATGAGCCCTGAAAATAAAGGAATACTGTACATTTGTAACTTATTAGTAAGAAATCCAACATTACCTTAACTCATAACACACACAAAATGTAACACCATTGAGCTTTGTATTGTTATGGCAGTTCTTTTGAAGATGACATGTATGGAAGTTTGAATTCTTGAACACATAGTAAGCTGGGGCTGACTCTGTGAGGGTCTGTTACAGTAAAAATGTACACACAAGAAAATAAACCGCCAGGCAAAAACCATAAACAGCATTAAATTTTGATAAATGACAGCAGTGTTTAATATAATGCTTTCATTCAAAACTTTTGTGTCACTGCTTGCTTCAATTTCATGAGAACCCTTTCGTTTCAATTGCTCATTTTTTGTTCATTGTAATTTCCCCCTGGCACTATTTCTTTTTCAAACTTTTAAACCTTTCATGTTATAACCTCATTAACAGCTCAGATGTGTGAACATTAATAACAACTAAAAAGGCTGTATCATTGGCTGGCATGCTTCATGAGCCTTTCAACGAGTTCTACGGGGTTCGAGCTCACAGCAATCAAGTGTGAAAACTCTAAAGGACGGTATTCTAGAGGCTTCAAAAACCGACAAGTTGTCAATTTGTGAGCTGTTCCATGTAAGGAAATGGGGCTAATAAAGTCTTAATTGCTCAAGAGAGCTGATTGGTTTCTTGAAAATGATCTTAGCCAATTGAAGGGGGGTACAAATTGCATAATTATTCCAATGCTATACTTCAACATCAGAGCTCTATAGAACCTTTGATATTTAGGGGGTCATAAAGTTATCTTATTTCTAACCAATCACATTGAAAGATGACCTGTCAATCAAAGTTGCAAGATAAAATGCGTATTAATACCATATTTCCCTTAATTTCTTAAGAAATATGAGGTTTTATACAACAGAAATTGCACTAATGGTGTAAAATTATACAATAAAACGAAATATATGAAAATTGTATAAATAGATGGAATAGATTTCACAGTTTGGAGGTTGGACACAGAATGACCATGGTTTCCACCCAACCTGTTTTTATACCAGGATTCCATGCTTTAAACACCCCTTCTTCAGGTGGCAGCATGTTTAATCATTAAATGAACTTGAAATATTATGGTCCTATTGGATTCTGGCACAGGATCCAATGGACTGTTGATATCATGGCATTACAATAGCATGGCTGTTAGAATAACATCTTTATAGAAATGTGTATAAAAAATTCTTGGTAACAAAAGATGAGAGACAACATAATAAGATAGGGTTATTGCGTCTTCAATAAACATATGTAGGCCTACATAAAAAAAAATCAATACATCATAGAATTAAACACATCAAGCAGTGCTAACAAATAAATAATGAAGCCGTTGGTGCTGATTATACAGTTCTTGTAAACATTTAAAGAATCTCATTCTACCTAACCAGACCAAACTGTATTGTCATTTAGAATCCAATGCATGTCAGGGGAAAATTTAGAGAACTACTTTCAACCGCAAATCACTGGGCTGTGCAAATAGGCAGGGCATTTGTGCGTAGAGCAGTGATTAGAAGGAAAGAAGTTCCTGTTTGCTTAGGTGTGGTTGTTTCTGATGGAGCTTGTGATGTTTTTTGGCATGTGAATCTAAAAGACCAAAGTGAATAAAACAGATTAGAAGCAATATTGGTTGGGGAAAGATTACCAAGGAAAAATGATGCTCAATGCTCCAGGTGTTGTCAGCCAAATGAAATACAAATCCACATCATTCGGTTGGGAGAATGATATTGATGTATTTTCCTATGATGGAAAAGAGTTTACGAGATTAACGGGTCATAAATTTTCAATTTCGCAAATAGCTTTATCATGTCAATTACTGCATCTAACGTAGATTCTAAGAAGTGGAAACAAGTGCCCTGATTTTTCTCAATTTTGGAGTGTGTTTCTACCTGGAGTGTAAGGAGTCAGAAAATTTGCTAAGAAGGCTTTGTGGAAAATTACATAGTGACAAATCTTGATAATTTTGGACATTATTATCACCAGGCGGTTTGCTGTCAGTGCCCATCATCTAAATATCAGTCACAGGGAAAAGTGACTCATGAACTGCAGTGCTCATCAGAGAACTGCCTAACTCTGAATTGACAAACTTCAAAAGTGAAGGTTTCCTACCACTTATTACAGGCATGTCAGAAGTATAGTGTTGGCCAGGAAATGATTTCAAGGCAACTAGTCTCGAGGGTGAAATAACGATGAAAAATAGGAAATGTTCTATTTTAGAATGCTATTTTGGGTCACTAAGTTGAGTAATACATTGAAAGACAACAAAGTAGGAATCTGATAAATGGGGACAAATAGGATGCAAGCAGTAATGCCGCAGCGGCATTGTTATGAGTCAGTTGAAGTCCAATTATGTGGAAAGGATCAAAAAAGTTCAAAGAGCATTCAATATGTCTATACATCATCCTCAAAACAAGGTGTAGAATACCATGTTGTGCCTATTATTCTATTCAATACCGATATCAGGGAATGTGTCTCTGATCTGATCCCAAAATGCCAAAATTCATGGAATATCTGAAGTGTTGCTGAAGTTGGTCATACTGAGATCTTGATTTGATGCATCATGAGCATATAATGCAGTGGATATGCATATAGATGCCTTGTATGAAATTTCCAGAATGCACTGTTCCCTGAAACAGTATTCAGATGCATTTGAAGGAAACCGGAGGGAAATTGTCCATCCCCTGCTGTCTATCAGTTGTCATCATATGGAATTTCCATGTATATAATGATATTGTTAAACCTTGTTAAACCTTGTTAAACCTTGACGAAATTCTGACAAACTAACCATATAATCAAAATCAGCGATAAGGATAATACTGGGCTGTTCATAATCGTTGGATTGATTTCTTGATCCAGAAAGTTTAATTATTAGTATTGGAATGTTGATTAATTGATATGTTGCTGTGATTCTCTTTCTCAATACATGTCTCTAGACAATTCTGAAGGAATGGGATATTTTTAAAATATTAAAATTATAAGGATTGACAGACTGATCAACATATGATACATTTAAGTACAATGATGCAAAGGTTAGTACAAAAGAAATTGAAGAAAAATCACCGGGTTTCTTAATCTTTGCCACTGGAGGCTCCACTTGCAAGATAATCAAGAAATACATTAACTAAACAATTTAATTTCCAATGGAATTGGATTTGTACCTCAATTAAGATTATGTCCCTTATGCTATCACAGCCGTAACAGTTATAATATCAAAAGAGATAAACACTAAACAATAACTGGTATGTATAACACTTAAAGAATAATTAATTTGTTAAATCAGCATCATACATTTTTAGCAGAAACACAATACCATAAAAATTTGTCAGCCTCTTCTATGTATACCATGAAAATATAAGTATATGAAACATTGTCAGTGGAAAATAGCAATACAAAAAATCTCATCATAATAACTATTATATTATGGAAGTGCCCAGATAGTAAATAAGCGTCAAATCATATTGACCATAAGATTTAGGCTAAATAAGAGCGGTATGTTTCATCATTCTTTGTGGCTGTGGTCTACCAGTGTTAATGCCACAATGAATATTGACAAGTCTATTGATCAGGTCATTGGACGGCGTAGAGTGATATAAAAAACAGTTAAGGTTCAATTCAACAACAAACTACAAGATAAATACTTTGTTCAAAATGTAATAACTGATAAGACAACATACCAAAGACAAATTACAGCAGTCATGCCTTCTATCACAAGAGTCTATTTGGTTCAACTGGCCCCGCTCTCCCCTATTGTTTCATCATTTTTTTGTGGCTGTGGTCTACCAGTGATAATGCCACAATGAATATTGACAAGTCTATTTGAGCTCATGCAAAGTGTGTGAAGATAGCCAAGGGATCTTGGCAGGTCATTTGGCCACACAAGACAAAATTGTCAAACTCAAACTGCATCTTTTAACACCCAGCCCAAACTCTGACAGCTAAAGTTAATTTGATTTTCCTTGCCCATAGACGAGTGACAGAAGTCATACTCTTAACATAGTATTTTCTAACATTTCAAAAGGTTTGTAAGGGTAAAGTAATGGCTGATTCTTCCCTCCTGCTGCGGAAATCATACTTTATTTTGGGTTGTACTACATTATATATGTAACAGATAATGCTCCTTTGAGTAATATGCAGTAGAATGTGAAATTTCCACAAATCACATTGAAAAGTGGTTTTTCCCATAATTATACCATCATTAGCATTAGAGTTGGGAAGTTCCTTGTCTTGTTGCCAATATGCCGCTATCTTAAAGTCTCTCCAACTTCTTTAGGTCTTTTATTTAAGATATCGAAAGATGGGCACAACAAAAGTTTGAAGTTAGACGTAACAGAGATCATCTTGAAGATATAAGGCTAATAATAAGCTAACATCTAGGCTACTTTCATGCTCTTTGATATTGTAGGGTGTAGGGAAAAAATCAATGTCGTATTGATGTCATCGGTCTATATATGGTCTTAGATGATAGAAGTTAAAGATTAGGTAGCCAAGATCAAAATTTCTTTGTTGATACACACAAGGAAAAATGAACCTTTCCCCATCTATTCATGTTATACTTGCTGAATACATAATCACAAAGGCCCTATCCACAATGATGGATAATATGAGGTTATGGAGGTTCGTCTTTTTAACCAGGAAGATGGGTTAAACTCCCTGCCCCAGAAATAAACATCAGGAGAATCAGTGGTCAAAGGCAGAAAGACTTAATCCGTACACCTGCTGTTTTTGGAAAAAGCAAAAAGGTTCATTTTAACCATTTGCTTTAGTAAGATGGATTAAATTTCTTAAAAAGTTCCCCGAAAGTTCACTTAGAAAGAAGAGTTGTATTATCATTTTTGGAGGTTACAGCCTGGTCACCTTAATTCTATGCCACTTAAAGACAGTCTACAAGACCTATGCAACTTCATGGTTAAATTTGTCTTGGGCACTTTATGCAATCATCAAGGACTTTTTTGTCTTCTCCATATTAATATCAGTACAAGTTGCTGTTATTAAAGAATGGCATCACCTTGAAACTGACATGAGGTGCCAGGCAACGAAGTTAAAACTCATCATTTTTGTCATTGCGGATTCTTAAGAAGTATGTCAACAAAGAGAAAATTCAAAAAACTCTTTTATGTTGAACCAAAAATGTGTTTTCAAGGCGCAAACTGTGTCACTCACAGATAGGAACTCCAACTTGACAGAGAGACACAGACAGAGACTATAAATATTTCGACGTCAGAATGTAGGAAAGAACATCTATAATGTGTTGTATACTTTTTTTGTCTGTAGGTATAGAAATGCAGACCTCTATCATTTTAGGCAGTTTGAAAGTCCCTGGTGTTGGGGAATCAATGGAGATAATATCACTAGGAGCATTCAGTTAGTACTCACTTCTTTTCAGTGGCATTGCCATGGGGTGTATGGGGGAAAGGTGCCCCACCGTATTGGGCCAGCACCCATTCGGGATTGAGCCCCCCCGATAAGTATATTGTCACCAGGGTCATCATACACAACAGTAAGCTCAGTTGGTATCCTAGAGCTCTGGACCTTCATTGTTGGGAAAGAGGTTTGATTCTGGCTCTGACTGGGCCACCTGTAAAAATTTTGTATACCAGTTTCTATTATCCTTGGCCTCACAGTGTCGTTAGTCTCATTACAGTGATCTCCATCTGTCTAAATCAACCTACCACCTTGCATGAATACAGGACATGAAGCCCTAATCATCCATCATTGTTCCCTTTTTTTACTTTGTTCTTGTGAAAACAGTGTATGCATTATTGATGGAATATACTATCAATCTAAATATATTCAAACTCCAATTCAGCTAAATGTAATTTATTTATATCTTTATTTGTTCTGTGTTACAGCATTGTTGACCTGGAACAAATTTGAACACTTCTGGAATCTAAATTTAGCTGGCAAACTGACAACTTACAATGGCTTTGTGAATTCTTTTTCTGCTGTTCATGTTTCGTAATTTTTCTGTTTGAAACAAATAGCTGTGAAAAATAGCTTTGAAACATTTCCGTATTGTTTGCTTTGCTGGAATCCCTTTGAGTGTTTGCCTTTGAAGGTGGTTCATCAAAGGTTAGACTTACTATAAAAATAAAGGAAGCCGTTGAAGTTTAAAAACAATTGTAAAGCGAAAAGTGAAGAACTAAAAAGTGAAAAGGGTTTATTTGGCCTTTAATTACTTTCATGACAAACGGAGGTTGTGTCACATCTTGAAACAAACAGACTTGGTCATATAGAGCACTTTAAATGTCAGTTTCACTCATTTTGCTCAGAATAGCATGGACAGATAGAGGATTCTGGCTTTATGTCTTGTATTTATGCACTTGGTAGGCTGGTTAAGACCGGTGTAGGACACAACAATGAAGCAAAGGAAGAATGATACTGCTTTCCTACATATTATGTCAAGGGGGTGAACTGTCATGTACAGGAATCTAATCTGAGGCCCAAGGACTTAAAGCCCAATTAAGGAAATTCCAAATTTTGATCAATTAGGCTCAGACTCTTTTTTTGTTTTGCTCACAAAATAAACTTATAATATAAATACATTTCAATAAACCAAGAACAAAGGGCCCTCTCAATGGCTAAAACATTGCCACTGCTGAGGAGCCCCATTGTTGAGAAAGTAAATCAAGGCACAGTAGATATGTGACTTGAAACTCTAGCTGAATTCACAAGAGGATGTACAGGTTTTGCATCAAATTCTGGCATATCTCAATTTAATAATCAATGAATAAGAAGGATCTTGTGTAGTCTATAGCATCGATTAAAAAATACTTCAATATTGCCGACTTGGGATAATTTCAGGCTGAACAATAGTTATTGCTGTGAAATTACATTTTCCCTTAAATATGCAGTATTTGTTTTTCTATATCTTCTTCATTGATTCACTTTTTTCTATTTAACATTGTGTTGCCTTGTGTTCCCATAACAATTCAGTGTCTGAGTTCAGTGGACGGATCCATTTTTAACTATGAGATAGATTCAAATGGGTATTTTCAATTCTGATGAACGCGCGTCATATCGAAGAGTTGGCTTTGAAAAGATCGGCAAAGCAAAGATTATCTGTAATGCCTGTGTTGCTTTTGATGAAGATTCTGAAATATTAAGAACTTCTCTGTCTGAAAAGACTGAATTTCATTCAATTAGTTTGCTACAGAACACACTGCGTGACACCTTTAAGATTGTAAAACCCTGATTTCACAACCAGGATTCGCGAAGTTCAGACATTGTGAATTGTATTCCTAAATGGGTCAAAATTTGATAATTCTGAAATTCTTGTCTCCAGTGTTTAACGATAATTCATGATGGCAGGAAGACCAATAGAGGACCTCTTGTTGTCATTTGTCATAGACAAGGATATTAGCAAAACTTATAAGACAAAAAATGTGTGGCAGAATATTTTTATCCCATCCAAAAATAGCATTGAAGTGGCCAACCCCCCTGAAAATGGCCTGTCTCCACCAACACTTTCTTTGAAAGATAGCATCACAAAAACTAGTACAGGATTCTGATTCAATTAAACTCTTCCATACATGGAGACTTGACTGTCAGTCTTCTAAAATCTGGTCACCAATACCTGAAATTATATTCTGTATAAGAGCTCGAGGTTGTTGTGTCAATGTCTCCAATGTTGCATCATTAGCATCACGCCGGATTTGTTTATTAATAAGAAATAAAGGGAAACACATTCTGTGAGAAAACAATGTGTCTAATGTTGTCTGAGAACCCAAGAAAATACTGAACTATATGTAGCTCTGTATCATTTATGTAAACCAAAATATCAGAGTATTTCTGTCAGCATGTCAGTTGTCCTATCTCAATTTGTCATTAGCAAACGCCTTGTTACTCTAATTTGACTGCATATTTCTGGACCAAAATCACTTTGAACATGTTTCTGGTGTTTATAAGGTCACTGCATGCACATATTGCCAGACTTCCAGTTTTGCACTGGACAAAGATTTTTACTGTAATTATCATTAGCATCACGCTGTCATTAGCATCATGTCAAAAATGGCTTATTGCCTTTATCTCAATAAAATTTTGTTGCAGGTGACCGGAATTGAAATCAGTTGAATATATATTAACAATAAATATTTCAACAGACTTTTACATAACATTTTTGCATTTTCCTTTCATCTGACATGCTTAGTATGAAGTTTGATTTTTCTCTGAAACTGCCAACCAAATATGGGGTGCCAGCAACATTTCACCATTGTCTAGCATCTGAAATATGGTTTAGCAAAGACATTGGGCACTGGAGGGAGTAGTGGAGATCATCTCTATTATTCAGAATCCAAACTATTGATGAAAAGAGTATTTTTGTTTGTTTATGATTTATGGTTCAAGACAATTTTCTATCTCAATAACTATTGGTTATAGCGACTTGAAATATAGCTCAATGTGTGCAGAATAGCCACTTTACTATTTGTTGATAATACATTCTCCAGCTCTAAGTGGTACGGATTTCAAGTTATAGGCATGATGCCAATGACACACATACATGTATTTGGTTTTTTAATTGATCAAAATGCATTTTCTCAAAAATAATTGCCATTAGAGACCTGGAACTTGCCCAAAATGTGCCAGCCATTTGCCTAATCATTGGCAATAGACTGTTTAGCCCCACATGGTCAGAATTTTTTAGTCGCAAGTGTGATTGTAATGACAGTCAAAAAATATTACAGCTATGTTTATCACCTCAGTACAGATCAGCAGGGCATTGGGACCCTTGGACATGAAAGCCCAGTGATAGCTGAATGTTTGACCTACCCAATGCAAACTTTAAAAGGCATTTCTGGAACAAAAATTTTCGAAATTTTTTCAGCTGAAATTTCAAGGTTTTTCAAATTTTGACCTAAATATAGAAGACCATAATCTAAAAAAGATTGGTCATGAGAATCTACTTTATATGCGGCTGACCAATCCAAATGTTTAATAAACAGTCAAGATGTTGGTTTGACAACCAAATATTGATAACTTCTTAACCATTATCAAGATAGGATTTGGATTGGACCGACACCAGACTGTGTTACAAGTGACTCTGGAAATTGTTAAGACCCCGAGTAGGGGGGAAAATACATAGTAACAAAAATACACATAAAGTTTATAAAATTACTTTTTTTGATTGATGAGAAGCTATCAAATGTTTGAAATAACTTAAAAACAGCTGAATAGTGAGTCAGAGCAAAAAAAGATGAGTTAAATGCCCAGGTGACCCAGTGTATCATCCCTGGCAGACATTGACTTCACCCAGATCACAGATACCCAGCAATGTTACTATAATTGCTGCTGATGTAAAGTTTCATAGAGACCAGTCCGACACATAGTCAACCAATATTTTTTCATTGTGACCAATGAGTAAATTGAGACAAGACTTGATCAGGCCTGCAAATGGGTATAGCCAGTTCTCAGTTTTTACTTGTCTGGTGTTATCTTTACAGTATACATTCACAGTGAGCCTTCACTGCCTGGTTGAGGAATGCAGCACAGAATATTTGTCAATTTCCGGGCGAACGGACAACAAAATGGTCCCCACAAAAGGATCTCACACCCTGTCAATTATTCAAAAGTACTTGGTGTTGGCTTGCAGCCTCAGTGGGTTTCAATGACAAATGATTTCACACTAGAATAATTCTGGAAACTTTTTACTACCTGCATCTGAGCAGTTTACTAGATGAGGAAGAGGCCCTATATAAATCTCTATTATTATTATTATTATTATTACACAAAGCCAAGCCTCACATTAATCCTTTTCCCCACTTTTTTGTTTTTTTATTATTGATCTTAACACTTACAGTACAGCCCACAATAAAGTACAACTACCCCAACAGGAAGGAAGAATCAGCCACTACTTTACTCTTTCGCACCTTTTTTCTCCTCTCAAATCACTTCCTATACTTGCCTAATTTAAACTACCTTTTAGATTAGCATCAAATTTACATGTAGCCAATACCAATTTAAACTCCATCATAACCATTATGATTCAATTCTTTGATAATGTACCCCTTGCTGATTGCATTTAATTTGCCAGCTGTCATAATAGAGTTATTAATATTTGATAAAGTTATGGTGAGGAGATTTGGGATGGAGAGGAGAAAGGAGGGCAAAATAGGTAAACAGAGGACTTCTGACAGAAAAGAATTCTTACTTTATTTTGAGTTGTACCTTATTCATCATATTTTGTATTCTTTGTGCTTGCTTTTTTTTTTATCTGGTTGTGTGTTTCTGAACATCTAATGAGTCATTACTGTAAATAAGATTCACAACTGCTGAGGAAATCTATTCAATCCTTAGATAATACATGGCAAGTATATTACTTAATACGGTGTGGTTTGATTAGGAAATGGATATTTCAGGATGTCCTACGCTCAAACAAATAGTCAACTCCGGTTTTAAAGGGAACTAATTATTTCTCTTCAAGTAAACTCCAAGCCCCCCTGGATATTAAATTATCCAACCCCCTTAATTGATAGACTGATATAGTCGATGACTTGGTTTTGGACAAGTGTGATGATGGCCCTTAAAACCATGTAGAACTGGCTGAACTTTCCATAGCCTTCAGATCTTTGCCTTGTCTATTGTTATTTGTCTAACTTTCTTTTCTTTCTTCATCATTAAAAGAAGAATAGCGGTGTCAATGTCCACCTATTTTAGTTATCTTTCCACCACATTTTGCCGCAGTGACACTTATCATCCGCTAGTCAGACTGTTTCCGTATTAACATCTGCCAATTAGTTTTCTGTCGCTCTTTCTAATTTGTTTATCTCCCTTTCAATGACTGCTTTATGTCACCTGTCATATGATGTGAAGTTAATAATGTTCTGGCATAAAGATGTCAATATATTTCTAAAAATACAAATGTTGGCTCATGGTAAATTTATTTAGCTGTTTGTTCAGATAAATGCTGTCCTTTTCAGCTGCATTGTTGTTCTGCTGAGTTGATTAATGTAATGTATATTTCATCTCTACTGGTTGTCTTAACCTCAAAAACTATACATTTATTTTTCATTGTTATTCCGTATTCCACATGAATTTTGCTTGTCACTAATAATTTTGCTTGTCACTAATAATATGCTAGAATTTTGAAGGCTATGGATTTTTTTTGTGCGAAACAAATTCTGTTACCATAAAATTTTTGCCATTTGTATATGATATTTAGGGAACTGTCTACACAGTAAATATCCTCTCAAGGCAATGGTGCTCACTCTTTCAGTTATGCCTTATATGAATAATTCAGGAAGGTCCAAATTACATTCCAAATGCCACTCAGAAAGAAAAATAAATTTGTCTTTCATTATTCTTCCTGTCTGTCCATCTCAATCCTGACTATACTTCTTGCTTCTGACTCTCTGTCAGATATGTATGTTGTGTATCTCATTTGTATACATTGCTTCATATTCTTCAAAGAGCATCTGCTTGACTGTTCCAACAATGTCATCTGCCTTTGATTCCTTTCAAAATGTCATTGTTATGCTTCAGACAAATCACTTTTTTCTTTTAAATTTACTTCTCAAAATTTGAAGCTGCTCTTTCATTTGTTTCATAAACATTCACTGATCGCTTTGCCACCCAACAAAGTATAATATTATTCTAACTGAGGGCAGAATGCACACTAATATATTTCATACTTAAATTCGGTATATGACTCATTGTAAATTCTTTGCATCTTTAGTCAACTTGAGGCAACTTGAATTGCTGTCTTCTTTGAGACTGCGCTTGAATTCCATTTGAAATCTTTTGCGTCAATCTGTCAAGGGAGGAAATCTTTTTGGAAGTCTGCCAAATCGCCAAAACTCTCTCCAAACTTTTCAGTATATCAAGCGACAAATGTCTTTTTCACAAAATCTTTTTCTCAATTTTTTTTCTATCACTTTTTCTGAAACTTCACGTCCTGTAATTTAAAAGATGTTCAATTGACAGAAGTCAGCAGAAACATTAATTATATTATTCTAACTAAGGACACATTAGCTATCCTCTGCACTGTTTTCTTGAAGAAGACCCATACAGTAACTTAACAAAATGCCGCCTTTGAAACACCAACCAAAAAAAAAAAGATTAGCATTTTTCTCATACTGAAATTCTATATTCAGCTCATTGTAAATTCTTCGTAACTTTGGCAACTTGAATCGCTGTCTGCCTTAAGATTGGGCTTGAATTCCATTTGAAATTTTTTGCGTAAATCTGTCAGGGGAGGAAATCGTTTTGGAAACTGCCTAATTGCCAGAAATCTCTCAAAGAATATCATCAGTATATCAAGCGACAAATGTCTTTTTCATGAAATCTTTTTTTAAAGTTTTTTTCTTGCACTGTTTCTGAAACCCAAAGTATGTTGTATTTGCAGTTTTGAGTGCGGCAGTGTTTCGTTTCAAATATGATCTTTGTTTGATTAATGCAGGTAAGCAACCTCATCTTGAGCAAACAATTTAATTTTCACCCTAGCAGAGATTAAGCATGGGTTTTCCACTGCAGAAGTAGGTCTATATTACATATCAAAGTTGTATGACAATGATTTTTTTTTAAACTTCAGATAGAATCATTATAATTATGATGACAGGACATGGGTTGGCACATTGAAAGCAATTTTTCAGACAAATCAACTGCTATGAGGGCTCAGGCCATTATCTCAATTGATAAGTAATATTTGGTGATTGAACATCAATATCAATGTCTTCATGCTAAGATTAGCAAGAAGTGGCTATGAAGCTTTTTCAACTCACCAATGTTCCAGGGAGGGATAGAATTTTCTTGCTTCTCTACTCTGTATCTCAACTGTATCCGAAGCTGCTGTGATCAATCAAATGGTATCTACAGTTTCAGAATGCGGAGGCAAATCACATTTAAATCACACTCCTGTATCGCATCACTTTAAAGGCATTTCATAGCCAAATACAAACACGGGCATACAGTGGACACTTGTGGAATTCCAAACGACTCGTTCAGCAAAATGAGTTCCCTTTCTGGTGATTCATTTTGCATCCGATTGGAAGTGAATTAAACGTAGTAGAAGACATTGTATTTTCGACTTCCTTTCGATAACAAACACAAATCCACACATCCCGGATAAAAGATGGATATTGCAATATTTGAATATGGAAAATGAAATATCAGAGAAAAGACCTTTTAGAAAGAATGTTGTAGAATTAAGAAGCTGTTTGAATAAGATGATGCTCATATGGCGGCTGACTTTTTGATTTTTATATCCAAATTTGTCTGAGATATATATTTGTACACCCACATTCAAAAGCAGGGAAAGCACTCAAACATAAATACTAATCAGCATAAGGGATGCAGTTAGATAGGTTGATATAATAGATAAACTGATGCTGACACACATATATGAGACATAGATGCATCTACAATATAATAGTCCATTAAATAAATTGCGAAACTCAATTATTTTTTTCTTTAGAATTATGTTTGCTGGGTAGACTGGTTTTACTTTGTGTGAACATTGTTTGCTGGTGTTCTGTAATGTTGTAGTAAATTTGAATCATCTTTAATCAACCAATTTATTACAACAATATGAATTGAGCCTGAGGAAGTCCAAACTATGTGCTAAGTCGACATGTTTCTGTGTTTCATTCTTAAAACCATCATAACCCTATAATTGTAAAATCGGCAGAACATTTTGAAGTGACAATGGGTGTTATTATGCCCTATATTTTTCCTTTTCTTCGTTGAAAGCAACCGTTCCAAGAAGGGCAAAAAAACAGACATAGAATAAAATTTTCTTAACTGATGATCACACCTGTCATCCAACGTGGCCACATTAATCCCATTGAAGGTTATTTGAAATATTTGGGATAAATATTGGTAAATAGTTCACTTTCTACAACTTTGTAAAAGTGTCTGAATAATTTCTGGTTCCTTAAATCGACAAATTAGCTATTTTCATCCGATTTTGAATCAGTTTGCAATAAATTTGTATTGGACAGGTTACACTTAATACCAAAGATGATTTTGACTACATGTTTCATAACTTACTTTGTAATTCCTTCAAAATAACAACAAAACAGCAAGTGTCTGAATAATTCTTGGTCTGACTGTACATAAAGATTAAGAAACTATATCGTGAAATTGCTAGTGAACATATACACGTTCATTGTGTCAGTTCCCTTTTTCTGTTGGGATTTTAATGTTACTATTTGTTATGTTGAAGTGTAATTGTATTTTGTTTACCAATAAATTCTAATCAAATAATTAATTCTAATAAAGTGTATATTTTCATGAATCTGCAATTGATATCCCTTAATTTGCCAAAGTCTATCTCAAAATATATCACTTCTGCACAACATAAAGTTGGAAGAAACAAAAGTAAAATAACATTCTCATGTCCATAACATCTATGTGGTATCTACAAATATCCTAACAACGTAGTCACAGGCTCAACCTAGACACAGTTATTGCCCTACAACGGGTATTTTCAGAAATCAATGTGGCTGTATTATTTTCTTGCATGTTTTATGTCATTATTTACTTTCCTGAACCTCTCTTTGGCTTCCTGATGTAGCCACTGTGATTAGTTTATCTCTTGTGGTTTTCAGTTTCGACTTTTTCCCCACTTTTATCTGTCTTTCTTGTGTTGATACAGTTGGACACTGGAGTAGAGTCGCCTTGTCTGTAGAAGATTTGATCGAACATCATATTAGGCGAAATCTACTTTTTTTTTCTTGTTGGCTGCACTCTAAAAAAAAACAACCATTGTCATTGGAATCCTGGGTTCTTTTTTCCAAACTATCATCATCCCACCATCACCAATGTCACTGCCAACTACCATGTAAGTAACAATTTAATGAGGCTTGATGTCTGTTTTCGCATATTTCCCCTGTAAAAAGCTTTGGACTTCTCACAATTTGACACAAACTGTGAAAGCATAGTTCAGAACTTCCGAAAAATGTCTCCAACTTCTCAATGAATCACCCAAAATGTGATACTCCCTTAAGAATGGTTACTAAATTAGAATTCCTGTCAATTTTAAGGCTTCATTATATTGGTGTCACCAGAGAAATTCTGGAATTGAGCAGCAAGGAACACTTGATGAGTTTCGGTGCTTGAACTTTTCCAATGACACTTAATTAAATGATGCTGTTATACCTGGCTCATCAAGGTTTCATGATGCCATTCATTTAATTAGCAGCTCTGAAGAATTCAAAATTGGAAATTACATCGACTCATAAGCTGCTTGTTTCGAGAATTTGCGCATGAAATATTCTGCATAGCAGTTGCTGAGCATGTAGAGAAGATAATTGACAAACAAGTGTCTGAAATGACAAAAATGCTGAGTAACTCCTTAATTGTCTTTGTAGGTACTGTAGTCGTTAGCATGTATTGGCACTACTGTTTACTCTTCTAAGTGACTTTGCTTTTCTGTCAATTTATACAAATGAAGACAGATTATTTGTTTGTCATGTAGTAATCAATCACGACGGCTTGTTTAATTCGTAATGAGTAAAATTGCTGAAGGACGGGTTTGCATTCGTTGTCATTGGGATTTTGCCCTCTTGACTGAATTGATTGACAAGATGAGAGAATGAGAAGTTCAGGTACTAGATAGATAGTGAGATAGACAAGTGCAGCCCTCTAAGCACAGTTCTGGGTGCCAAAGTTTGTAGTTTTTAGCATTCTGTGAGGTATATCTGCAAATATAAAAATGTATTAGGTCTTTCCTGCATTGAGTGATGATGAATATACCATTGTTATCATCTTCACTTCTGATCTGTACTTAGAAAGGCGAAAAACCACACAATGGAGAACAAAAGATGCAGTCCGAGACAAACCGTAAAAAAGATGTTGAGAGAAAGCAAACAATGGAGTTTGTGGTCGTCAAAATTATGCACCAAGCCCCTACTCGTCCTCAATAACTCAGAGCATGCTGGTTAGCAGTGGGAGTGAGTTCTTTGCAAAGTGATGTGGTCTGGGGAGAGCTCAGGCGTGTGGGCCTGACGCTCAAGAAATCTAAGGAGCTGGCTACTTTTACAGGGTCCCCACTCAGTGGCATCCATCCTACATCATCAAAGATGTAACTCTGAAGTAGACGCTTCTGCTGCTGGCTGCTACTGCTTCTTGATGCCACATTAGACCGAATATTCCGGCTGTGTAACCGGCTATTAGTAGTGATTGTAAGCTTAGTTGATATCCTAGAGCCCTTCACCTTAATTGTTGGACCCGGGTTCTATATGAGTTCTAACTGGGTCATCTACACCATGTTGTATAGCAGTTTCAATCATCCTTCACCCCACCGGAGTCATTAGTCATACAACAGTACAGCAGGTAGGGTTGTAAGCTTAGTTGATATCCTAGAGCCCTTCACCTTAATTGTTGGACCCGGGTTCTATATGGGTTCTAACTGGGTCATCTACACCATGTAAAAAACCAAGAAAACTGGTAATATACAATAGTAGTGTTAACCCAAGTTTTCAATATCAATAACTTTTTTTATTAGTATTCAAGCATCAACATAGAAATGTTCATTATTTTTAAACATCATGAAGTACAATAATAATTATCATCATCAATAACAAACTATCAACCTTCATAGTAGGAGCTTCAGTAAAATGGAGTTTCATTGCTATGGATTCCTTCAAATCGTATTGCTACATGCCTCACTTCTGATAGCAACATAGCGCAAAAACAGTCCCTGCATAGCACATTCTTCTGGCAGGTAAATCAGGATATAGGTTTGAATCTCACTGATACTCTACCTCTTCCTTTGCTTCTTTCTACGGTTACATTGTAGTTATTTTTGGGAGGGGGGTTAACATTGCACTGGTCAGTACATGGGCCTGGCAGTCAGTCTTTCGGACTAACTACCATGGTTGGCACTGCTTCTGGGGCTGTGAATGCAGCACACATATGTTGTTTCAGCTTCGTTGGGATACCTTTCAGCATCTTTCAGCATCTTTGTAATCTGTCTGCTTCTTTATACCTTGCATTTGTTTCGCTTCATTCCGAATGAAGCATCGATAAATTTAGGCGTAAGAAGAGCCTCCGAATCTGTCAACAATCTTTGTGGCAATCTTTATAACTATCTTTGCCCAAATAAAAGCTTCTGGTCTTATTGATATTGATACAAGTCAAGCAAAGCATGTCTAATAGATTCATTAGTAGCCTTTCCAGCTCCCTTTAGATCAAACACCATTCCAGCCCTTTTAATGATGAATGACATAACAGGGTGTTTGGCAACCCTTGGGGACCCACCCTCAGGAGCAAAGCCTTAGAACATGAAGAAACTCAACTCTGCCTGATTCTACCTGAAGAATGAGAACAATGAACAACAGAAAGCCATTGTCCTAGAGTACAAAGCATTTCAAATAATAATTTGAAATTCCAATGCAGATCACTTTATACCCTACTACAACTACAGAGTTTTATAAAATTGTTTATATTTTGGAATAGAATCAATTAGTTTAATAAACAGACCGATATTCACACAGTTTTCCCAAGTGCAGATCAGACTTGAACAAAAAAGCAAAGGAGTATTAATCGCACCTGAAATCATAACAAATCCTGCAGTCTTTCAAAGTTGATATACTTGGCTTCAAAAGTTCCTCGCAAGCCAAGTGAAAATCTATGAAAACCTTCTGCTAACCCTGTGTTGACCCTTACATAAGCGATGGGATGCTATTGTCTATGGCCTGTATGCCCTGCACACACTTTCACAATAGTGCTTCTGTTTTCTGCAAAACTCTGCTCTGGAGCTGTTGTCAATTGTAGCCCCTAGTGCCCTATTTCTAAGCTACCCTCTCATTTCCCCTTTGTATTTCTTTAACCCCAGACAGTAACCTAGTTGGCAATTTTCTTCTTTCTCAAATTGTCCTGGGGGAATTCTTTTTTCTGCTCAGCTGTCAAAATAATCTGCTACTGAAGGCATTTGGGAGTAGTAATCTCTATCCAAAAGGTGGCTGGCAATTTCGCCTCACTTATCACCCGTAGTGGGTGCTCTTCAAGGAGGGCTTGATTCGATAGCAGAGAAAATTTGGTCATTCTCTCAGTAGTGTCTTGTACTGAACACATGAGAGAAGCGTAATGCCAGTGGCCCAGTGTCTTTTAAGAGCACTATAGCGAGCACACGGAGAATAGAAAGCCTTTTTAACATTGAAACACAACTCAGTGTTGTCTTGACTATTACATTTAATTTCTATTTGTTGTGAATGATAAAAATGTTTTGCGACTCCGGCCTTAATTTCCTTTGTGGGTACCACAGTCATTAGCATAAGTACTATATGGTTTGAAGTCCCCTGTCCAAATAATAACATTGTCACCTTCATTAAAACATTAATGAGTAGAGCACATGCACCCCAAATTGCATGATCTCTTCAGTACTCCCCCCCCCCCCCACCGCTTGAGGCTCCCTAGTTACCAGACCAGTGTAGTATTTCTTCACAATTGAATATAATTGAATCGAATTGAATTAAATAATATAATCAAACAAAGCAGTTTAAAATGTGGTTTAGGCAAACCTACAATTACATCACATATCTATTTGAACTGTTGACACATATGAGCAAATTTTTTCATCTGATTCAAATGACATCTTTACATAATAATTGTATGTGTTTCTTTAAGAATTTTCTTCCAAGTTGAGGGTACAATTTATTATGCATAAAGGATTTTGCAAGTTTTAGATAATCCATCCATCATTTAATTATTCGGTGGTGTCAGTATCTAGAACATATCAAGTATTGGCAATGTTATTAACTGTTCTAAGTAACTCTACTTTTCTGTCAATTTTATAAAAATGAAGCTTGATGAATTTGTTATGAGTAAAACTGCTGAAGGACAGGTGTGTATTCATTGCCATCGGGATTGGGGTCATGCAGCTCTCAGGGTAAGTTCTTGCCAATCTTCATTGAATTGATAGATAAGATGAGGGAATAAGAAATCCAGGTAGATAAATATCTAGACAGATAAGTTTTAGAGTGCAGGCCTTTAAGCAAAGTTCAGGGTGCCAAAGTTTGTAGTTTTGGCATTCTGTGAATTTGCATCTGCAAATCTTAAAACTGTGAAGTTTGCCTTGCATTCAGTGACGATTAATATGCCATTGTCATTATCATCCTGACTTCTGATCTGTACTTAGAAAGGCGTAAAACCACACAATGAAGAACAAACGATGCAGTCCAAGGCAAAACTGTAAAAAAATGTTGAGAGCAAGCAAACAATGGAGTTTGTGGTCGTCAAAATTGTGCACCGAGCATCAGCTTACCTTCAAGGGCTCAGAGCATGCTGGTTAGCGGTGGGAGTGAGTTCTTTGCAAAGTGATGTGATCTGGGTAGAGCTGAGACATGTGGGCCTTGCACTCAAGAAATCTTAGAAGCTGGCTACTTTTGCAGGATCCCCATTCAGTGGCAGCCGTCCTACAATCCTACATCATCAAAGATGTAACTCTTAAGAGGACGTTTCTGCTTCTGGCTCCTACTGTTTGTTGATGCGATGGTAGAACGAACATTCTGGCTGTGTAACCAGTAACCTGTTATTAGCAGTGATTTATAGGTGTGTGAATAAATTGAATATTCATGTATTCCTGTGAATTTAATAGTGGCTTCAAAGTTCTTTTCCTGAGAAAACTACAGTATAAAACCATGAAGTGGCAACATACAACACTGTCATTAACCCAAGTTTATCAATATCTGTAACTTTTTTTATTAGAATAGAAAGCATCAATAAAGCAACATTACTTTTGAACCCCAAGAAGCATACTAATTACAATCATCATCAATAAAGAAACAGCTACTTTCATACAAGGGGCTTCAGTAAAATGCCTCAACTTAGTAACATAGTGCAGAAACACCGGTTGCACATTCTTTTGGTAGGTCTATCAGGATGTAAGTTTGAATGCCACTGACACTCTACATCTTCTTTTGCTTCGTTTTGCAGGTAGTAACAAGCTGGTTTTATTTAAGCATCACCAATGTAACCAGCAAGAAAGAATTCGGGGAGAAGGGTGAACAATTTCACTGGTCAGTACTTTGGCAAGGCAGTCAGTCTTTCTGACAGAATTCCTTGGTTGGCACTGTCTCTTGGGCTGTGAATGCGGAACACTGATGTTGTTTCAGCTTCATTGGGATACCTTTCAGCATCTTTCAGCATCTTTGCAATCTCGTTGCTTCTCTATACCCTGCATTTGTTTCGCTTCATTCCAAATCAAGCGTCAATAAATCTTTTCGTAATGTGTGTGTGTGTTTGTGTTTTACGCCTCTGCAGCACCTTATTGGGCTATATCAAGGCTTGCTAGGGTGTTATTTGTCTTTGTTTATTTTGCTCATATTTTGTAGTATGAAAAATCTTTTCGTAAGAGGAGCTCCCGAATCTTTCAAAAATCTTTGTTGCAATCTTTATGACATTCTTGCACAAAAATTCCTTTGGAAAATCCTGTGACAATCTTCTGGGCTTATTGATATTGACAGAAGTCAGGCACAGCATGTCTAATAGATTCATTAGTAGCCCTTCCAGCTCCCTTTAGATCAAACACTCTTCCAGCCCTGTTAATAAGGAATGCCATAACAGGGTGTTTGGCAACCCTTGGGAACCCATCCTCATGAGCAAAACCTTGGATCATGAAGAAACTCAACACTGTCTCATTCTACCTGAAGAATCGGAACAATGAATGACAGAAAATAATTGTTAGAGATGACAAAGCATTTCAAATTATAATTTGAAACTATATTGCTGGTATCCCTTTATAGCCCTCTTATATCTAACAAGTTATATGAAATTATTCATATTTTGGATTTTAGAATACAAAAATGAGGAGTTCTTTATTTTGATGTGTCTATATACAGATTAAAAAAAAAGAAACAAATCTGGTGCAATAGAATAAATCAGTTTATTCAAACAGTTTTTGCAGAAACAGATCAACAAAAAGCAGAGGGGTATTCATCACACCTAAAAGCACAACCAAACCCACAGTCTTTCGAAGTTGAGGTAGGCCTACTTGGCTTCAAAATTCCCAGCAAGCCAAGTGAAAGTCCATCAAAACCTCGTTCAAACCCTGTGCCGACCCTTACATAGGCTTGGGGCAAACCTGTGTATACTGGGATGCAATTGTCTGTGACCTGCCCTGTGCACACTTTCACAATAGTGCTTCTGTTTGCTGCTATACGATGCTTATGAGCAGTTGTCAATTGTAGCCCCCAGTGCCCTCTTTCTAAGCTACCCCTATCATTTGCCCTTTCTATTCCTCTAACCCAGACAGTAACCTTAGTTGGCAATTTTCTTTCTTTCCCAAATTGTCCTGGGGGAATTCTTTTATCTACTTGGCTGTCAAAATAATCTGCTAGTGAAGGCCTTTGGGTGTAGTAATCTCCAGCCAAAAGGTGGCTGGTAATTTCGCCTCACTTATCACCCTTGGTGGGTGCTCCTCAAGGGATGGGCTTCATTCGAAAGCAGAGACAAATCTTTCATTCTCTCTGTAGTGTCTTGTACTCAACTCATGAGAGAAGCGTAAGGCCAGTGTCTTTTAAGAGCACTATAGTGAGTACACAGAGAATAATAAGCCGTTTTAACATTGCAAAATGTCTCAGTATTATCCTGACTATTACATTAAATTTCTATTTGTCTAGTTTCATGTAAGAAACGATTGAATGTGAGGTGAACAATAGGTAGTAGTTGCAGTATCCTTCAATCTCTTCAATCTTAAATTGAATCTCGCTTTTGCCAAAATAATAGTTATTTTCATGACAATTGCCCAGTGGAACGAAAGTGCCAAAACGAAGCCACATTTGATCTTCAGTAAGATGCTTAATTGAATTTGTGCGTAAGATGAGGTTTCTAATCCCATGCGCAGTCAGTAGATAACTCACAAACTCTTCCGCTACACAAAATCCCCAGATCACCCTTATTCGATTATGATGATCTTGCTGGGCCTTTCCTGTGGATTTGGGGATCAAGCAATGCTGTTGCAGACCTAGCTGTTTGAACCATGTACAAGAACAGCTACTATATGGCTATTAAAGTTCTTTTCATTTACTGACACAAAATGTGATATGATGACTGAGAAGCTACAGATTAGAGTTCCCCTGTGGCCTAATGGTCAAGACAGCTTGTCCACTGGCTTTGAGGGCATGGGTTCAAATCTCACCCCAGGAATTCACTTTAGTCCGAGCCCATGGGACATTAAATGGAGGCGGGTTGTATTCAGTATTCTATGCTGGGGCAACTGAAAGACCCTGGGCATCCCTGAATTAATAGGGTATGTTCCAGACTCCCAGTCTTCTCATCTCATCATCATACAGTGGTCACCAAAAAATACAAGTGCAGCTCCCTCCACAAAGATATCGGTAGAGCTGCCCCGGCTCATCCCGGGTACACCAGCACAACACAAGTCAGTCAGTCAGTCAGATGTGTAGAAGTACTAATGGCATTATTATACTAATGGGTTTCCACACACTTGAAAGGTCTACTGAGGTTGAATTACACAGATTTCTTATGATGAGACCGATTGGATGTCATCATACAATTAAATGGCTAAGTTGATCAGGGCAGAAACAAGAGAGCAAAATACAACGTATGAGATGAACCTTCAGCAAGGTCCAATATCATAGCCTAATTATGTTCCTAACAAACTACCACAACAATAGATGGTGTGGTATACTCTAAAAGTATTCTACATTGTGATCAAGATTCTATGATATTTCAGATCCACACTACAACAGCATGTTATATCAGACAATAACACACAAAGCTTAAATCTACCACTCCCAAGTATTAAAAGGGAAAATGCAAACATCGACCCTAGCCTTTGACTTCTGACCATGCTGACCTTCGCTCCACTCCCACATCACACTCAGAAATAAAAGACATGACACTTGCATGACAAATGCTCAAGAATGCTCAGTGCTCCCCTGTTGTCCACAGCAGCTACTAGACAAAATAAGTCATCATGCCAAGCAACAAATAACTCATGACTTTCAATGATCAAGGTACTTTTGAAGGATCAGCCCCACAGTAACAGAGTAAAACCAGTATTAAACCAAGAGAAAAGCAAGGAAATAAGTAAATTTTTCCTTAATCCGAGAGTGGGACAGGACAATGGAAGTCCCGTGATTCATGCGTTCTGTTGCACGTGCTATTCGGATATGACGTCATCAATTATGCAACACAGCCTCCTTGCCTGGAGAGTGTAATGAGCAACGTCAGTATTTAAGTGAGGCTATTTGGCTCTCAGACACTGGGCTTAACAAAGTATTGCTAGCAATGCTAAAGACTACACTAGAATGTGGTGAAAGGCATTTAGAAGGAAACTAAAGGAGCAATATAGCAGCTAAAGTAGCAGAATAGTGCCTCGCAAAGGAATTTAGAACAAATGGTCATGAATTTGAAATATTGCAGGACTACTTTCAATAGCCTTTTGAAGGCTTAATTATGTCGAAGCAATTAACTTTTCCATAATTTTGAGCACTACAGTACAACCCAAAATAAAGTAAGAAATTTTTCTGTCAGAAGTCCTCTGTTTACCTATTTTGCCCTCTTTTCTCCTCTCCACTCCAAATCTCCTTGCAACTCCCTTTGACTCCTTACAACAACCTTAGCCTACATTAAGAACTCTATTTAGACAGCTACCAATGTAACTGCAATTAGCAGAGGTACAAAATATCAAGTAAATCAATCACAATGGGAGTAATTGAGTTCAAATTGGTGTTGTTTAAATGTGATTTTAATGTAATTTTAAAAGGTAGTTTCAAGGAGGTAAAAGTAGGAAGTGATTCAGAGGTAGTCAAAAGGTGTGAAAGGGTGAAGTAGTGGCTGATTCTTCCTTCCTGCTGGGGTAATCGTACTTTATTTTGGGTTGTACTGTAGACAAGACATGTGTCATACAAACTTAGAAATACTGACAGATATTATGACAGATGTGATAAAAGATACATTGTATAAATTTGCAGATATAAACAGACAGTTTATCAATTAAATTATTTTATAGATATTATTAGATTCAAATATACTATCTATGTGCAACAAAACGGGTTGACAAATATGTATACAACGTATTAAGACAGACTATGGAAAGGATACAAGAGGCATGCAGACAAACAGATTTTTTGGAAGGAAGATAGGAGACCGACAAAATGCGATTCTTTATAAAATATCAAATATGTCAGATGGAACTGCAAATATGGATCTCCACCGCTTAGGGATATTGCAGACTTTTCATATATTCTGAAGAGGAGTGAAGATGTTATCTTAATTATGTTTTGACAACCAGGAAGGCTAAATAGGGAATAGCTAAGTGCCATTACCAGCTTTTAATAAGATTTAATCATCCCTACTGCCAGATGTTTGTCTCCAAAGTAGGGCATTATGAGTCAATTAAAATTCCTTATGAAACAACATAAAGGCAGTTTTTGATTTTTGTAAGATAGATTTATCAATCTATCTTTGTTTCTTGCTCCTTTTTTTCTAACTTCTACATATCCATTCTGCTATCAATCCCTGGCCACATGCTGTAGTCATCCAACCGAACCAGGAAATATTTGCCAGGCACTGCTGCTGACAGAAACAAAGACAAGAAATGCGGTTGAGTTCTGTTGCAGCTGGACAGAAGAACAGATAGAAAGGACAGTCAGAAAGACACACAATCCAAATAAGGCAGTATCCCATGGGGGCATGATCAACAAACACGTGGGCCACAAAGAGAATGGAGTAAATATTGGTCTGATGCTGAATAAATCATTGGCAGGATCCATCAATATATACAACTCACTGGGGCATCTTAGAACTCCTTGAGAAGGCTCTCAGGATGCCTTCAACAGATGCCTCCTACAGATGCCATTTACACACAACGTATATCTCTCTATACCTCCCTGGGATACCTTTCTTATGTCTCTCCATACTACAATTCCCCACTATGCCATATCACATCTATGGTCATTCTCCACATAATATACTAGGCCGTACCAAATTTCGACAAATTAACCGATCAGAGCCGAACCTTCCCAAAAGTTGTGAGTAGAGTCCAGCAGACATTCTGTGAAATTTCAGGTCAATCGAAGATGTCCTTACGCAAGTTCACCCCCTACTTTTGATTTTTACCCAAAAAGGGTGATTTTTGGGCTGTATCTCAAGAACCGTTCATTCCAGATAGCTGCAAATACACTCAAAATATGCGGAATGATCATATTTGGTATGGTCCCCAATTTGGTACTGCCTAATGTACACTCATAGAGGTCATGGAGTTCTACTTGTAGGATGTGTGTAAGTACTGTAAAGTTGGTAAAGATATTTTAGTGAAAATCAAGTAAAGGAGAGTTATAGTAATAGAATAATTCCATTTACATGTGTAATAGGGCGGTTCATTTCTAGATGGGAAAAAATTATTTTGTGAATTTCACTTCGCCCACCCTTCTATTTGATGAGGGTAGGTATAAAACTGATGCAGGTGAAATTTTAAAGAAATCCAACTAGAGGAAGGGGTCTCCCAAAGGCCTTAAAGTTTCAATGTTTTCTTTTGTTTTCTACCATTTTCGCCAATCCGCAGTTCTCTATAACTATGTCAGTATTTGTCATACAGCATTCTAATTGCCATAGTTGGAAATCTCTCAAAAAGACCTACATTTTGCATACCAACATCAATGGTCTAGGACGATATATTGACTTCCATTGGCTCTTCGGCCAGCACTTTTTAGAAACGAAAATGTTGCAGACTGTTTAATCCTGTTAAAAAAAGGTTTTTTGAATTTTTTCACTGATAATTGCAGTGATTCACTCTCTCCAAGTTCCAAAAAGAGAAAATTAAATATTTTTTTGATTTTTGGCTTTGGAAAAACCTGCTTTATGAGCTTGGAAGTTTTAAAGCTGAATTTTGTCGGAAGTATGGAAACAAATCAGGGAGGGGCTGTTATATTTGTATTTTAACTTCATAATAATTAAATATAGGGCAATATCACTGGTACCATGAGAATTCTGAGAGTATTTTCTTTCATGTGGTACCACTCATGTTGCCCTGCAATAAATTCTGACGAAGATATGATATGAAATGCAACAGACCCCATCTCACATTTTACGAGTTGTAAACTAACTTTAACATTAAAATGTCATCACTCATAAGCCAGGCACTGCGACAGTAAATATCAAAAATGTTTTATATTTGGTCATTCTGGAACTTGGAGAATGCAAATCACTGCAACCAATCAGTGAAAAAAATTCAAAAGCCTTTTTTTAACAGGATTAAACAGTCTGCAACATTTTCATTCTAAAAAGTGCAGGCTGAAGAGCCAATTGGAATCAAATTATCGTCATAGACCATTGATGTTGGTATGCAAAATGAAGGTCTTTTTGAGAGCTTTCCAACCATGGCAATTAAAATGTTCTATGACTAATTATGGCTAGTTCTCACGGAGACGTATCAGAGGGTTTAAGTGACGGCGTTTCTTATATTTCCAGGAAAGGGCAAAGATTTGAGCATGTTCGCCGTCAATTTTGGCTTTACGGCGCAACAGGAACAGCATGCGTCGCTTTAAGAGGTCTTTCTACGCAATTCCTAGAAATTTGACGATGCAGGAAAAAAAGATTCAACCGGTTGAATCTTTGCGAGGAAAGAAGTGGTGAAGCAAGAAGAAGCGTAAAAAGAAATCAGTGCGCGCCGCAGATTTTTTAAGATGCGGCGCACAAAGAAGAGCTTCGACGCAGAAACAGCAGTGTAGCAGAAAGCTCTTGCTTCATGTCACATGTTTCAGACACGCGTCGCAGAAAGACACATGTTCGACGCACGTGAGAGGGTGCGCGCCGCGTCTTTTGGACCCCCAATGCAGCAGACAGAGTGGCGCCTGAGTGCATGCGTTGTTCTATTTTTAGCATCAACCCTTTGTCTGCGTGTCACCCTCTTTTTGCGCAGCGGCTGGGGCAGCAGCAGCGAAGCAGGGGGGGCGAAGGAGGGGGAAAGAGGCGGTCCGCACCCTGCATATATATAGAGGAGGCCAGTTTAGAGCACCATACCCACTCAGACCTTCGACCAGAACACACCTAGAATCCACGACACTATTATCAACTGCTACATTTGCTGCTACTTTTGTTGCTACAATTGTACTTCAAATTGCTGCTACAACATGGGACCAAAGAGGAGAAAGGGCACCGTCGTCACCAGGGCACCAACCAAGCTCAGCACCAGGTCAACACTCCACACTCCTGGGAGCACTCCAGTGACAACTCCAGCTACAACTCCAGCTGCAACTCCTCTCCATGAACCTTCAGATGCTGCAGTGACTGCCTTCTTCACTACAGCCATGGCAGACCTCTCTCTACCTGGGCTCTACACCTCCACTACAGCTGGCAGCCAGACGAAGACCACCACTTCAACCACCAAAGCCACTGTCGTCAGCGAGACCATCTTCGAGGGCCGGCCAGAAGACAACACAACAGAAGAAGATTCTTCAGTTGAACTCTTTGAAGAGGAAGGAGACAAGCCTGCTGACAAGCCTGCCAAGCCTGCTGCCAAGCCTGCTGACAAGCCTGCCAAGCCTGCTGCCAAGCCTGCTGCCAAGCCTGCTGCCAAGCCTGCTGCCAAGCCTGCTGCCAAGCCTGCTGCCAAGCCTGCTGACAAGCCTGCTGCCAAGTCTTCCACGGGTCTTCCAGAGCCTACTGCCAGGTCTACTCCAAAGAAGCAGACTCCAAAGAAGCAGACTCCAAAGAAGCAGACTCCAAAGAAGCAGACTCCGAAGAAGCAGACTCCCAAGAAAACAGCAGAGAGCCAGCCTGTTCTTGCTCTAGACAGAGTGGCCATCCATGAGGACACCTTCGAGGAGGAAGAAGACTCTGCTGATGAGACCCCTGCAGCTGCTGAAGCCAAGTCCAAGGGCAAGAAGGGCAAAGGGAAGGCCCCCAAGAAAAACATCCGCAACAACCTGGGCATCACATCTGACCAAGAAGATGACCTCATCAACTGGTACAAGGAGCATCCTGTGCTGTACATGAAGGGGACCAGAGGCTACAAGGGGAACGAGAAGCTGCTGCTGGACTCAGAAAAAGCAAAGGAGCTGGGCCCCAAGTACACCTCCCACGACATCTTCAACTGGAGGAAGACAGTGCGCACTCACTTCTCCAGACTCGTCAGGCCTGAAGCTTCAGGAGCCGCCAGGAAGGAGACGCTCACAGAGAGGGACCAGTACATCCTGAACAACTGTCGGTTCCTGAAGGACTCCATCGTCCACAAGCCAGGGAAGGAGCTGTCCGCCATCTCTCAACTGTCTGCCAACCGGCCAGCCTCAGACTCCGATGATGACAGCTACAACCCTGAGGATTCCCTGCCAGCTTCGTATGACATGTCGGACCTGCCACCACCTGAACAGCCAGCACAGGACAGACCTGAGAGCCAGCAGTCCCAAGTCTTCCCTGGAGCACCAAAGCCTGGAGCCGCTGCCAAGGGAACCAAGAGGAAGGCCCCGGGAGATGAAGCCATGCACTCCGCCATGCACGTCATCGCAGGCAGCATGCAAGCCATGTCCTCCGCCAAGAAAATCCTGAAAGGCTCTGGCTGCAAGATGTGCCCCGACCACCAGGAGTTGACATCCGAGCAGGAGTACTGGAGGATGAAGTGCCAGGACCTCTACCACGTGGGAGTGCACGCCAGCCCTGAAGTCCGAAGGAAAATGGTCAGGACCATTGCAGAGGCCGCCCTCTTCTGGGACAGGGAGAGTGAGATGGATCATGCCAGCCGCCAGTCAAGTCATCATCAGGAGCAGACCTTCCAGCCTCCTCATCCTCCTCAGCGCCTGCAGATGCCACCTCCTCCTCCTCCTTCTTCGACGTATGTGCCATCACACCACCAGCACCATCCCCAGGCTTCCAGCAGCAGCCATCACTACCAGCAGCACCAGCCCAGGGAAGGAGGATCCTCCAGGCAGACTCCCAGCTACACCCCGATGCAGCCCAGCCACTCCACCATGACACTGATGATGGATGCACAGGAGAGCCCCGAGAAGTACGGCTACCCCCCTGGACCCAGCTTTGGTCAACCGGCCGCCCATCACCAGCACCAGCCTTCCCCTTCGCCCAGTTGGACTTCAAGTCTCCTTTCTCCACGAAAGTAGAAGACCAGATGCAGCAAAGACAACAAAAAACCTTGGCCCTTTTAAGGGCCACCAAATCCTCCCAAAAGGGCAGGCCACGTACACATCTTATGTTGACAAAAAAAAAGAGCTTGTGTTGACCGAAAAGAGCCAAAAAAGAGCAAAAAAAACGTTGACAATCCCCAAAAAAAAAGTCCCCCAAAAAAAAAGTCCCCCAAAACAAAAGTCCGGTCCTGGCCTTCATTAAAAGTAATCACCTTCATAAAAGCAAGGTGCTAGTTCCCCCTTTCTTTGCCCCAAAACATACCAAGTGCAGCACTAGTACAAGTGCTGCATTCTTTGGTATAAACATATTTTTATTGCACTAGTACAAGTGCATGAATTTCTTAATTAAAATGTAATGCACTAGTACAAGTGCTTTGCTTTTAAAAATTGTGTTGGTTGGTTGCACTAGTACAAGTGCATCACTTTGTAATTTCACTTGTCTAGGGCAAGTGGCAGGTAGATAGCTAGATAGCTAGCTAGATAGATAGATAGATAGATAGCTAGATAGATAGCTAGATAGATAGCTAGATAGATAGCTTGATAGATGGAACACAATGCTCGTTACATATATACACTGCAGCAAAAGAAAAGCAGTTGTCGTCACTTTGCAGGGATTGGACTTGGATAGATAGATAGATAGCTTGATAGATAGCTAGATAGATAGCTAGATAGATAGATAGATAGATAGCTTGATAGATGGAACACAATGCTCGTTACATATATACACTGCAGCAAAAGAAAAGCAGTTGTCGTCACTTTGCAGGGATTGGACTTGGATAGATAGATAGATAGCTTGATAGATAGCTAGATAGATAGCTAGATAGATAGATAGATAGATAGCTTGATAGATGGAACACAATGCTCGTTACATATATACACTGCAGCAAAAGAAAAGCAGTTGTCGTCACTTTGCATGGATTGGACTTGGATAGATAGATAGATAGATAGATAGATAGATAGATGGATGGAGGGATTGATTGATTGATTGATTTTTGGGCTTGTTTTGTCAACATAGGATGTGTACATGGCCAGCTCAATTGGGAGGATTTGGTGGCCCTTAAAAGGACCTGGGGTTTGTTGTTTTGAATGCATCTTCTTCAGATTTTCTCCAACTGCCAAGGGACACTTCCTGCCAGACTGTTGACCCAGTCACGTAGGTAGTCTCGAGCAGCCTTGGCATCTCTGGAGGCATTTCCGTGTCGAAGTGGTTCTCCTAGGTCTCCTAATTGACGGTCTCCCCTCCAAACTCCTTCAGTGACGTCATGTGTCTGTGGATCTTCTCTGTCCATCACTTCATTGTCACGGGCATGGTGGACGCCTACTCTGTCTCGCAGAATGTTGTGTAGAACACAAGCAGCCATTGTGATGTATGTCACTCTTGTAGGTCGTTGGGGCATGGTGGTCAGGAAGCATCTGAACCTGTGTGACAGCAGACCGAAGGCATTCTCCACCACTCTCCTGGCTCTTGAAATCCTGTAATTGTAGACTCTGGAAGGAATGTCAAGGTTCTTTCTTGGCACTGGTTTGAGCAGCCATGTCTTCAGGGGAAATGCCTCGTCACCCACGATGTAATATGGGAAAGGATTGTCTTCTGTGCCAGGTAGAGGTTCTGGAGGTGGTAGGCCTAGATCTTCCTCGTCCAGGAGTTGTCGAAGTACTGTGTCCCTGAAGACGCCGCCATCAGATGCACTTCCTTGACAGCCAGCCTGCACATAGATGAACTTGTAGTTGGCATCAACGAGGGCCATCAGGACAATGGAGTGAAATCCCTTGTAGTTGTAGAACAAGGAGCCTGCAGCCTTGGGACATCGGATTGCGACGTGCTTGCCATCCAGAGCTCCAATGCAGTTGGGCAAGTTCCATTTCCTCTCAAAAGCCTTGGCTATCTCCTTCCATCTTTCAGGCTGTGTGGGTAGTGCCAGCTGTCTTTCGAAGGCATGAACGATGGCAAGGCAGACCTCAGGGATGAAGTTGCAGATGGTGTTGGGTGCCACACGGAAAGCATAAGCTAGGGACTTGTAGCTGTTTCCTGTTGCCATGTACCGCAGGGTGATAGCCAACTTCAGACCAGGTTCCAAAGCCCTCCTCATGTTGGTGTCTTGCTTAGCGATGAGTGGTCCAACAGCTTCCAGGATTTCAGCAAAGATGGCAGGGGGCATTCTAGTGTAGTTGTAGTAGCCGGACACGTCACGCACTTGCAGTTCAGGCAGCAGTTGATGGTAGTGACCATGTTGTTCCCTCTGCAGCAACCAGTTGCGAATCCACCACCTTTTCTGTCTCCTGGCCCTCCTCCTCCTCTGTCTCAAATAGACAGCTCCGATAGCAACAGCAGCAGCACCAGCCACAACAATAATTTCTTCTTCATTCATCATGCATATGTTCAGTAGGCAGTCGTTGTGTTCTCATTGAAGGGCAATCAGCAAATGAAGCAAGGAGGTCCTCTGTGTCCCTTTTTATAATGACCAAAAGTGACTCCTGCAGCAGCGAAACACACTTTGCCGCAGCGCTGCAACAACAGACGTTCGTCGATGCTTAAGAGACCTTCGTCGCTGCTTAAGGCAAGGACGACGAAGAAGGTCAGCATCGACGCGCCTGTAATGTCCTCGGCGCTTTATGAATGCATGTGCGACGATGAACCATCAAGTTACGCAGTAACAAGTCCCTAAATGCGGCGTTGCATCCTTACAGTCTTCGGCGAGGCTGTCATTTTCAGCGACGCATCTTACCTCGGGTGTACGCCGAAGGTTTCCTGATGCGTCGCAGGTCGCCAATTTCAGACGTAGCTGCCTCACAACCATCAGCGGCGTAAGAGGAAACAACATTGGGCGAAGTAAAAGCAGCCTCGCCGAATTCCAAAACAAAGTGCGACGCGTCTGTTTGGAACTGCGCTGAGGAAAGAGAGGCGTAACGCGGCGAAGAAAGCTTAAGAAGCGCCGCGGACACCTCAAGACTCACCGCGGCTACTAACTTTAAGCGTCGCACATGACACTAATTGATTACGTAATGTGCCAAAACCAACGTTCTACGCCACAACCTTCCAAGAAATGACTTCTCTTGATGCGTCGCTCTCAAATCGCCGTCGTGAGAACTAGCCATAATACTGACGAAGTTATAGAGAACCGCGGATTGGCGAAAATGGTCGAAAATTTAAAAAACATTGAAACTTTAAGGCCTTTGGGAGACCCCTTCCCCTTGTTGGATTTTCATAAAATTTAAACTGCATGGTTTTTGTGCCATTTCTCACAAAGTAGGAGGGTGTGCGAATTGATGTTGTCAAAAAAAGTTTTTTGGACCACCCTCATGTATAAGCAAAGTTAATTCTACTTGCAAACGAATAGGTAAATGTTGCAAGAAAAATTTCCCAACTGCACAGTTAAAGGCACTGAGTTGCTTTTGATAAATTCTGGCATCAATTTCAAATAACTTTTAAAATGTCAATTCACCAATTTAATGAAGCAAGATATTTTTCTTTCAATTGACAACTCAAAATTAAAGGGATTGAGGAGATCTCTCAATGAGATCCCTGGTATTTCCAAGTCTGTGACCACAGATCAAAGCAGATTGTTTCAGCCATCTGACAGAAGCAATGTTATGCAAACCTTCCTTCTGCATCAGAGAGTATTTACTCTTAGAATTCATAGAATAGTTAAAGATCAGTAAACACAGATTGGCAAACAAGTCATTAAACTGAATGCTGGTACTCAGAAATCAATGGCAACATTCAGGACTTTTTACAAAACCTCTCTCATGTTACTTTGTTCAGGAGACACTTGTAGTATCAGTTGGAATCAATTGTATTAAATTTACAATTTAAATCAAACTCCAAATTCAAGTTATTCACAGACATTACAGCTCTTGAATAATTCATCGTTATTCAATATTTCCTCTATCCTAGGTTCGTAATGCCTATCCCTATTAATGCTTTGTGCACAAAATGTGGCGTTTCAAATTCAGCTGATTTACATGCTATCGTGAGTGCTCAACTGGCTGCAAAGGCAATTTTCTCAGATGCACAAGTGGAGCATTATCAAAAGAGTATGTGCTCAGATGACAGGCATTTTCTGACTCGCTAAACAGAGCTTGACACAAGAGCATGCCACAGTGAACAACTGTTAAAGCAATGTTTATGTAAGCAGTTAAAAATTTCGGGGAAAAATAATGACAGACACATGAGCCAAAGTAAAAAGTCACGGACAACTATCTGCATTACAACAAACTCTTATAATCAAATATCCTGATATGAGATGAAATATGTTTCATGATTCATAATTTGTTTCTGAACAAGGAAAATGATAAGGGAATCTTTAAGAAGTGAAACAAATTAACATTGAAATGGTATCTTATTTTGCTAAGCAATCCAGGAGAATGTGTTTCACTAGGTATTATAAAGATTGAAAAAGACACACAACACATCCAAATCTAATGATGGATGTTCAGAGAAAGCAAATCGATTTCTTCCAAGCTAGGGAAGCAGTATGTATACTTCCACATCAGACAATCTAAGTTCAAAGTCAAATATTTTGCAAGCCAAAATAAAACCAAATCGTATACTGAAATACTTATAGATGATGTAACACTTAAAAAATCATTCCAAAAAGGACAATCCACTCAAGTTTGTCTCTCTATTACTTCTTGAATTTACAAAATAAGACAAGAAAATTCTCTTGATATTTATCATTCGACATATATTCTGATCATGAAATTGTTTAATTTACTAAGCATTATTATGATATGTAATCCAAGCTTAATCTAATAGTACCCGTATTCTCATAGCTGCACAAAAGTTTCCCCAGATATAATTGGTACACCATATCTGATGTTTAGAGAATTATTGAAGATGCATACTTCTGTGCATATTTCATGAACATGCAGGGAATTTGATCCACACCACCCCAGTGCTCACTGCTCATTAGCATATGTTCACTTGGATAGTGCTTGTGAACATACTATATGTTATTTCCTTCTAGCATGTTGCCAAACATTTGTACAATAGATAACACATGACAGCCCGCACACATGCATATTGCATGTGTCTGGCGACATGTAATATTCCTGTTGTGGTTTTATTATGAAGTACCAACACGCTATAAAACCAAGGTAAAAACTATGCCAAGGAAGTTTACCAGAGTCATTATCATGTTTGTAAGCCGAGAAGGTTTATCTAATGGAATGAGGACAAGGCGGCTCATAATGTCACACCATAGGCATACGGGACAGCTGTCTCAGGGGGGGGGGTGTGACTATTTTACCTTGAAATTTTAATATAGCCCGAATGTGACCAGGACAGTGGATCTGACCCCCTGCGAAATACGCCTATGTGTCACACAGAGCAGTATGTGAAATAAAAAATTAGAACACATAACTGTTTTAGTTGTGTCATTCTCTGTCCTGTCCTCTATCACTGGCTTTTCTAGTTTAGCACATTTCTCCCAATGATAAACTTCTAAAGGTTTCCAAGCCCTACTACTGCGAATTTGCAGTTTTATCATAATAGAATAAGACAATATTTTCCTTGTTAGGTGCAAGTCATTTATGCATAGTGGCAGTGGAGTGGCCTTTGTGGAATTTGTGTTATTAAGGCTGGGCACATGCCTGCATAGCCAATACAGTCCTGTCTGCATTTAAGACCATGTTAAAATTATATATTCTCAATTTAGAAAAGGATTTTTTTTTTTCAGTAAACTTAAGTAGGTGATGGTGATAGCGAACTACCCAGTGTTCTTGCAGTCATAAGGCTGAACATGATAGGCAAGCACTGTGGTCTTTTGTAATGAATTAAGGTTCAATCTACACACAGGATAAAGCATGTCCCAACATACGATGCCAGGCTAGAAATAAAACCCTGAGATCTGAAGGCAAGTGCGTCTCTTATAAGATCCACATTCAAGTGAATTTCAGATAGTTATCTTAAATAAATGTAGGGATATATCTTTGCATTAAAGCATTACCTAAAATGGTATTCATTACTATTGTAAGTTGTAATTTGATGAGCATTCAGTCCCATTGCTCCATTCCAGAAAAATACATTGTTGCACTATCGCTATGGAATAGATTTGCTTTGGAGACTTTATATTCTATTAGGTTCTCTGCGGTCTTACTTTGAGGTTGGCCTGTAGCAAACACTTTGGGGTGGCAGTGCAACAGGCAAATTTGTTGTTGATATCTCCTAGTACCTACGTGACCAAATTTGTTTCTATATAGTGTGGCAAATTCACCCTGTTGTGCATGCATTCCATATAAGGCAATAACACTCCATATATGGAGAGGGCAGATGCAAGTGTTTTGGGATTCCCCCAGGGGCTATCCCCTCCACCTCGTTTTCATTTCATGGCAAAGTTATGAAATATGCAGCAATAAATTTGGCATACAACAGCCACAGTATTTTACTCTTGATATCGATTTAAAGAAAGACAATTTCCGAAACTTTGTGGACTGTATTATTAATAGAAGACAGGTGGATGGACGGATAGTAAAATTGTTTGTATTTTGACCTGCATTTCTGCTCGAAATGCTAAACTCTAACATCTTGCAAACCAATATCATGCTTTTACAATATTGGGTTGTTATATATACTTCCAATCTGAGTTTGTTACGATTTCGGACGCTTTATAAAAGCTGGACTGGTAGTCTTGGACCTGACCAACACTCAGACCCTGACTAAAGCAGACCTGTGTACGAGACAAGGGCAATGGGGGAAATACTAGAAACTTAGGAGGGTATAAATGGGTGATCAAATCAACGTTACAGATGTATTGGAAATCAATGGTGCTCCAGGTATGTTATTTGCAACGGCAGGAAATCTGGAATATGAAATTCTGATGAAAGCACATTACATAATGACAACCTTCCTTTGAAAGACGGCTTTTTTTATTGACCTTCAATATCAAACTTTTGAAGACAACAACATCGCAAGGAATAATATAACTCTTGAGAAGAAATCTTGATTCGCCTCAAGTGACAAATGCATGCCATTTTTAGTGCAAACTGTCTCATTTTCTTAAGATATTCCGAAAGGAACTCCAGATGTCAACAGTATAACGAGCTTAGTCACATTTGTTTGTCAACTAAGGAAAATGATGACAGTTATCCTTACATGTCAGGAAGTCTTTATTTGTCAGTGTTGCCTTGTGTAAATTGTAAAAAGCAGGGTGAAATGGAGAGATTTGAGGATGAAAAGAAAGTTTGTCAATGTTCTTAAATCTACATGTCATAGTAAAAATTCATGCTATAGAAAAAAGACATGCACAGAGGGATGGATGGGTGATTGGGGCTTTACGTCCTGTAGTAATATTTATGCACTTGGTAGGCTAATTAGGACAGGAGGAGAACTTGACAATGAGGCAAAGGATGATTGAAACAGCCATTCAACATAGGCCCAGGTTACTTTGAAAGAGCTGGATTCAAATCTGGGACCCAGCAATTGGCAGCCTAGCATGCTACCACTAGACCAAACCTCCAGCGCCCCCACACAGCAGCCGCTGGATGGAACTTGCAAATTATTAGATCTTTATGACAAGATAGATAGATACATATGGCAAGTGTTACACATAAAATGTATAGCCCACTATTTTCTAAGTGTGCTCCTTGGAATCAATCCTAGGACCTCAAATAATATACTCCATCAACAACCTCGTTTCTTAGCGGACTTATATTAAATTTCCTCAAGCACAGAAGCAAATGGCTTTCCATGTCATGAAAAGTAAATCAAAATTACAAAACCATTCCCATCACACCAGTCTGCACGAGTAGACATCTTATCTCAACAGAGCTTGTTCCCTTTAATTTTTATGGTCAAAATGACACTTCAGCAATGATATAGAGGATGCTTTGCCAAGGCTCAATTAAATATATATTCAGAGAGGAATAAAGTCAAGTGTATATTTTTGCATTGTGTTCAGTGCCATGTGTAAATTTGCATATTTAGTGATAATGACAATAGGGGCATTGCTGAAGAGATGCCATATGCAAAGTTTTGACTAAAAGAAAAGTACAGTACAACCAGAACATGAAGTCCACAAAAAATGAACAGCAGTTTTTTGCTGTTTTTTGCTCTATAAGTCTCAATTTAATCATTCTTGGTACTAAATTTTGGTTTCTATTTATTTGACAGTGGTGAGAACAATTCAAACAGCAAAAATCACCCATTGCTAAATTTTCAAACTCAAGGTGCCTCAGTATACACTATACAGGGGTCCATATCTAGCGTGACGGAATGATTGTAAGAATCATTCCGTCACACTAGAAATGGACCCCTGAGTGCTGAGACACTCTCAGTTTAAAACTTCAGCAGTTGGTGATTTTTACTGCTTGAATAGTTCTCCTAAGTGCCAGACATATAAAAACTAATACTTGGCTCTGAGAGTGATTAAAATGAGACTTATAGAGCAAAAAACTGCTTCTTAGTATCATTCCGTCACATGTGGACTTCATGAGTCTAAATAAAGTATGATTACCACAACAGGAAGGAAGAAGCAGCCACTACTTTACCCTTTCACACCTTTTGACTCCCACAAAATCACTGTCTCCCTTTACCTACTTGAAACTAACTTTTAAAATTGCATTAAAATAATATTTAAACAACACCAATTTAAAATCAATCACCCCCTTTGTGTTTGATTTACTTGATATTTTGCACCTCTGCTAATTGCAGTTACATTAGTAGCTGTCTAAATAGAGTTCTTAATGTGGGCTAAGGTTGTTGTAAGGAGTCAAAGGGAGTTGTAAGGAGATTTGGGGTGGAGAGGAGAAAAGAGGGCAAAATAGGTAAACAGAGGACTTCTGACAGAAAATTTTCTTACTTTATTTTGGGTTGTACTGTACACTGTAAATTTTGAATTTTGAGTTAGCTTAAATGATTGAGTGAGTTCGTTGCACAATTTCTTTGAGCTATCATAGCTTGTTGGTGTAAGTTATAACAACGAAAAGATTATCATAACTCACAACATCAAGCTATGTCAGCTCAAACAAATTGTGCAAACATCTCACTCAATCATTTGAGCTGACTCAGAATTTCAAATTTTACAGTGTAAGAAACTGATAACTTTTCAACAGATATATCCAGGGGCATCAACTGATGTTAAAGCACATTTGTTTAAACATATATGTCAACCTGTGTTCATCTTAATTCAAATGACATTGATAAAATGGACTCAGTTCAAGGTAAAGTTATGAAGCAATGTTTAGGTCTTAGCAAAAGGTCTCATAATACACAATTGTTACAAGCGATGGGCTTGAATAAAGTTAGTGATATAGTTCACAGAAATTGCACCAATCTGCTTCACAGGATAGGGCAGGTAGAGAGCCCATGTAGAAATTTACTTTTGTATTATGTGTCATGTTTTCTATTATGTAATGAAATTTTACCAGGTACATTATTGTCAAGAGTTTTAATGAGGGGTGAATCAGTCATATCTTTATTATTAAATCCCCCTATAAGAAATAGCACTAATTCATTTGATGGTCATGTTGATTCTTTAAAAATGTTACTTTTTCATGAAAATTTGTAAAACCATATTCTGACGAACATTTTTTAGTGCATCTTTTAACAACAGCTATCTAAACTGTCACAATTATAATGTTTATTTCTAAAATGTCCATACATTATCTCATTTTCAATGTGTATTATTTGTACTTTTTCTCCCTTTGTGGAGGTGAAATGAAATAAATAAATAAATAGGTATGGTGACTATATCATTGACTGGATCAATGTTAATTGGCATGCCGTCCTTTCCATCGCTATCTGTTCGTTGTGTCCTGAATACCCTAGGTCATACAGAGTGCATAGATACAGGACATAAAAACCTAACATCTAATTACTTTTGCGAATAATTAAAAAACAACTTAGCCGAGAATGTTATGAGAATCTAAAGCAACATGTCAGTTTGATTTAATTCATTTCCGACAATTTCATTCTAACTTAATCTTGGCTTGTCCACTTAATTATTGTTACGCCAAATTTAATTAGCATTTTCCTGTCATGATAATTAACTTGATTAACGCAACTGCAATATCTTGTTTCCAATTAGTGTTTTAGAGAATTGTTTTAAAATAAAAAAACTAAAATTTATTGGTTTAGGCTTTAAAGTTAAGTGCATGTGTGCTAACTGCTTTGAAATAGTCTTTTAAATTGCAAAAATAATTGCCAAAGTATGGCTTAATCTGTAGGACAAGTGAAACGCTTGATATTGTGCCATTGCATCAATGCTAAACATCCTCAACCAAACTGCTTGTGGAATAATGAATTCTCATCGGATGAGAGGAAAACATATTGGGTCATAAAGGCCGATATGGGAGGCATATAGGATAACAATGGCAGCCAATTTTCTCTGCTGTAGTGAGAGTTAGGTATGGGTCTAAGTCTTTGATAAGTAAATGAACCACCCTTCCCTATTAAATAACATTGGGCCTGTGTTTCACTTACTGCCATTTTTATCCCACATGCCTCACATATCGGCCTTTATGGCCCAATATGTTTTTCTCTCATCGTTTAAGAATTCATGCTTCCACAAGCAGGTTTGCTGCGGATGTTTAGCATTGATGCAATGGCACCATTTCATGCGTTTCACTTACTTACAGGCGGCACTGTAGGTATGAGACAAAAAGGATATGTTTTTAATTATGGACCTTTTTTACTAATAATCTTTAGATGTTTAACCTTAGATATCAGGAATTTAATTTAAATTCATGGGATTTGAATCAGAAATATTCATGATACCTTTACATCTCACTAAGTGGGACCTTCACATGAATACAAGTGAATATTCATGACATTCATATTTCTTGTTGGATTGCAAATGCATGCAAATGAATGAAATCCACTGTATCTTTGTAAAATTCCTTTGGAACCAATTTGCATTCATGGATTAAACAAACCCAGGCTCTGATTTGAAGATAGATGGTATAATTAATATTCAGCAGTCTTAAAAATATGGGGAATTGTCATTTAAAAAGCCACAGTGATTGATATGGCTTGATCATTAAGGAAATTTGGTAACTGATTTGAATTTGTTTGTAGCAGATGAACTCAAAAATAGACATATGGTAACTTGTGCTACTGGGTAAGTTGAGCCATACACTCATTCTTATTGAAAATTAAAAAATAGTTTAAACATATTTATGTCCATAGGTTCAACATTCAAAATAAGCACCGTGTTGCCTGATGTTGACCAAAAAAATGTGTTTAGAACCACCTATATTCATGCTAGTTATACTAAGCTTAATTCAGTAGGAGACAAATAACACAAGAAATATTTCTCATAATGTGTCATGCAGTGACATACGCCTATTGTGTAACAAATTAATGTTGTCGCCCGTGTGACATTGGACATCAGAGGGAGACATTGAATGGCAGACTGTCACATGAGTGTGACATTGATCTTTTTATGATCTGGACAAAACAGTGACTTTAACAACTCAATGATATTGGCAACAATGAGGTGATTTTGAAGGACTGGCAACAGATGACATTTGCAGCTGGTGAAATCACACAGTGAGAGATGATCTCTGAATGATCACAACTTTGAATGTTTCGCTTTGTTAGGTGTACACTGTATACATTGCATGAGTATTTGGGATATTTTTTGGACACTGAAGGACGCACGGTTAATTTTTTGTGCACTCAGCCAGATCTATTTTGTCTTCTCCATTAATGTCAGTAACTGCTGCTGTTATTAAAGAATGGCATCAACTTGAAACTGACATGAGCTGCCAAGCAACAAAGTTTAAACTCATCATTCCTGTCTTCACAGTCTTCGCAGATTCTTAAGAAGTTTGGCAACAAAGAGAAAATACAAATAAGAATCTTTTGTGTTGAACCAAAAATGTGTTTTCGAGGCACAAACTGTGTCACTCACAGATAGGAACTCCAAGTTGACAGAAAAACACAGACAGAAAATATGAATATTTGACATCAAGACTAAAAAGCAAACATTTATAATGGAAGTTATATCATGTAGCTAAATGTTATACATGCGTTTTGTCAGGAGGTATCGAAATGAAGGCATCATTGTAGGCAAGTTGCAAGTCCCTGGAGTTGGGGAATCCAAGGATATCATTACACTCAGAGCATTATGTAATCACTCACTTCTTTTCAGTGGAGTTCCTAGGGGGGGGGGGTGTGGGAGAAGGTGCCCCATCATATTGGGCAGGTGTTCACCAGGGTGCAAGGTGGGGTTGCAAGCTCAGTTGATATCCTAGAGCTCTTCACCTTAATTGTTGGGACCCGGGTTCGATATGGGCTCTGACTGGGTCATCTGCACACATGTTGTATAGCAGTTTCAATCATCCTTCGCCTCACAGGAGTCATTAGTCTCATTACAGTGACCTCTGTCTGTCCTAATCAGCCTACCACCTTGCATTATGCATTATCGATGGAATACACTGTCAATCTAAATAAATTCAAGCTGCAATTCAGCAAAATTTCAGTTATTTATAGCTTTATTTGTGCTGTATGACAACATTGTTGATTTGGAACAAACTTAAACACTTCTGGAATCCAAGTTTAGCTGGCAAACTGACAATGTAGTGGCTTTGTGTGCCCTCTTTCCGCAGTTTGTGTTGCTTAATTTTTCTGTTTGAAACAAACAGCTGTGAAGAATAGCTTTGAAACATTTTTTTGTTTGCTTTGCTGGAGTCCCTTTGAGTGTTTGCCTTTGAAGGTGGCTCGTCAAAGGTTAGAGTTACTATAAAACTAAAGGAGGCTGCAAAAGTTTGAAAACAATTTAAAGCAAAAAGTGAAGAACTTCAAAGTGAAAAGAGTTTATTTTGCCTCTAATTACTTCCATGACAAACGGAGGTTGTATCACATAGAGCGCTTTAAATATCAGTTTCACCCATTTTTGCTGAGAAGAAGGTGAATAGATGGAGGATTGTGGCTTTGCATCTTGTATTAACGCATTTAGTAGGCTAGTTAAGACCAATGGGCGACAAAGCAATGAGGCAATGGATAAATGATACTGCTTTCCAACATATTATATCCAGGTGACCCAACATGAATTGGAATCAACCAACCTGAGGATTAGAAGCCGAATTAAGATAATATCACATTTTGATCAATTAGATATACGTGACTTGAAACTCTAACTAAATTCAGAAAATAATGACCTAATTTTGCATTAAATTCTGCATTATCTCAATCTAACAAATGATGAATAATAAGGCTTTTGTACAGTCTAGCATCGATTAAAAAATACTTGAGTCTTGCAGATATTTAGATAATTTCAGACTTAACAATAGTTATAACTTTGACTTTTACATTTTTCCTAAAATGCATATGCAGTTTTTTTTCTTTTATTGCAAAATATTGCTAATTGCTTAACCATTATCAGAACTGGATTTGGATTTGACAGACACAACACTGTGTTATTATAGACTTCGGAAATTGTTATTACCTCAAGAAAATAAGTAGAAACATTAGCAAACATGAATTTTAATAAAATTACCTTTTTTGATAGATGGAGAAGCTATCAAAAGTTTAAAATTCACTTGACAATAGCTGAATGGTGTGTTAGAGCACGGGATGAGTTAAATGGGTGACTGTATCGTTGCCTGCCACTGTTACTGTAATTGCTGCTGATACCAAGTGTCATAGGGACCGGTCGGACAATAGTCAACCAATAATTTTGTTAATCATGACCAATCGGTAAATCGAGAGAAGACTTAGTCAGGCCTGCGAATGAGTATATAGCCAGTTCTCAGCTTTTACTCTTCTAGTGTTAGCTTTACAGTATAAATTCACAGTGTACCCTCACTGCCTAGTTGGCTCTGATCGAATGAAGCATAGAATATTTGTCAATTTCCTGGAGAGCGGACAACAAAATGGCTGCCACAAAAGGATCGTATGCTGTGTCAATTATTCAAAACTACTTGGTGTTGGCTTGCAGCCTCAGTGGGTTTCGATGACAAAAGATTTCACACCAAAGTAATTCTGGCAAAATCTTTACTACCCAAAGCCCAGCTTCAAATTCATCCTTTTTCCTTTTTTTTGTCTTTTTTAATCCATCTTAACACTTATTCATCATATTTTATGTCCTTTGTACTTATTTTTTATCTTTCCACCACATTTTGTATCCTCAGTGACACCTATCATCTGCCTGTCAGACTGATTTCGTATTAACATCTACCAATTAGGTTTATGTCACCTGTCACATGATGTGACGTTAATAATGTTCTGACATAAGGATGTCAATATATTTGCTAGAAACACAATGGTTGGCTTATGCTGAATTTATTTTAGCTGTTTGTTCAGATAAATGCTGTTCTTTTGAGATACATTGTTGTGATGCTTGGTTGATTAATGCCATGTATATTTCATTTGCACTGGTTGTTTTAACCTCAGCAACTATACATTTTGCCGTTTTTGTTATTTTGCTTTCCACTTATATTTCGCTTGTCACAAATAATACCCTACAATTTTGAAAGCTTTATGTTTTTGTATGACACAAAGCATGTTTACTATTAAAATTCATTGCCACTTGAATATGGTTACAGGGAACTGTTAACATAATAAACATTCTATCACGACAACAGATCTCACTATTGCATTAGTTCCTTAAATAATTTATGATGTTCAAAATGTTCCTCTGATGCCTCAAGATGATAATAAACTCTGTCCTTATTCCTCCTATCTGTCCATCTTAAAAATGATTCTCTATCTTTTTTCTGCATCTGACAGATCTATATGTGCTTTGTTTCCAAATCTGTGTACATTTTTTTTATATTACTGACAGAACATCTGCTTGACTGCACATGCTTCAGCCAACTCACTTGTTTTCTTTTACATTTACTTCTTTAAATATGAAGCTGCTCTTTTGCCTTTTTCATAAGACATTCTCTGTTCACCTCACTACACAACAAGTACAATGTCATACTCCTAGTGGTAGCATTTCAAAACAGAATATGTGTATTCCAAAGATATACACATTGAGTCACAGTAGGCTACAACATAAAAGAGTTAGTTACACACACAAAAAATGCTGGTAATACCCTATTGACACAGACCTATAGAAAATAATGCTCAGACCAGTTCATACATGTAGAAAGATAGTTGTTTTAATTTGTTGCTAAGGTTTTTGGATGTGTCTATTAATATGTTTGTTGAAGTCAATACACAAGACACATGACTTCTTAAATTTCTGCGCAGTTTTTGGAAAAAAACCTCAGCAAATTAGCAAAATATTGCCTTTGAAACACCAACAAAGTGAAGAATATTAGCATTTTTCATACCGAAATTCTGTGTTCGGCTCATTGTAAATTCTTTGCAACTTGTGATAACTTAAATCGCTGTCAGCCTTGGAACTGCGCTTGAATTCCATTTGAAATCTTTTGCCTCAATCTGTCAAGAAGGAAGTCCTTTTGGAAATCTGAGAAATCGCCAAAAATCTCTCCTAAATCTTACCAGTATATCAAGAGACAAATGCCTTTTCCACAAAATCTTTTCCTCAATTTTTATTATCACTTTTCTGAAATCTCAGGACTCTTATCTTTTCAGGCATTGAGTGCTACAGTGTTTCGTTTTGAATGTAATCTTCGGTTGATCAATTAGGGTTGAGGCAACTCATCTTGTGTGTGCAATTTAATTTTAATTTTCACCCTGGAGAGACTCAGCATGGGTTTTCCACTGCAGAATTGTGTCACATGTCAGCATGTTGCGACAATGACTTTCATTTTAACTGCATATAATGACACTCTAAGGCCTCCTATTGCCTGGGTATGATTCCTGCTCTGAACCTGCCCCTGCACCTAACATGTAAGTTGAAAAATATTCAGAGCTGTTTATTGCTAATCTTAATATTTCCAATGACAGTTAATCACCAAAAGCTTACTTTGAATTGAGATAATGACCTGAGCCCTCATGACAGATCATTTCTGACAAATGGCCAGTAGGTTATACCCCAATCGGTTGCTGATTGCAATATCCCAAATACATCTGAAGCTGTTTTGATCAAATCTAATTTTATCTACAGTTCCAGAATGCCCTAGCTAATCACGTTAGAATCATACTCCTGTATTGCATCACTTTAAAGGCATTTCTTAGCCAAACAAAACATGCGTATACAGCGGGCACTTGTGGAATTCCAAACGACTCCTTCAGTAATTTCAGTTCAATTTTTGGCGATTTATTTTTCATCTGATTCAAAGGGCATCAAACAGCGGAAGACATTGTATTTGTATCTTCCATTCGAAAAAAATCAAAATTCTACGTGTCCCGGACAGAAGATGGATATTGCAGTATTTGAATATGGCAAGTGAAATATCATGAAGAAAACCTTTTAGAGGGACCATCTTCGAATAAAGATGCTGTTTGAATAGGATGATGCCACATATAGTCTTTTTTTAGAGAGGGTGATTGTTTGACCGATTGATCGTGCCCACATGTGGCCCCTTAAAGCAGCCCATAAACTGTCTTATTGTGACATCACAATTATGTAAATTCTTTACTCCAAATCTCAAGATGACAGCAAAAATGTTTTATGCTCCAACAATGAATGGTTTTGAATAGGTGAGAGGATGATGGATAGAGTCAAACAACATGCTGCATTGCTCACTTTTTGTGAACGTAGTCATGCAACACACTGTTGTTGATTCACACCAGAAAATTTGTTGAGCTATGGAGAAGGAAGAGACATGGAAAGTAGGGGAGGGCCCCTGGAGGGAGGGGGAGAACAAGGGGTGGGGAACATGAATTTAGAAACTGTTTGTTTGATGTGCGGAAGGGACATACACGTAGATCCTGGTGGGTGCACTTTGGTGAAATTTTGAAAATAACACATTATTATAAATTGGACTGTGACAGAATATCAGGCCTAGTGAATAAATGATGCATATTTGGTGATTAATTGATACAGTGTATCTCTCAGATTCTGACTAAAAATTAAAATATATTTGACTCTCATTTCATTAAAAAGAGATAGGCGAACATTTTAAAAAGACATAACGATCTGTTAACAAGGGACCAACTACATTATATGTGATAAGAATTGTCAAATAGAAGGTAGGAATTCGTCAATAAATGTCCATGGAGATCCTGTAAAGGAATAAATAGGCTCTCATAATAGTGTTGTACGAGGCACTGCTTATTATCGTTTTTGAGACTGCATGTTACATAAAGATTAAGAAATTATGTTTTGAAATTGGAACATACTGTATACACATTCATTAGTTCAGTTACTATTTTCTATTGATATTTTAATTATACTATTTGTTATGTTGAAGTGTAATTTGCTTTGTTTGCTAACAAATTCTCAGTAAGTAGTAAATAGTTAATTCTAATAATGTTTACATCTTCCTGATTCTTCAATATACATCAGTGAATTTGCCCAAATTAATCTCAAAATTATATCACTTCTACAGAACATACAGTTGGAAGAAACATAAGTAAAATACTGTTCTCATGCCCTTGACATCCTTGCACAGTCAAAAACATCCTAACCATGTAGTCACAGGCTCAATCTAGACACAATTACTGCTCTACAATAGGTATTTTCAGAAATCAATGTGGTTATATTATTTTCTTACATGTTTTATGTCATTATTTACTTTCCTGCTACTCTCTTAGGCTGCTTGATGTAGCCACTGTGATCAGTTTATCTCTTGTGGTTTTCAGTTTCGACTTTTTCCCCCCTTTTATCTGTCTTTCTTGTGTTGATACAGTTGGACACTGGTGTAGAGCCACCTTGTCTGTAATCAGATTTGATCGAACATCATATTAGACTTAGTCTACTTAGTTTTTCTTGTTGCACTCTAAAAGAAGAGCCACCATTTTTGTTGGTATCCTGGGTCCCTTTGTCCAAATATCTTAATACTACCATCACCAATGTCACTTTTAGCTACCATGATCCATTTTATCTATCTGCTAATAATTGCATCAACCTGTGATCATCTGCGGTCACACAATCATGTCGGATGCATAATTAAAAAATAACGTGCACAAGGCACTTTAAAGGGCGCTGCTATAACTCATGACACTGCAAGTTCTTGAAAACCAAAGAAACCATTAACCATCTAATCCATTTGACTGTTTCATTGTTTTCCTTCTTTCTCTAATATGTCAAGCTGTCAGTCTTGCTGTGTTTTTAGCTGTGTTTCTAGGTTTCTACCCATCTATCTATTTACAATGTATCTATCTATGTATCTATCTTCCTTGCCACATACCTTTCCATCCAACCTACTACAATACATTGATGAAGCATGCAGAGGTGTTTTGTCCCAATTGCTGACCTCTTGTTGTTTTGACAAATTCTGAGTGTGGGAAACCCCCCTGAATGACATCACAGGACTCCCTCTTTCCAGTTTTTCAGGGATGGTTTTCCTGGGTCTCTAAAATGGTATTTAAACTATGTGCATGTCCCTGTAAAGTTGATCAATCCATTCTTGGCTGATATAATGCAATGTGTGAAGTTTTGAAGTCAATTGGAGCTGTAATGTGCCCATAAATCGACCCACAAGATTCTTCAGGATTTCAATGACAATAGGGAGCTCTCTTAGCAGAGAGCGCCCTAAAAAATTATACTAACGCTTCCCTACTCTATGACGTCACATGATGGTAGAATCCCAAAGCACTCAAAGCAGGGGAATCCCCCAACACAACAACAACATGAGAAGATTGAAGACAACCAATATTGCTCTTTTAGCTGTTTAGAACAAACACAGGTGTAGTCACTGTCAACAAACAAGCGTCGGACGATCAGCGTACATGTATGTAACAATTTTACTTTGGCTTGATGTCTGTTTTTGCATATTTCCATAGAAAAAAGTTTTGCTTTCTCACAATTTGACATATATGTTTCTAAGATTTATAGATTTTGAACTTCAGAAAAATTTCTGCAAATTCTCGATGAATCACCCAAAATGTGATACTCCCTTAAGAATGTGTGCTAAATTAGAATTCCTGTCAATTTTAAGGCCTCATTATATTGGTGACACCAGAGAAGTACTGGAACTGAGCAGCAAGGGACACTTGATGAGTTTCGGTGCTTGAAATTTCCAATGACACTTAATAGAATGATGCTGTTATATCTGGCTCATTAAGGTTTCATGATGCCATTCATTTAATTAGCAGCTCTGAATAATTCAAAATTAGAAATTACATTGACTCCTAAGCTGCTTGTTTCAAGAAACAGCGCATGCAATATTCAGCATAGCAGTTGTTGAGCATGTAGGGAAGATTCTATGGAGTCTTTGCAATACCGTGTCTGTATAATTGACCTGGCAATAAACGTATGTACACAATATGTGAATCCATGCAGATTAGTGACAAATAGTAGGGGGCTTAGCCTCAATATTGGGTGGAATCGTTCACTTTATTACGATTTTATGAGGTTTTGGTTGTGGGTAGCCATGACCAAGACCTTTCAAAATCCAATGACCGCCAAGCTGATTTCACCCCCTGGTGGCCGTATTTGGCAAATCCAATATGGCCGCCATCAGATATCGGCGATATCGTAACTTTTCAACCGGGTATCGTAAATACACAAGTGATACCTCTAGTTTGGGGTTTTTCTGACTGGGGAATTCATTTTTGGCATCAATTAGGTGATTTGAGCAATCCTGGTGGCCATATTGCAAAAATTCATGATAGCCGCCCTAGAAATTGGCAAACTAACGTAACTTCGTTACTAAGCATCGCAGATTCTAATATGATACCTTCTTTTTCGGGTTTTAATGGGCAAGGAATTCATTTTTTATATATTTTTTTTGATTGGAGCACCCCTGATGGCCCTATGGGATTTTGACAATATGTTTTTGAGTCCATGGAAACGATGCACAATTTTGCACATGTATTTGTAGGATTGAATCAAGAATTGTAGACCTCAAAACTTGCATTGAGATATTTGAACTGAGACCCTTCTATATGGCTCTTTATCTTGAGAAGTCATTTTTCAATTAATAGGGACAATAGGGCAAACTCTTTACTTTTTAGTTATTTGACTTCTTTCTGCTCAAAGAACAGCTTCTTTGGTCTTCGTACAATGGAGGGACCATGCAATGTCACTAAATATCAGACATGTTCATTTTAGCGCACAACCTTATCCACTTGAACACCCAGATATTCATAATTTACAGCCGACTCTCACAGCAGCTGTATGGGCACCGCATTGATTTCAACCTTCTTTAAACTGATGATTGAAGAAATCAACATGCCATCAAATAATGCCCCATGCAGTAGGACATTATGTGCCTTGGACGTCATCCATTTGCAATTGTGTATTTCACTGATAAAAAATAAATAGTGACTAGCATTCTCCCCTCTGAAAGAGAAGTTCAATCCACGTAGACTAGCACCCCTTTCCAAACTTGGAAGTGAAAGTCAAGAGTGATAACTTTGATAAGGTTGTATTCTGGAGCCCAATATGTGCAGTTTCTATTGATATAGCATTGGTGCATCCTAGCACCTTGCTCCCAGACTTGCAACAGTGGCTCAATTTCACTTGTTCTGAGATGTGATATGCAATACAGCAGAACAATAAACTAATGTAGGCCTACAGACTTCGTACTGTATTCATAAATGCTGGGATTTGTTGAATTAGCCGGTGCTCGTGTGGACAAGATTAGGGCAAGATATCCATTTGAAATATAACAGAAAATCCTTGATTTCTCTGAAAGGAAGGGAGGTATTTAAGCACCCGAACCTGAATTCTGCTCAGTTAAAATGAAAGTCCACGAGGCCGAGCATCTTTCTACTTACATGGTGACTTTCTCACTTCAACACGTAAATGATAAGATAAAGTTTATCAATAAATTAATGCTATACTCTTGATAAGGAAGAACATGATTCAGATTTTTTTTTTGTATATCTTCAATTGTCATACAACATGGCATCAGTAATATTATGCTTGACAGTTGGACAAAAATCACTGAAGTTGAATGAGCAATTTTGAAATTCTCCTTCAGCATCAGTCAAAGTGAGTTGCATCATATCAGTGGCTTGAAATCTGCTTTTTGCACTAGAATAATGTATGTCATTCATCCAACAACTGACAGATAAAACAACAATAGAATTACTATTCTGCTGTTTGCATTATCCAAGAAAATCACAATCATCAACAAGCCAGCCAATCTGCCATTTTCTGACATTGAGATACTCTAGATGAGATTGGCACTCTCAGAAGCATGGGCGGACTGGCCTATATGGCAACTGGCAGTTGCTATGAGCCCATCCACTCATGGGTGTCCATTCAAGATACCAAAAAATAAAACTTTCAAGAAAAGAGTGAAATTTTGCTATCAGGTTCATGATTGTTTGTTGCACAAGGGACACAGCCTTTCAAGTGGCGACCCCAACCTAATTCTAACAACTTGCCAAATCAGGCCTGTAGTATTGCTTTTTCATTTTTAAATATCGCTGATGGCAGGGACCTATGGCCCACTGACTTATTTTGCCACGGGGCCCGAAATGCCACCCTGCTCAGCAGCTTATACACATGTTAGATTTGTCAACATGTCGCCTTGTCTTGGTTACCAAGGAAGTTCAGGGCCCTTACAATCAGCATTAGGTGATTACAGTATAACCTTATTAAATGTCACGGATGGCGGACTTAAAACAAAATGCAAATGTCTACATTACTTGAAATCAAATGTTACTGCTGCATTCTTGGATCACACCATTTCAAACAACTGACAAAGTGCTTTTTAAGTGACTCCACATAATGAGCTGTCAATGAGATCTCGTCACCTTCAAATGGTCAATGAGCCTGACAGAGTACCTGCTGGCTTACCTACTGCTTTTACACTTGTACCAAGAGACGAAAACTATTTGGACGAACCTCCATCAGCTGTTCAGATTTTCTTATTGCCCTGTTAATAGCTCAGTGAGTTTCCATCTTGACAACCAATTAAGATCAAGGCATTAGCAACATGTCCAATATGTGCATTGCTGTGCCACCATCAAGCATAGTCATCTCCAGGAAAACAGGGAAATGCAATTGAAGTTGTTTTGCCTGAATGAGATGTGATTGTTTTAGCCTACATTTTACATGTATGTCAAAGCCTCGCCTTTCCACTTAAATCTGTACCTCTCCCTTATTTCAGAGCCAGAAATCCTAAATGTATCTTTGATCAAATTACATCAGTTGTCGTCAGTTTTTCAGAAACCAATTATTCCCTGAGGTGCAAACCACTCCTCTAAGCATTTTTCTGTGGGACTTGGAGTGCCACAACATAGTTGTCAAAGAAAGGAGATGTCTGGTATCAAAAAAATGTTCATAAGGGCTGTTTTATAGTAATTGCACTCATCAGAAATAAGCTCTGATTATTATAATTAAAATGATTTGCAATGAAATATTAATGGCAGATGTTTTCTATCATATTGAACGACATGTGTGCAAATTTGAAGTTCCTGCAATGCTTACTTCAGAAACAGCATGACATTGAAGACCCATTTTTTTCACATTTTCTCACCGCAGTTCTTGCTAATAATATAAAAAAGCAGCTGAGAATATAATTGTATCTCTAAAATGATCACCTTGTGTGACAAACACCACAGGTTTCATTGCTGTAACACAAACACAAGCTTTGTATAAATCTTGAGATCCTGCATCAACATGTGTCAAGGTGATTGTCCTCTCCAGAACAACAATTAATGTTTATGATGCTGGCACTAATTCATGTTAGACATCACCAAGATACTTACACCACTGGAAAAGCTGGTATCTAACTGATAATTTTGCATGTTAGCGCCCGCCTAGGGATTAACTGTGTTTACAACAGCAAACAAACAATCAGATTATTGTTTATTTTGCAAAAAATATAAGTCAAAATGTATAATAGAAGAAGCATATGATGTCTAAGTCAGCTAGACACCTCTTTGTCTGGTTCTAACATACATTTTTGTCAGCTACATCCCTACCTCCTGTCGTGGAAGTAATCATTCTAAAGATACTGCTTGCTGAGAAATTGTCTCCTGTTTAATAGCAGAATATCATCTTGATTTTCAAAATATTTGTCAAGAGCATTGTGAACATACAATCTTTGAGGGTAAATATATTCAGTCCACAAGCTTATTGGAGTGTGTCCATTAAAAAATGTTTTGCTTCAATTATTCTTAAGAACTAGGAACTCAAATTCTGCATCCAAATGAAGATGTTCTTTTCATATTTCATGTATGAATCCCATATTTTGTAGATTATCTTGAACACCAGTAAAAATATCATAGGACATTAATCACATAGGCCTAATGGTGCGAAATGAAGGAGGAGGCTCAACTCTAAGGGATTAAAAATTAAGAGGTTTCTGCTAAACAACTATAATACATGTAATTCTAAAAATATGCAGTATGTTCTGGTTAAACCTAAGAGAAACAGACCACCATTCTTGATTCGATATCAATCAGCCATAATAGTTCTCAGCAAGTGAGCTGTATTTAATTGCTTGTAACTTAACTCAATTAAACAATTTTTTTAAGTGACCAGACATTCATCTGGGCAATTAATTGGCAATGTTATAAAACAATTATAAAGAAATTAATAAATGACAGTGTGGCAACATTTGGTGATTTAAGCATATTGTAGGAGGTTTTACTTTTCCTATGAGCTTTCTCTGATCTACGTTATCTGACATTGTTTCTTCCAGCGTGATTGAGCGAAATGACTTAATGCCCATTGGCATTATTTCACTGACTTAAACATGTTATTAAAATCCCACATGACCGTCAGGGGATAGTCCAATCAAAGAGAGAATGCAAAAAATGAATTCCTTGTCCATGATAACCCCAAAATAGAAGGTATCATATGAGAATATATGACGCTTAGTAACGAAGTTACGTTAATGCGTAAATTTTATGGCGGCCATCTTGATTTTGTGCAATATGGCCACCAGGATTGCTCAAATCACCAAATTGATGCCAAAAATGAATTCCTCAGTCAGAAAAACCCCAAACTAGAGGTATCACTTATGTTTTTACGATGCCCGGTTGAAAAGTTATGAAATCGCCGATACCCGATGGCGGCCATATTGGATTTGCCAAATACGGCCACCAGGGGGTGAAATCTGCTTGGCGGTCGGTGGATTTTGAAAGGTCTTGGTCATGGCTACCCACAACCAAAACCTCATAAAATCGTAATAAAGTGAACGATTTTTTGACTAAGCCCCCCTACTAAAATAAGTGTTTGAAATGATAAAGATGCATTGCGAATCCAGCCTTAAATTTCTTTGTAGGTACCACAGTCATTAGCATGAGTGGTGTATGGTTTGAAGTCCCCGGTCCAAATAAAAACATTGTCATCTTCATTAAAACATTAATGAGTAGAGCACAAGCCCCCCAAATTGCATGATCTCTTCAGTACCCCCTCCCCACCGCTTGAGGCCCCCTATTTACCAGACCAGTGTAGTATTTATTCACAATCGAATACAATTGAATTGAATTGGATTAAATAATATAATCAAATGAAGCAGTTTAAAATGTGGTTTTGGCAAACTTAAAATTAAATCATATGTCTCTTTGAACTTTTGACACATATGAGCAAATTCTTTCATCTGATTCAAATGGCATCAGTACATTACATTTGTATGTGTTTCTTTAAGAATTTTCCTTCACAGTTGAGGGTACAATTTATTATATCTAAAGGATTTTGCAAGCTTAAGATAATCCAGGCATCCATTAATTATTTGGTGGTGTCAGTATCTAGAACATATCAAGTAGTGGCAATGCTATTAACTATTCTAAGTAACTTTACTTTTCTGTCAATTTTTTATACAAATGAAGACAGATTAGTTGTTTGTCATCTGCTAATCCATTAGGGCAGCTTGATAAATTCATTATGAGTAAAACTGCTGAAGGACAGGTTTGTATTCATTGCCATCGGGATTGGGGTTATGCAGCTCTCAGGATAAGTTCTTGCCATTCTTGATTGAATTGATTGATAAGATGAGAGAATAAGAAATCCAGGTAGATAGATAGCTAGATAGATAAGTTTTAAAGTGCAGCCCTTTAAGCAAAGTTCAGGTGCCAAAGTTTGTAGTTTTGGCATTCTGTGAATTTGCATCTGCAAATCTTAAAACTGTGAAGTTTGCCTTGCATTCAGTGACAATGAATATGCCATTGTTATTATCATCCTCACTTCTGATCTGCACTTAGAAAGGAGAAAAACCACACAATGAAGAACAAAAGATGCAGTCCAAGGCAACACTGTAAAAAAATGTTGAGAGCAAGCATACAATGGAATTTGTGGTCGTCAAAATTGTGCACCAAGCCCCTACTCGTCCTCAATGTCTCAGAGCATGCTGGTAAGCAGTGGGAGTGAGTTCTTTGCAAAGTGATGTGGTCTGGGGAGAGCTGAGGCGGTGGGCCTGACACTCAAGAAATCTAAGAAGCTGGCTACTTTTACAGGGTCCCCACTCAGTGGCATCCATTCCACATCATCAAAGATGTAACTCTTAAGGAGGCGCTTCTGCTGCTGGTTGCTACTGTTTGTTGATGTCGCATTAGACAGAATATTCCGAGTGGTGTAACCGGTTATTAGCAGTGATTTATAGGTGTGTGAGTAATCCCATGAATTTAAAGCTTTCTTTCAAGTGCTTTTCGTGAGAAAACTGCTTTAAAAAACCAAGGAAAGTGGTAACATACAATGTTAATGTTAACCCAAGTTTATCAATATCAATAACTTTTTTTTAATTGGAATTCAAGGCATCAACATAGCAATATTCATTATTTTTAAACCTCAAGAAGTACAATAATAATACAATGCATGTAAATTCATGAAATCTTACATAATGAATAGGCAACAGCGGGTGAAAATAGGGGAAAATTTCTCAGATTGGGTGAATAATATCAAAGGGGTTCCCCAGGGCTCAATTTTAGGACCACTGCTTTTCAATATATTTATAAATGACTTTCTTTACCATAGGTTTAACAGCAAGATATATAACTATGCGGATGACAATACACTTAGTTGTACTGACACTGAAATTCATCTACTGAAAAATAAACTTGAATCAGATTGCCTGGAAGCAATGAAATGGTTTGAAAGGAATAGCATGAGGGCCAATCCAGACAAGTTTCAAGTGATGTTCTTGAACAGAAACAGTGAAATTACAAATCTGGTTCTTAAAGTAGGAAATGTTGAAATAAAAGCTTCAAACTCAATAAACATTTTGGGTGTGGAACTAGACAGAAATCTTCATTTTAAAGCACACATTGATGAAGTGTGTGGTCAGGCAGGCAAACAGATAAATGCTATCAAGCGAATTAGGCAATATTTAGAGAAGAAATCCAAACTGACCATTTACAATAGCTATATCAAAAGTACTTTTAACTACTGCTCAGTGATTTGGATGCTCACAAACAAATGTAACATGGATAAACTTGAAAAGACCAACAAACGAGCAGTCAGATTTGTGACTAATAAGAGTCAACTGACATATAGTGAGATATGTACACAAGAAAATCTGCTTAATGTATACAGAAACTGTGTTAAGGCTGTAGCCTGCACAATGTATAGAGTAAGAAATAATATGACACCAAGCTATGTGTCTGATTTATTTAGAACACAGAATTCTCAGTATGAAATGAGAGATAACAATAAATTTGTTCTTCCTCAATTTAATACCATACATCATGGAAAAAATAGCTTTAGATATTATGGGGCTAAACTTTGGAATAATATTCCTCTGTCTATCAAGAATAGTGTCTCACTCAACACCTTCAAATCAGCCATTGGCAAATGGCTTTTAACATGTAATGCTGACTTTATCATGTAAGACTGGAACTGCACCTGCTTTCTTTGTCTGATTTCAGTTTGCTGAACCCGGGATGCATATTTGACAGAGTCAGACAGGAGTCACAGAACTTACAAACGGCGCTTAAACATAGACTTTACGATAATCATATGATACAGCAATAATCATATAGAATGGACACTCGAAAGACTTTAAATCATGATATTGAAATCATGAAATGGACACTTTCAATTTCATTATATTTTTTTCAATTTTTTTAATTTTTTTTTTTTTTCATTATTATTTTTCTTCTGATTTCATTCTCAGTCGTACAGAAGTGCTCTAACTTAGTTAACTATATTGTAAAATATGTTATCTGATTATACACGACTATAAATAAAGATTACATACATACATACAATTATCATCTTCAATAACGAAATAGCAACCTTCATACTAGGAGCTTCAGTAAAATGGAGTTTCATTGCTATGTATTCCATCAAATTGTATTGCCACATGCCTCACTTTTGTGTCAATGATAGCAACATAGCGCACAAACACTCCCTGCATTGCACATTCTTTTATATCAGAATATAGGTTCGAATCTCACTGACACTCTACCTCTTTTTGCATCTTTTTACAGGTACATTGTAGTAATTTTTGGGAGGGGGATAAACATTGCACTGGTCAGTGCATGGGCCTGGCAGTCAGTCTTTCGGGCTAACTACCTTGGTTGGCACTGCTTCTGGGGCTGTGAATGCAGCACACTGATGTTGTTTCAGCTTCATTGAGATACCTTTCAGCATCTTTGTAATCTGTCTGCTTCTTTATACCCTGCATTTGTTTCGCTTCATTCCAAATCAAGCATCGATAAATCTTGGCGTAAGAGGAGCCCCCGAATCTTTCAACAATCTTTGCCCAAAAAAGCCTTTGGGCTTATTGATATTGATAGAAGTCAAGCAAAGCATGTCTAATAGATTCATTAGTAGCCTTTCCAGCTCCCCTTAGATCAAACACCATTCCAGCCCTGTTAATAATGAATGACATAACAGGGTGTTTGGCAACCCTTGGGAACCCACCCTCAGGAGCAAAACCTTGGAACATGAAGAAACTCAACACTGCCTGATTCTACCTGAAGACTGGGAACAATGATCAACAGAAAACCATTGTTATAGAGGACAAAGCATTTCATATAAGAATTTTAAATTACATTGCAGGTCACTTTATAGCCCGATTACAGTTACAGAGTTTTATAAAATTGTTTATATTTTGGAATAGAATCAATCAGTTTAATAAACAGACGGATATTCACACAGTTTTTCCAAGCGCAGATCAGACTTGAACAAAACACCAAAGGCGTATTAATCGCACCTCAAAGCATAACAAATCCAGCAGTCTTTCGAAGTTGAGATACTTGACTTCAAAAGTTCCCCGCAAGCCAAGTGAAAATCTATGAAAACCTTCTGCTGACCTGTGCTGACCCCTACATAAGCGATGGGCAAGCCTGTGTATACTGGGATGCTATTGTCTATGGCCTGTATGCCCTGTGCACACACTTTCACAATAGTGCTTCTGTTTTCTGCGAAACTCTGCTCTGGAGCTGTTGTCAATTGTAGCCCCTAGTGCCCTATTTCTAAGCTACCCTCTCATTTCCCCTTTGTATTTCTTTAACCCCAGACAGTAACCTTAGTTGGCAATTTTCTTTCTTTCCCAAATTGTCCTGGGGGAATTCTTTTTTCTACTCAGCTGTCAAAATAATCTGCTACTCAAGGCATTTGGGAGTAGTAATCTCTATCCAAAAGGTGGCTAGCAATTTCGCCTCACTTATCACCCGCAGTGGGTGCTCTTCAAGGGATGGGCTTGATTCGATAGCAGAGAAAATTTGGTCATTCTCTCAGTGGTGTCTTGTACTGAACTCATGAGAGAAGCGTAAGGCCAGTGTCTTTTAAGAGCACTATAGCGAGCACACGGAGAATAGAAAGCCTTTTTAACATTGAAACACAACTCAGTGTTGTCTTGACTATTACATTAAATTTCTATTTGTTGTGCATTATGTAAGAAACCATTAAATTTGAGGTGAGCAATAGGTAATAGTTGCAATATACCTCAATCTGTTCAATCTTGAATTATTTCTCTGCTTCTGCCAAAATATTGGTAATTTTCATAACAATTGCCGAGTGGGCTGATAGTGCCAGAAGAAAGCCATACTTGATCTTCTGTAAGATGCTTAATTGAATTTGTGTGTAACATGAGGTTTCTGATCCCATGCGCAGTCAGTAGATACCTCACAAACTCTTCCGCTCCACCAAATCCCCAGATCACCTTTATTTGATTATGATGATCTTGCTAGGCCTTTCCTGTGAATTCGGGGATCAAGCAATGCTGTTGCAGACCTGGCTGTTTGACCCATGTACAAGAACAACTACTATATGGCTATTACCTTTCTTTTCATGTAATGACACAAAATGTGACATGCGGACTGCCAAGCTACATATGTGTGGAAGTACTAATGGCATCATCGTACTAATTGGTTTCCATGCACTTGAAAGGTTTACTGAGGTTGAGTTGCTGAGGTTGAGTCCTGATGAAGAAACCTAATGGATATCATCAAACACTTTAATGGCTAAGTTGATTCAGTTCAAGTTCTTTATTAGAAAATAATTACTTAGCAAATACATAAATCATGTACAATCATAAACAATCAAATTTTCCTTAGTCAAGATACAAAAAAATGTATATATTGATGTATAGTTGATAATACAAATATATTTTATGTTGCATTAGCAAGAACTTCTAACAAACTAAACTAACACATGTGCAGAAAATAAATATAACATATACTGAATACAAAATAATAATATTCTTAATATACATAAAAAAATATAAAGAAAATAAAAAAATTAATAATAATAAAATTACAAAGTGACAAAATCATTGTTAGTTATTACAAAAATCTAAATCATTAACAAGGAGGTACTTCTTCAGGTGTTTTTTTTATAGTGGATAATGTAAGATTACTCATTATATCAGAGCAGAAACAAGGCAGAAAAATACAACGTAGGAGATGAGCCATCAGAACAGACCTTAGCTTAGGGAACGTAATTAGGCCTTGATATTGGACCTTGCTAGCATACAAATTACCACAACTTACAATAGATGGTGCCGTATGTATTCCAGACTGCAATCAAAATTCTTTGATATTTCAGAACCAGACCACAACAGCATGCTGTATCACACAACATCACAAAGCTTAAATCTGCCACTCCCCATTGTTGTAAGGGAAAATGCAAACATCTACCCTATCCTTTAACCTCTGACCATGACGACATTCCCTTCACTCCCACATCACACACAGAAATAAAAGACATGACACATGCATGACAAATGCTCAAGAATGCTCAGTGCTCACTTGCAGTCTGCAGCAGCTTCTAGACTAAACAAGTCAACATGCCAAGCAACGAATAACTAATGACTTCCAATGGACTAGGTGCTTTTGAAGGATCAGCCGCGCTGTAACTGAGAAAACCCAAGGAAAAGCAGGGCAACTAGTAAATCTTGCCTAATCTGAGAGTGGGAATGGACGATGGAACTCCCGTGATTCATGCGTTCAAGTGCACGTGCCATTCTTATATGACGTCATTAATTATGCAAGATTAGGTATAATAGCCTGTTTAAAGGCTTGATTTACATTGAGGCAATTATCTTTTCCATAATTTTAAGCACCAGAAAATACATTTGTCATTCAAACTTAGAAATACTGACAGATAATAAGACAGATATGATAAAAGATACATTGTATACATTGGCAGATGTAAACAGACAGTTAATCAATTAGATTATTTCACAGATATTATTTTATTCAAATACACTATGTGCAGAAAAAAGGTCGGGCAAATATGTATACCATTTTATAACAAAGACTAAGAAACATGACACAATAGAAGAGGCAGGCAAACAGATTTTTTTGGAAGGAAAATGAAAGACTGACAAACCGATTCTTTATAAAACATCAAATATGTCAAATGGAAGTTAAGATTGGAACTGCAAATATGCATCTCCATCTCAGGGACACTGCAGACTTTTCATATATCCTGAAGAGGAGTGAAGATGTTATCTTAATTATGTTTTGACAACCAGGAAGGCTAAATGGGGAATAGCTAAGTGCCATTTCAAGCATTTAGTAAGATTTAATCATCCCTACTGCTAATTGTTTGTCTCCAAAGTAAGGCATTATGAGTTTTTTAAAATTCCTTATGAAACAACTTCATGACAGCTTTTGCTTTTTGTAAGATAGATTTATCCATATATATTTGTTAATTTCTCTTTTTTTTCTGACTTCTATATATATCCATTCCTGTTATCAATCTAAGTGTCTGCCTTTTTGCTCACATCTGTTGAAACCATTCTGAAAGATATCATTCATAAGCAGACAGTGACCACATAATCCTGCAACAAAACCAATAACTATTTCCAGGGTACTGCTGCTGACAGAAAGAAAGACAGACATCCTGTTGAGTTCTATTGCAGCAGGACAGACAGCCTGAGATAGACAAAATGGACAGTCAGAAAGACACACAAGCCAAATGAGGCAGTATCCCATGTGGCTATGACCAAATATTGGTAGAATGCTGAATAAATCATCGGAGGATCCAACAATATATGCAACTCACTTGGGCATCTTAGAACTCCTTGGGAAGCCTCTAAGGGTGCCTTCAACAGATGCCTCCTACAGATGCCTCTTACACACAGCATATGTCTCTCTATACCTCCCAGGGATACCTCTCTATGTCTCTCTGGGGCACTATTCCCCACAATGCCATTTCACATCTATGGCCATTCTCCACACTGAATATGTTGAATATATACTCATAGAGGTCACAGAGTTCTACTTGTACAATGTGGTTAAGTAAAGCAAAGTTGGGAAAGACATCTTAGTGAAGAATCATTTACGGAGAGATATAATAACCAAATAATGCCATTTATAAGTTTTAAGTTAATTTTACTTACAAACAATTAAAATGAGCCAGGAAAAATTTCGCAACAGCACAGTTGAAGGCAATGAGTTGCTTTCCATAAATTCTGGCATGAATGTCAAAGAACATTTCAAATACATGTATCAATTCACCAATTCAATGAATCAAGATATTTTTCTGAAGGAGACTTGCTCCGCAAGTGAGATCACAAAATTAAATAACTCCCAGATATCTCTCAATGAGATCTCTCGTATTTCCTTGGCTGTTACCAAAGATCAAAGCAGATTCTGTAATTTCTCTGACAGAAGCAATGTTATGCAAAGCCTCCTTTTGCATCAGAGAGTATTTACTCTTAGAATTCATGGAATAGTTAAAGATCAGTAAACACAGATTGGCAAACAAGTCATTACTCTGAATGCTGATACTCTGAAATCGATGGCAAAATTTTATCCTTTTTACAAATCTGCATCTCATGTTACTTTGTTCTGGAGACACTTTTAGTAACAGTTGGAATCAATCGTATTAAATCTACAAATTAAAGCAAACTCCAAATGCAAGTTATTCTCAGACATTACAACACTTGAATAATTCAGCATTATTCAATATTTGCTCTATCCTAGGTTCGTAATGCATATCCCTATCACTAACGCTTTGTGCACAAAATGTAGGGTTTCAAATTCAGCTGCTTCACATAGTATCGTGAGTGCTCAACTGGCTGCAAAGGCAATTTTCTCAGACGCACAAGTGGAGCATTATCAAAAGAGTATGTGCTCAGATGACAGGCCTCTTCTGACTCACTAAGCAGAGCTTGACACAAGTGTACGCCACAGTGAACAACTGTTAAAGCAATGTTTATGTAAGCAGTTAAAAAGGTCAGGGGGAATAATAACAGACAAGCAAGCTAAAGTAGAAAGTCACGGCAAACAATCCATAAAATAGGAAACTCTTATAATCATATACCTTATATAAACATTATATTAAGTTTGAAAGGATGAGGAATTATAGATACATAGTAGATAGAAAGATAGACATATAGATAGAGACAGCAGACAACCTGACAGACAGGCAGAAGGATAAATAGAGAATTGATAGATAGATAGAGAGAATAAAGATTGATGCAATTTATAGATAAATAGATTGATTATATTGAAGTAAAGAAATTTGGGATTAGCAAATACATATCTATTGTGTCCAAAATTCGACGTGACATCTGAACAGTATCCTGATGTGAGATGAAATATGTTTCATGATTCATAACGTGAGCAAAGAAAACGATAATGAAATCTTGGAGTATCGCAACAAATTAAAACTAAATGATCCGATTGAAATGGTAACTTATTTTGCTAAGCAATCCAGGAGAGTGTATTTCACTAGGTATTATAACTTATTGATGTAACACTTTCAAAATCATTCCGATATAGACAATCCAATCACCACATCTTGAATTTACAAAATAAGACAAGAAATTCTCTTAATATTTATCATTCGAATGTCTCAGATTGATATATTCTGATTGTGAAATTGGTACATTTACTAAGAAATATTATGATATGTGATCAAAGCTCAATCTAATAATACCAATATTCTCATGGCTGCACAAAGGTTTATCCCCAGATGTAATTGATACACCATCTCTGATATTTACAGAATTACTGAAGATGCATACTTCTGTGCATATTTCATGAACAGGGAATTTGCTCCACACTCCCCCAGTGCTCACTGCTCATTAGCATATGTTCATTTGCATAGTGCTTGTAAACAAATGGAAATGTTATTTCCTTCTAGCATGATGCCAAACCTTTGCACAAGACAGCCAGCACACATACATACTGCATGCGACTCTGCTGATATGTAATATTCCTTTTGCAGTTATATCATGGAGTACAAAACGCTAAAAAACAAAGGTGTCAGGGAAGTTTAGCAGTGTATTATTGTCATGTTTGTAAGCCAAGAAGGTGTATCTCAGGGAAAAAGGACTAAGCGGTCTATTAGGTCACACAGAGCTGTGTGTGATATATCACACAGAGCTGTGTGTGATATGAAAAATAGAACACATGACTGTTTTGGTTGTGTAATTCTCTTTCCTGTCATCTTTCACAGGCTTTTCCAGTTTAGCATATTTCTCCCAGTGCTTACCTTATAAATGCTTACAAGCTATGCTATTGCAAGTTTGCAGTTCTATCATAATAGACTGACGCAATATTTTCCTTGTTGGGTGCAAGTCATTTATTCATAGTGGCGGTGGAGTAGCCTTTGTGGAATTTGTGTTATTAAGGCTGGGCACATTCCCGCATAGCCAATACAGTCCTATCTGCATTTGAGACTTGGCATTCAAGGACCATGCTAAAATTGTATTTTCTCAATTTATATAATGGCCTTTCTTCAGTGAACTTGAGCAGGTGATGGTGACAGAGAAATACCTAGTATTATAAAGCATGTCCCAACATTCAATGCCCAGGCTAGCAATCAAACCCTGAGATCTGAAGGCAAGTGTGTCTCCAATAAGATCCACATCCAAGTGAGTTTCAGAAATTTATCTTAAAGAAATGTAGGGCTATATTCTGCATTAAAGCATTACCTATAATGGTATTCATTACTATTGTATGTTGTAATTAGATGAGCATTCAGTCCCATTGCTCCATTCCAGAAAAATACATTGTTACATTATTGCTATGGAATAGATTCACTTTGGAGACTGTATATCTTATTAGGTTCTCTGTGGTCTTACTTTTAGGTTTGCCCTGTAGCAAACACTTTGGGGTGGCAGCGCAACAGGCAAATTTGTTGTTGATATCTCCTAGTACCTACGTGACCAAAGTTGTTTCTATATAGTGTGGCAAATTCACCCTGTGCTGCATGCATTCCATATAAGGCAATAACACTCCATATATGGAAAGGGCAGATGCGAGTGCTTTGGGGATTCCCTCAAGGGCTATCCCCTCAACCTTGTTTTCATATCATAGCAAAGTTATGAAATATGCAGAAATAAATTTGGCATACAACAGCCACAGTATTTTACTCTTGATATCAATATCATCAAAAGAATGACAATTTCCGAAGCTATGTGGACTGTATCATTAATGGAAGACAGGTGTATGGATGGATGGAGCAGTAAATTGGTTTGTGCATCATAACCGGCATTTAGCTCCTCATGCTAAAATCTAACATCTTGCAAGCCTATATCTTTTTCATCCCTGCAGGGTATAAGATGCAAAAATCATGGGTGACATGCTCACACCTGCAACACCTAAAAACTCCTCCCCGAGCAATGCCACTCACCTAAACTGTCCATCTATCCTTCTTGATCTATCCTGTCCTTCTGATAACAGCAAATAACAGTGAAACAGCTCCCTTATTTACGTTTTCTGCCTCTACTGTTTTTCCCCACCAGGGGTGCATGCATCTCCATCGTAGTTCCGCTGTTGCTCACGTTTAGGACTGGCGCCACCGTCTGCCTTCCCGCCAAAAAGTTCCACACACTTACCTCTCACCTACTGCTCTTCACTTCTACCTGGCTCAACCACTTCCACTCATCATATCCTCCTCATCTTACCCTCCTTTTAAAGCTCTTCTCAAGCCCATTCCATCTGTCAATGTCTCAATGCCCATACACTTTTACCTATTTGCCTATGCCCTCAATTACAAGCTCAGGTGTAAGTACACTTGACTGTACCTTACACCAATACATATGGCAGTGCATTTGTAACTTCAATTCCTCTACCACCAATCTTCACTTATATTACAATTATTACTCAAATGCTCAGCATGCAACACGGCGCCAGATGCCCATGCAGGTACAGGGGTGTGGGGTTAATTATTCCCCATTATAGTCCTGCCCCAAATCATGGGTAAATCTAGTTAATTATATTCTAACAAAATGGAGTGGGCTGAGCTCAGGTGGAAGGGCTCTGGGATTCCAATTGCACAGCCTCACTCCAGTTCTGACCAGGACAGCTGGACTTATATTGGACAGCTTGCAGTAAAATCATTCTTTGTCTCATAGCTGTGACCTCCTCCTGCTCGCCTTAAGTGCACAAATGCTGGACATTAAGTCTCAATAATCCATCCATCAGACAGACTGCATGGTAAACTGAAGGTTGGTATACTTCCTTTCTCCATTTGTTGAACATTTCGGATAATTTATAAAAGCTGGAATGCCAAACTCTTGGGCCCTAACTAACGCAGGTGTACCAGAGGACACTACAAATTTGATTATCAAATCGACATTATTGAAAATCAGTTGTGCTGAAGTGAACGTATGTTATTTGCAATGGAAGGGAATCGGGACTATGAAATGGAAGGAAATTGGGACTATGAAATGGAAGGAAATCGGGACTATGAAATGGAAGAAAATCGGGACTATGAAATGGAGGTGAAAATGTTTGATCAGAAATCTCTAAAAAAGCACTGGCATTGCTCTAAGAGTTCAACAAACAAAACCACCAATCATTAACTCGCCCTAGAAATTAAGTCGAGTGGCCTTAAGAGCCTGTTGAATAATGACAGACTTGACAAGCTGTAATAGGTCTTTTTGGCACCTGAGCTCTTTTTAAAACAATTGCTATTATCAACACATCAAAACATAGATAGGATCAACAGAAAAGTAGATAATATCGTGGAAAGAAATCGCATTGAGCAATTGCATGACTAACAAAATAATTTCTTTTTATCTTGTAGAGAGGAAACAACAAGAAAAAATAAGACGAAAGCCTTTTATTTCATAATATACAACCTTTTTCCTTCACTGGCATATCCACATAGGGATGACCTGGAGTGAAAATAAAATATATCACCACGAAAATGAAGACACATAGACCAAGGCAAAAGACATGTGGAATTGAATGGACCAGGCTTTGCCTAAGTACTAATTGGAATTATCTCATTAGAAAGGGCACAGATGGGATAGTTTTCATAAAATCCTAAACTTCTCATAATATCACAATTTAAATTCAGACACAGATATATGGCTTTGAGAGCTTTGAGTTACTAATTACTGTTTAGTAGCAGAGTCTCATGAAAATTCCATTGGTTATCTGATCTCAATGGATATAAATCTTGTCGAATCCATGTTGTTTTAAAAGAGACCCTTAATTGCGCCATGTCTCCATTCATAATTAACACAATTTAAGGAAATGGCCAACTCTCACGGATAAACCCAATTCATCATGTGACTGCGGTATCTAGAGGTCAAATGATGGCCTATCTTTAGATATCTAAACCAAGCAGTGCGCTATAATTATGGTATATGTGAAGTAAATATAAATTGTATTCAAAATCGATTACAGTGTTAGATTTGATGACCACTCAAGCTATAATTATATATAATATAAAAAGAAATTATTTTATTTACGTACTGTTTCAGATTCACCTTTTAAAAATACTTGTTCATAACTTGCTGAACATGGAAAATTACAAAACATACCAACATATTATTTCAAAACTGTATTAGGTTGATTTGGTCCTTCAAAATTGGATGGATGGATGATTGGGGCTTTATGTCATTTTCCGTTCACTCGGTAGGCCACTAAGAACAGGATAAAGGCACAGCATATAGTTGGAATTTTACCAGGGCGCTGACGATTGGAAACTGTAGGCCCTACCGGAATATCTTGTTTCCAATTAGTGTTTTGGTAAATTGTTTTAATTTTTGAAACCCAAAAACAAAAATTTATTGTTACAGGTTTAAAAAAAAAAGATTGCGGGAAATCAGCAGCAAAATAAAGACATTTTGAACTAATCTTTTAAATTGTAAATTGTAAAAGTCATTACCTTCGTATGGTTTAATAATCAAAACATAAAATGACTTAACAAGTATTCAGTACTCTCTCTTAATATTTATAAGAGCTTGATAATATTACTTTAGAATTGGACAAAAAAAAATACTTAAAGTGTATCAACTTGCTCAATTCAGATAAGTCTGTTGCTGGCGACTGATATGGGATTTTAAGTTAATTTATCATAATAAATATATGATTATCCTTAGAAATCTAGAAGTCATCAACATTGTGCGTTACCTTTAAATCAAAGTACCATGATTTCAAATAAAAAGGATGTATATTTATTTTTAATGAGATTGGGTATTTGTAAGCATCAGAAAGACTTGCAGTGAGAGCATTGAGAAATTCAAAATGAATGAACACAATTTGTATAAAAATCAATTTATTTCATTGAATAGGTACACATGACAGCACATATATCATGATATAAGTGCCGAGGGAGTTGAGACAATTTAGGCACTGGCCCATTTAGATACGGTTAACTTAAGCAAAAGACACTCTTAAGACACAATTGCAGTAGCATTTTTTCAAGGTGGCTGATTATTACTGATGCCGTCCTGTATAATTTATTTTTCTTCAAAGGACACCTGTTTTACTTAAGATTATTCCTAATGATTCTTGTAAACATATATTAGAGTTTAGAATCACAAAAATCACATGCAGTTATTCTTATAAGTTCAAAATAATCACAGCCACATTAGAAAATACCACTGCAAATAAGCAGACATTATTCTCTGTGGTTGATAGTATTATAACCGTTGAGATCAAATTCTTATCTTCTATCAGTTACCATAATATTATGAATTAGGTTACAACATTCAGAAAATTTTTGTTGATATTTTGGATCACGTTGTAGTTTGCATAATACTACAATAAGAAAGTTTTTTCATTTTGATTTTCGTAATTTTCTAATATGGTTAAAAACAAATCCAAATACATTGACAATATCATGTCTTAGACAAATTACTGACATACGTTTACCAATAGATTTTTCCTTTATCATTAGATTAGGAGATAATGACAATGAACTATCGATTTATGCCAACAGAAAAAAAAACAGAACACAAAAGAATATCAGTTAACCAAATATGCCATCATGTTAATAAAGTATTGTTTGCTACCATTCTCATAATTATAACAATTGTCAATAACTACATCAATGGGAAAAAATAAATTATGTTAATGAATATGATGAAATAAAGGAACTGATTGGTGAAAATAATGCAATAAGTTTAAAGTGCATGATATTGAAATATCAATATATAATATTATTGATGATGAAATTCACTAAAATTCACCAACATCTGCCTTCTAAGTAGTCTGTGACATACTTTCTGAGATACTTGAAGAATTTAATCCATTGTTAGCTGTCGATACCAGTAATCCGTGATCTCATATTTCATTTGAAGTTGAAATATATCACAAATCGAGAACATATATCCAAAAATCATTGATTTTCGAGATCCAGATATCAAATTTCTTTAAGAAAGATATCGATTTATGATCAAGATTTATCAATCACAATCACAATGAACAGGTACATCACAATTTTTATGCACAATAATCCTTTGTCATATACCATGAAGTAATAATCATAGCATATGACAAATTATAGATAAGAAAATAGCCAGGTATACTCCATTTGTGTATGATACATAGTTCTTGCAAGAGATGAAGAGATAGAAATCGTACGATGAAGACAAAATAATCAATAATCCATATTTGATAATTCATAATTGAACATCGAGTTTCACCCACAGTTTCAAACATTGTTTGTACGAGGGCTCCAGACAGTGTCAGAAACACCTTCTACAATGTTTTGAAGCGTGTATGATGAGCTTTTGATCACATCACTATAGTTCATGAATGATATTTATTATGTTACGATATCTTTGTTGATTAAGCACGGGTTCATATCTTATAATTTCTTTCATATCAATCTGTAAACTGTACAGATTTTTCAGTGGCCTGATTCTCGGCCTCTAAGTCATGATATACTGGGGGTAAGTCAAGGGGATTACCATGACCCCGCATTACTTTTGGGCTTTCGTAAACATGTGCCCTTGGGTGGCCGAGGCTGGCTGAGCGAATACAACTTCCATCGAGGTGAGCATGAGCCACAAGTTTACGGGGAATCTCACCAGATATTTCTGTATGAGGAGGTGTCTGCTTACACCCATAGTCTATAATTGTTGTTTGTCGGGCTTCTACTTGGCCCAGCATTGATGCTCGGGGGTCGGCTGGCTTCATTTTAGCAAAACCCCCGGGAGTAAATGGAGCAGCTTCACCATAAAAATCTGTAACCTCAGACTCCTGTCTGCTGTTGGTAAATAGGCATAAAGGGTCCCTGGCATGATTTCCATATCTCCTGCAAAAAAGGAAAATTATTTACAGATTCATTCAGGTAAAAATAATTATTTTCATGACTGCCTTTCCCAGTAGGGAGATCATTTTCTGCCTTCAGTTAATTTGGAGCCAACGAAGTTGTTAAAATGTACTGAAGAGGGAGTTATTTTACTTTTTCAAGGGATTTGTTGAATGATAGAGTTGATAGAGTTGATTCAACAACTACAGTTCAAAACTGAAGTGCATTAATGAAAACTTTAAACAGTCTTTTGAAGATTTGGCATAATGGTAAAGTACAAAGGAATTCAAGTAACGGATAGTATACTTTTAAAGGATATTCTCCTCAATCAATCATTTTTGAAGGATGGCACTCTTAAAACTAATACATTTGTACTTGTGATGCTTTACCAAAGTTGCATACTCGAAATGACAGGAATTAGTTAAAACTGGTTTTGGCAAGATGGTCACAGTTATTGCCCTTCGAGATTATCAATACTTTTACAGGCAGAACTATCTATGTCGGACTTGGGTGCATTGTAATCTAGAAACATAGATCAATATACTTACCCTGAGATTGGGTTCTTGCACAGGATCCTAGAGTCCCCCCATGGCCTAATTGGTAGATGCGCTTGTCAACTGGCTTTGAGGGCGTGGGTTCAAATCTCATCCCGGGAACTCACTTTAGTCCGAGCCCATGGGACATTAAATGGAGGTGCGTTGTATCCAGTATTCTATGCTGGGGCAACTGAAAGACCTTGGGCATCCCTGAATTAATAGGGTATGTGCCAGACTCACAGTCTTCTCATCACATCATCATGCGGCGATCATCTGCCTCGATATACAGTACAAATTTCTAAAAGTGGCTCGTCATTTAAAATCTAGTCTTAGCTATCCATCCATAGCCATTCCAAGCTAAACTAAGCTACCCTTATCCATAGCTAGCCATAGCTATCCACAATTACTATTGCTTAAACAAGGGGTAAAGAGATTCCAGTGTATACAAAAGAATAGAAATGGATAGCTATGGATAGATATGGATAAGACTAGTAATGAATAGCTACAGACAGCTAAGTTGAGCCACATTTAGAAATTTGTACTGTAGCTCACTAAGGTGCTGCAGAGGCGTAAAACACAAACAAACAAACAAACAAACTTGCAGAGGATCCAATGGCCTGATATCTGCATCACAATGGTAGTGGCAGTTACACTAAGATCTTTAAAAAAAACCAAATATGCAGTACAAATTCATGGTAAAATAAGATAAGAGTCAACATTAAGAAGATAGGCTTATTTTGCTGTCAATAAACGTATGTAGGCCGCCTGCATGACAAAACTCAATTGTGCACAGAATCAAACACATCAAGCAGTGCTAAATAAACAATGAAACTGCTGATTCTGATCATTTGGTTCTTGACAACAAAGACATTTAGAAAATCTCATTCTACCCAACCAGACTAAACTGTATTGCAATTTAGAATCCTATGCATGTCATGTGACAATTTGAAGAACTACTTTAATCCTCAAATCATTGGGCTAAGCAAATAGGCAGCATTGATGTGCAGTAATACTAAGTGATTAGATAGAAAGAAGTTCCTGTTTGTCTAGGTGTGGTTGTTTCTGATAGATTTTGTGATGATTTTTTGGCATGTGAGACTTGAAAGATCAAAGTGAGCATAATTGATTAAAAATAATATTGGCTGGGTAAAGATTAATGACGGGATATGATTCTCAATGCTCCCCAAATTGTATGCCCAATGAAATACAAAATCCGAATTACCAGTTCCGGAGATATTTTTTGTATAATTGATTTTTATTTACAGGTCATAAATTGTTAATTTGGCACATACATTTATCATATAAACTGCATCTATGCATCTAAATTAGGTTTTAAAGTGAAGTGAAGAAAAGTACCTTGTTGCTTGCACATATGGATGAGTCTTTCCATTATTTCTGTTTATGCTTTCTTAGATAATTTAACTCTGTATTTATGGTAATTGGTTACATCATGAATTCTTACAATGTCATCATCAGAGTTTATGAACTCAACACCATACATGTACTCATAATCCCACGTAGTAGCAGGATTTTCTAGGTATGTTGTACAAAGTAGTTATTGCCACTGTTATGTGCATAAGTAGAAGCAGATGTTTAGGGTGTGACTCAAAACTCAACTAGCTCAATCACTTATGGCTGTTTGTGCAAGAGAGTATGCGTTTTGTATGACAATCTGATACCCATTCCTGCATTGCATTAAAGGCAAAGAGCCAACTTCTCAGCAAAACTTTATTCAGCAAAATAACTTTACTATTAAATTTCATGATACCCCTAAAAACAAGACCAAAACTTTATTCACTGAGCTCATTCATCAAACTTATAATGTCAAGATTTAAAAAGAATAAGAAGTTTTAGATTGTGAAATTTCAGAAGAAAAAAGAAGAATATGAAATGTGACTTACACTCACCAAACGGGAATGCACTTTCTTACGTTCCACAGGTTCTGAAAATGAAAAAAAAACAGTATCCATGTGTTGATAAATATGACAATACACACTTTTTGAACAAGTATCTGATTATTATTAATTGCAATGTTATGTCAACCTTTCTTTGAAGATGACAACACAAGTATTCTCTCAATGTATCAAAATTACTGGTGAACCTTTTAATTTGATTGTGGTTAGAAAAGGAATAATCCAAACAGCTTGTATGGCCAATTTCTGTTTGTCTATTTCCATTGTCCCTCTACTTTACATTAAAGTATTATAGCTAACTGTGGCGGACGGCATTTTGATCCAGCACCATCTTTTACAATTGTTATCCGTACACAAATCTTGTTTATCTCTGCATGTTTTTGCTTTTCTGTGTGGTGAATTCCTGCACAATACCAATTGGCTTTATCCCTAGAGTGACACACAAGGCTTGTATAGCTTGCTCAAATAACTCCATATGCATTGTAGAAAGGTCAAAGTTGAAATTCTAGAGTATACACATGACATTGGGGAACAAATTTCTGCTAATATAGTGTGCATTATGCGAAATACAATAACATGCACTTATCTCTTGGGAAGGGAGTGGAAGAAATAAGTAATGGGACAATACCGTAAACAATCAATACTCTTAATGAGAATATTCATAATGGTTTTATTATTGTGATATTTACTTTTACAAGAAAAGCCGGGTGGGGATAATGTAAGTCAAGATGTAAATGTTCATACTTAAACATGGAGCTTGTCACATAAACAACTGTTCTTGGATCATTGATAAAGTCATTATCAACTTAAGGTGACTCATTGCCTGTCACTGAGAAAGCCATGCTCAACATAACACTAAACTGAGTTCCAAGGAAACTGCTATTCTGCTACACAGTACACAAATATAGCCTAGGCAATGCAAAATTGGCTTCAAAGAGGGCTAGGTGTTGAAAGTGGAATTAGCTTAGTTTCACAACTGTCTATTTACTTCCCTCCAGGGATTTACACACAAAGACACAACCAAACTGTCACTTACACAATCCTGCTTCTGACAGCTGTCTAGTTGTTGTGTACATGACATTCATCTTGCAATTATAAAGGATTTCCTGTCTACAGTTTAGGTGTTGGTTTATCTAATATCGTACATATGGAGATGTAGATATTTAATGACATTCTATTTCTTCTTACGATTAGAAAAAAAATTAGTAAAATCACTGATGTTTCAGCCTATTAGATCTAGTGATGCACATTGGCTCAATTTTCTGTTAAATGTGTATCATAAAATAAGTTGTTATTTTTTTCAAATGATTCCTTCATTTCAAGTAACTTGGATCCAAATCTCATTGGCCTTGTTCTTTCAATTATTTGGTTAAAACTAAAAATTAGAAAATTTCAATTGCTATGATGGTTAAACAGAACCAAAGTAATGTCATCAAGCACAGTACTTTACCATGCAACATCTCTAAAATACTTACTATTGCACTCCCCAACATCCCCAATCCAACTTCCATCCCTGCATGTGAGATACCAAACTTCTCCAGTTAGATTACATGTGACTTGTAAAGTGCTGCCCTCTCTCTTATATGAGGCTTTTGGAGGTACTTCTAAATCAGCGCAACCAACCGCTAAAGTAAAATATTTAAAATAAAGATTAGTATTGCTGTAAACAAACTACAAATGCATAGATACAAAAATCTTCCAGTGCGGAACTATTAAGAAAAATGCTATATTGTGAAATGAAAAGAAAGGACCAAAGCAAATGTGATCCTCCTTAAGAAAGAGAAGTAAAAATAGTGATAATGTTGCCAGTTTGATAAAAATATATTGAAATGCCTTCAAGACAAATTTCATTAAACACAATTTTGTTCAGTGCACTTTCAAAATTTTGGTTTGTCTGTCTGCGAGTCTTTTACTATCATGGCTGTAAACCACCTTCTACCTACCTTCATATTTGATCAAGAAATGGTAGCGATGCTCAGTTACATCTCGGAAAGCGAAGTATACTTGGGCATCACTTCCAGTTGTTGTGAAGAGATTTTTTTCTCGAACGTCACTCACACAAATGTCCTGCGTCTTTACGACATCACCGTCTGTGACGTACATTGTCATTGGACAAGCTCCAGGAAGTGGGTTCTTGGCAGGGTCCTCTGGAGAGTCGCCTTTCAATTTCCTGTTTGGGTTGTTGAAATCTAGAAGAGTGAAGTTGATATTTCGGCCATTTGCCACCTGTTTCAAGGATAAAAAATATATAAATAACTAAGTACAGAGCTGTGTCTCAGCTTTGCAGTAGTAAACAGATTGTAATTGCAATAGTGGTAACTCTCGTTCAATTAAAAGACAGTTTACGTACCAAAGCACTTATCATGGAGCAAAGGGATTGAGCATAATAACTATAATAGCAATCATTGCTTGTTTTAGAAGCAGCTCTAGGAATACAAATATTTATTAAATGCAATGATATCTATGCTTTGTTGGTTACAGTTATTTGATCATCCAAACTCATAAACATACTTGCTAGATACTAATTTGCTCCCAAACAAAATAATTTCTTTCTGTAGTTATGTGTGCTCTAAAAATTATTATAAAATAAGAAAGAGAGAAAACCTAGGCTGCCATATTTATCATAGTTACCTGGAAACATTACTTTATAGATGCCTTTGGATAACTTTCCTCTGACATGTTTCTGGTTTTCAGTACTATGCATGAAGTGTAGCACTTTACGCTTGAGGAAATGTATAAGAAACCTGCATCTGTGTTTTCAAAGCACACACTTGACAGATACGATTGTTGACACATGGTGTGACTCATATCATACCCCAATATGTCGCTATATGCTTTATTTTTCTTCATTTTCTTTTGTGAGTATCATAGCCATTAATAAACATGCTAGCCAACCCTTCACTATATTTGTGATACAACAATCCTGACTCACCTCAATATACCAGGGACAAGCAGAGTTTCTGAGGCGTAGTTCTCTTGTGGTTAATGTTGATATGTATCCCATGGTTCCCTTTATAGCAACATGGTTGTCTCCTTCCTGTCTTTGACACATTTCTGGAGTTCCAGTGGCCACTGACAACAAATGAAAACTATTTAGTAGCCATTGAAAATAGAGACATCACAGAAACTGTTATCCAATTTGCACGAAGCATGCCTACAATAAAATTCAGGACTAATTGGAAAAATGAGAATTGAAATCGGAGCAAAGAGAAATACTCTGCTAATTCAGTCAAGAGCACTGGACTGTTTTTTTGTTGAACAACTCCAGAGATTAATATAGGTACTGTCAATTTATTGACATCGTTTTACAAATCCATGTCTTCCTAACATTAATTTTGCAGAACAGTGTGTTGTAATTAATAAACATGCTCTCACCTTGAATACACTTGTGCCTGACTTCCAGATAAGGAAACAATTCCTTCGGACAAGGTCGTGCTATGTCCATGAAATGCCTGACTGATGCTTGGCATGACTGTCGACCTGAGCAAAGGTCTTCCAAATCTGACAACACACTTTTGAAGCACCCGAAATTTCCATATTCTCGAACACAGCGCCCTTTTCGCATGCGGCCATAATTTGCTTCTTCTATCAGCAGAACTTCATCTTGATTACACTGGGCTGAAAATGTTTCCCACATGCAGTATTCCTGGGCTTCTGAAAATAACAATAATGTTTGGTATGTAAATACTGAATATCTTGTGTATTGAATCAGCTTGTGCAATCCTTATTCATGGATTTTGACTAATATGCATACTGGCCCACTGAAGATGGTTCTAAACATTGGTAGTCTTTACTCAACTTGTGAATGAAACTCATCTGTTTTTCACAGTGAACAGAATGATTTTCTCATGACTGTGTGAGGGCAAGCTATTGGGACAACAGCATGAAAATATAATTTATATCATTTGTCCAATAAAACCACAATGATAAAAAGAACTGAGTCTAGTGTAAAATACAAGAGGCAAAGAATCTGTTTTGTGCTTCTTGTGACAATTTATTATTCGTCAGTTGTTATTGCACTTGGTGATAAGGGGTGGAAAGATGTAGTGTTTTCACAGAATAATGGTTAAAATGGCTGTGCTTGTTGGTGAATGTTCATTGCAAGCAAATAGTGGATAAATAGTTATTGCATAGAACACTTAAAAAAGCACACAGAAGATGACAAGTAAATTTTAGAAAGTCATTGTTTGTTCCTACTCTATTAATCTAAGTTACAAAGAGCTCTGTCATGCTGAAGGTCTGGATTAATTTACTATGCTGTATTTGTTAAATTTGAGTTTCAGTACGGGCCTGACAATTATAAACAATTGAAATATTTGGAATATCCACCAATCAGACATCATTTCCCACCTAGACATGGGCATTACATTCTTTATAACCATGCCCAGGATTAATTCAATTTCAGTGATCAGTAGTAGTGCAATAATTCATCTTCAAACAGTGCATCTGTGTTAAGAAGTGGGGCGATATCATTCTATGCGTATTCCATTTATATGCAAATTGAATTCTTGGAAAATGCCAGTATGCATTAGCAAATGGTAAAGATCATACCCTTGCCATATTTAACAGCTGTAAATAATTCAACAGTCTGTGTAATTGAAGCCAGGGAAATGCCATTGTTTGGGCCAGTTACTTCAATTAATTGCAACAGTGCAGCGGCAACAAGCTGTAACTGCATATGGTTGTGTCAGTTAGAGGGGTTTTTCATAGAGCTAAAAAGGGCTATCTGTCAAGATTATTACATTTGTTTGTCAATCGGTCAGAGTTCTTTCCAATTTTTAGTAACAAATGGACAATGTTTCCAATATATGAAGAGACAAAAGGGAAAGTCACCTTGTTGATTTACAATTTAGTTTCCTTGAGAATAACTAGTTTTTCATACCTTGACTCCTTTTTAAGATAGGTATATAAGCCAGATTTAAAGTGTTCATTCCAATTTAATCATTATTATTTTGTACGGCTTTTTGGTCTTGATGGCGTCAAACATATTGATCAAATCAAATTAAATCAAACATCGAAGCAGGGAGACTGATAAGTTATGATTTTATAATAAATGAAGGTGAATAACTAGCTGCAATTTCTTCCAGACAAGACAAATCAATGCCTAGGTTTGGCTGACTGAATGTTTGAGATGACTGCAGTAGAATTAAATATGGGACATTGCTATGACAAAGAGAGCCGCAGCAACTTTTCCAAATATTACACCAGACAGTAAAGGGGTGATGTCGTCTCCTATCACTTTATTCTAGATGTGTCAGATTTTCAGAAGCAAAGAGTTTGACAAGCAATGATTTCAATCCCACTAGCCTTGAGGGAGAATTAGAAAGGAAATGTCTTTTTTTTTTTAATGCTGTTCAGTGTCACTCAGTGGAATAATGAACAGCAAAGTGGGATTTTGACACATGCGGACAAATATGATGCAAATAATCATGCTATGATGGCATTGTTTTGAGGCAGTCATGATGAAATCCAATCATGGTGAAAGAGTACTATTTGCTTATAATATTAGTAAAAATATTTTACTTTCTGTGATTTGACTACATGCAAATTGCGGGACAACACACAGTTAAGATAAATTTGTTCATTGATATCCTAATGCCTTAGCTGCGTATAATTATTATATATCTAGCAATTTCAATTTGAATCAATTTGTGTCTAGTCTCATTAGTGCGACGCTTAATTAGTTCCCGTAGGTCTGGCATGGGGGGAATAATTATCTTACAACGCTCTTGGCTTTCCAAAATATGCACCATAGCCCACTTAATGAGCACTTAAGCATCTGATCTGTTTTAAGAGTCCCCCTTTGCAGTGCACTCAACTCATTACTTCACATGGCAATGCTACTGCCGAGCAATATCTGACGTAGCATTAGAAGTGCCTGCTGTCAGAGATGAGAATGTCACTCAGTAATGTGCAAAATTTTCTGCAGCTTTAGATTCAGGCGCATAGGGCATCCATGCTCACTCTTAAAGGCTCAATGATCAAGGCTGAGATGGATTGGCATGACACTTCTGACTTTAACTGATAATTTCGTCACTTAAAACTGCTTTGAATCAGTTATAAATTAATGAGTCAGATGAAATTGGTAATAAAAATTGGCTGATGAAAATGATGGTAATGTTGCAAAATGAAAAAGAGCTTAATGTTATAAAGCATATCATAATGTAAAAACATAAGATAGGCTAAGAGAATTGAAAGACATATGAAGAAAGCAGAATAAATTTCCATATCATGATAAGATAGGCTAAATAAAGAAGTGAAATAGAAGAAAAATTACCTGGTTTCTTTATCTTTGCCACAGGAGCTCCACCTGCAAAATCAAAGAAAATCACTTTAGCTAAACTCATTTCAGGTGTAATGGGAGCAATATAGCATTAAATGTACACAACTGAAATATAGCGCTAACAACATATCATATTTGTGAAATCAATTTCATTATTGAAAATATGATTATATGAAACATGTCAGAGGAAAGAGGAATATAAATTAATTTGTAACAATTTATCCTGCCAGTGACCAGATAGTATTTTAAGCTAACATACATATTGACCTTAAAGTTGAAGTCCCGGCTAATTAACAGCAGTATTGTTCCATCATTGTTTTGTGGCTGTGGGCCACCAGTGTTAATGCCACTATGAATATTGATAAGTCAACTTGAGCTCTTGCAAATTGTATGAAGATAGCCAAGAAACCTTGGCAGGCCATTTGGCTGCACAAGACAAAATTGTTAAACTCAAACAGCATCTTTTTACATCCAAACTTTGACCGGCAAAGTTAGTTAGTTAGTTTTTTCTGTCTTCAGATGACTAACATTAGTCTACTTCTTAACATCTTGGCATATTTTCAAACACAGAAAGTTTTGTCAGCTTGATTGATGGTACCAGTTATGAACTTTTCACACTGTTATACAACACAGATTGCCAGATGTTGACATTTCCTTTGCCTCAAAAGAGCTATTTTTTGACAAAATAATAGATGAGCCATGATGAATTTTAATCATTGTAATTGCCATTTCAAAATAGTGCTAAATTAATGACCAGATCATGCCACTTTTCTGTTGTACCAACACTTCAGAACTCTTTAAATTTCCAACAAAATTTACCATAAAATCCATCCATCATTAATTCTCTTTGTCCTGACTATCTGTCGTGACCAACCAATATCAGAAGGTCAGCTTCAAAGACTTGGTTTGTCAAAATTTCAATGTCAATTGAGTCACAAGACCAATGTCACAATCTCTACATTTCATGACCGTCTGCCATTCAATGTCACTCTTAGATGTCCAATGTCACACTCAAGTCACATTGCCTTGTCACATGATGCGCATCCATCAGTGCTTGAAACTTTATGAGAAAAAATGCACTCTTTCCTGTGTCACCTCCTATTGCTTTGTGCACTTCACCCATCATAAAATCTTGGCGGTAGTAAACATGCAAGAGAAATGAAGAACTTTCAAAGATATGAAGATAACGATTCTCTTTTCTCATGGCCTTGGGCGCACTATTCACATTTCCTAAATTTTTTATTCTTTTTCACACTATCTCAAACTTGTTTCCCGCACTGAATTGAGTCAGTGAATTTTGTGACACACACTATTTCACAAGTGACTCAATATTTCATTTTAACCTTTAATATATATACTCAATGCATATGAATATAAATACTCAATTTATATGAATTCATGAATTCAAAGAAAGTTTTTAGAAATATTTGGAGAATAATAATGCTCCATTGAGTAAGCATGCAGCTTAATATGAATTTTCCAAATATCACATCAAAAAGCAGTATATATTATAATTATGGGTGCCTTGTCCTGTTGCCAATACGGCGCTATCTTTAAAGTCTGTCCAAGTTTTTTAGGTCTTTTATTTAAGATATCAAATGATGGGCATCAGAAAAGTTTGAAGTTAGAGCTAACCGAGATTATCTTGAAAGAGACAGGCTAACATCTAGGCTACTTACTTGCTCTTTAATATTGTTGGATACAGAGAATTAATGTTGTATTGATGTCATCAGCCTATATATTGTCTTAGTTGATACAAGTTAAAGATTAGGTACTATGTGTCTTATCTGATACAAGCCAAGATCAAAATGTCTTTGTTGATGCACCCAAGGAAAAATCACCCTTTCCCCATCTTTGCATGTTATACTTGCTGAATACATAATCACAAAGGCCTCTCCACAATGATGGATAACATGAGATCACACTGGGTCGTCTTTGTCACTAGAAGGATGGGTCACACTTTCTGAACAGGAAAGTACACATCATGAGAATATGGGGTCAAAATGCACAAAGACTTAATCTGAACACCTGCTGTTTTTGGAACAAGGAAAATAGGTTTGTTTAGGCGTTTTGCACTAGTAGCACTAGTAGCACTTTCCGATTGGAACAGAATATTGAAGAAGTTCACTGTATGTCACATGTACTTTTAAAAAAAGGAATCAAACCTTCAAGTAACTGAGCCATTGGACTTCATTATCGAGATCTGCCTAAAGGGATGACAAAGGAATTGGGACATACTTAAAACATGATGAAATTGGCTGGGAGACAAAAGAATGAGGCGACAACCTTTGAGGTATAGGATATGCCAGAGTATCTTAAGCATATTTCTTAGCATGTCATGATGGCATGTCAAACTTTTGAAGACAATGACATCTCAAGGAATAATAATTATGACTCTTTCGAAGAAATCTTGATATGCCTCGAGTGAAAAATGCATGCCATTTTCAGTGTAAACTGTCACATTTTCTTAAGATGTTTTGAAAGGATCAAGGGATGTCAACAGGAAAAGGAGCTTAGTGACATTTGATTGTCAACTAAGGCGAATGATGACAGTTATCCTCACATATAAGGAAGTCTTCATTTGTCTGTGTTGGCTTGTGTGTATGGTAATAAAGCAGGGATGGATAGCTTTGAGTGTGATAAGAAAGTTTGTGAATGTTCAGCACATCATAGTAACACCTCATATTATAGATTAAAGACATGCACAGCAACAGTGGGATGGAATATCAAAAATATGGGATCTTTATAGCTGAGGCCTATGTCTATCTTAAACTATATGAAGATAAACAGATAAATATGGTAAGTGGATCCCTCCTCAGGAACCTTCCATTTCAGGCTCCTGAGGGCTTATGGAGAGTGTCTTCACCAATCAACATGATACACATAAAAATGTATGGCCCATCATTTTCTAAGAGTGTACCCTATATCACTGACTGGTTCAAATATTAATAATACAGTACACATGGCTTCGGAAATTGTCTTTTTTTAAATTGATATCGAGAGTAAAATATTGTGGCTGTTGTATGCCAAATTTATTGCTGCATATTTCATAACTTTGCCATGACATGAAAACGAGGTTGAGGGGATAGCCCCATGAGAGAATCCCCAAAACACTTGCATCTGCCCTTTCCATATATGGCGTGTTATTGCCTTAATGCATGCAACACGGGGTGAATTTGCCATACTATATATATAGAAACAACTTTGGTCACATAGCTACTAGGAGATATCAACAACAAATTTGCCTGTTGCGCTGCCACCCAAAAGTGTTTGCTACAGGCTAACCAAAAAGTAAAACCACAGAGAACCTGATAAGATAGAAAGTCTCCAAAGTGAATCTATTCCATAGTGATAATGTGACAATGTATTTTTTTTGGAATGGAGCAATTGGACTGAATGCTCATTTAATTACAACATGCAATTGCAATGAATACCATTATCGGTATTACTTAAATGCAGAGATATAGCCCTATATTTCTTCAAGATATATTTCCAAAATGCCCTTGGATGTTGATCTTATGGATGGTACATTTTCCTTCTGATCTCTGGATTGGATTGCTAGCCTGGGTATGGCTTGTCCCGGACATGCTACAGCCTGTGTCTAGAATGGACCTTGCCTCAATAAAACATACTACAGTCCCTGCCTATCTTGTTCAGCCTTATGACTGCAAGAATACTGGGTAATTCCTGCCACAATCACCAGCTCAAGATCACAGAAAAACAAAAAGCCATTATCTAAATTGAGAAAATATAATTTCAGCATGGTCCTTCCATGTCAAGACTTAAATGCAGACGGGACTATATTGGCTATGCAGGAATGTGCCCTGCCTTAATAATACAAAGTCCACAAAGGCTACTCCACTGCCACTACGCATAAATGAATTGCACCTAACAAGCAAAATATTGCGACAGTCGATTATGATAGAACTGCAAACTCGCTGTAGTATGGGAAGCCTATATAAGTTCAGCATGGGAGAAATATTCTGTAAAGACTGTGAAAGATGACAGGACAGAGAATTACACAACCAAAACAATCATGTGTTCTATTTTTTATATCACATACTGCTTTGTGTTTACATGTAAGGCCGCTAGTCCTTTTTCCATGAGAAACACCTTTTTGGCTTACAAACATGACAATGATACACAGCTAAGCTTCCCTAACACCTTGATTTTATAGCATGTTGGTACTTTATGATATAACTGCAGATGTAATATTACATATCGGCAGAGTCACATGCAGTATCTGTCTGTCTAGTGAAACATGTTTCTTATTTTGTAGATAGTTGACTTTCCTCCTACTTTGGCTTACCTATCTGTTATTATTCTCCCTGACCTTTTTAACTGCTTACATAAACATTGCTTTAACAGTTGTTCACTCTGGTATACTCTCGTGTCAAGCTCAGCTTAGTGAGTCAGAAAAGGCCTGTCATCTGAGCACATACTCTTTTGATAATGCTTCACTTGTGTGTCGGAGGAAATTGCTTCCATAGCCAGTTTCAGTATTCACGATACTCTGAATCAGCTGAATTTGAAACACAACATTTTGTTCACAAAGCATTAATGATAGGGATAGGCATTGCGAACCTAGGATAAGGCAAATATTGAATAATTCTGAATTATTCAAGTGTTGTAATGTCTGTGAATAACTTGAATTTGAATTTAATACAATTGATTCCAACTGATACTGCAAGTGTCTCCTGAACAAAGTAACAAGAGAAGAGGTTTTGTAAAAAGTATGGAATGTTGCCATTGATTTCTGAGTATCAGCATTCAGTTTAATGACTTGTTTGCCAATCTGCGTTTACTGATCTTTAACTATTCCGTGAATTCTAAGAGCAAATACACTTTGATGCAGAAGGAAGTTTTGCATAACCTTGCTTCTGTCAGAGGGCTAAAACAATCTGCTTTGATCTTAAGTTACAACCCTGGAAATATTATGGATCTCATTGAGAGATTTCCTTAATCCGTTTAATTTTGAGATGTCAATTGAAAAGTAATCGCCTTCAGAAAAATATCTTGCTTCATCAAATTGGTGAATTGATATTTCAAAAGTTATTTGAAATTGATGCCAGAATTTATCAAAAGCAACTCAGTGTCTTTAACTGTGTAGTTGGGAAATTTGTGTTGCAACAATTACCTATTCATTTGTAAGTAGATTTAACTTTGCTTATGCATATAAATGTAATCATTTGGTTATTATGTCTCTCCTTTACTTGATTCATCACTATGATATCTTTACTAACTTTACTGTACTTACCCACATTGTACAAGTGGAACCTTTTTCAGCACATACTTATATTTGATGTGGAATATGATATTTTATGTAAAACAGAATTTTTGGGCATTTTGCCACAGAGAGACATAGAGAGGTATCCCAGGGAGGTATGGAGAGGCATATGCTGTGTCTGAAGGGCATCTGTAGGAGACATCATTTGGAGGCATCCTAAGAGGGCTTCCGAAGGAGTTCTAAGATGCCCCAGCGAGTTGTATATATTGATGGATCCTACCAATGATTTATTCAGCATCAATGGGATACTGCCTTATTTGGCTTGTGTGTCTTTCTGACTGTCCTTTTTGTCTATCTCAGGCTGTCTGTCCTGCTGCAACAGAGCTCAACGGGATGTCTGTTTTGTTTCTGTCAGCAGAAGTGCCTGGCAAGTAATTCCTGTGTTTTTTGGGAGGACTACAGCATGTGGCCATGGTCAGCTTGCACATGACATCTTTCTGAGCAGTTCCTATAGCTGTGAGCAGCAAGGCAGATACTTGGATTGATAGCTGGATGGATATAATATAGAAGTTGGAAAATAAGGAGAAAGAAACAGAGAAAGATGAATAAATCTATCTTGCAAAAATCAAAAACTGCCATGATGTTGTTTCATTAGGAATTTTAAATGACTCGTAATGCCTTACTTCAGAGATAACATCTAGCAGCAGGATGATTAAATCTTACTAAAAGCTTGTAATGGCACTTAGCTATTCCCTATTTAACCTTCCTGGTTGTCAAAACATAATTAAGATAACATCTTAGCTCCTCTTCAGGATATATGAAAAGTCTGCAATGTCCCTGAGGTGGAGATTCATATTTGCAGTTCCAATCTAACTTCCATCTGATATATTTGATATTTTATAAAGAATCGGTTTTTGTCACCTCATCGGCCTTCCAAAAAATCAGTTTGTCTGCCTCTTGTATCCTTTTCGTAGTCTGTGTTATTGCGCTTGTATACATATTTGTCTACCTGTTTTGCTGGACATAGATTGTATTTTTTAATTTAATTATATCTGCAAATGTATACTATACAATATATATTTTGTTAGATCTCTCTTAACATGTGTAAATCTTTCTGAGTTTGTGACATAATTATAAAAATGAAAAGTACAAGAAAAATATTTCTTATCTGGTGTTTTAAAATACGGAGAAGATATTGCCTCAACGTAAATTAAGCCTTTAAACAGGCTATTATAATTAATCCTACAATATTTCACTGCCTTTCCAAAGTCCATTTTGTTCTAAATACCTCGGCAAGCCACTATTCAGCTGCTTCAGCTACTATATTGCTCCTTTAGTTTCCTTGTACATTGTAAGTGTCGGCATTATCCTACATTAGCCCCCTCAGGGGTCTAAACATTTAGGCCCTTTTTTCATGGGAAATAGTTGTGGTAATTGTTACTGTATAAGCGTCATTATGTCTATACACAAGATGACGCTTATACAGTCAATGTAACAAAAGAAATAATTGTCTAACTATTTATCAAAATACTGTCTTATTATACTCCTGCTTTAGCCCCCTTTTCCATTGACAGTACCATTGAAAAGGGGGCTAATGTAGGAGTATATATAGACAGTAGGCTATAGCAAAAAACTGTCTTATTATACTCCTGCTTTAGCCCCCTTTTCCATTGACAGTACCATTGAAAAGTTGGCTAAAGCAGGAGTATATATAAGACAGTAGGATATGTAAAATACTGTCTTATATATACTCCTGCTTTAGCCCCCATTCCAATGGTACTGTCAATGGAAAAGGGGGCTAATGCAGGAGTATATATAAGACAGTTTTTTTTTTTAGAAAGAGACAAGGGTTTCTTTGTTATATTGACTGTATAAACGCCATCTTTTGTATAAACACAATGACGCTTATACAGTAGAAATACCACAAAAATGTAGCAAAATACTGTCTTATATATATACTCCTGCTTTAGCCCCCTTTTCAATGGTACTGTCAATAGAAAAGGGGGCTAAAGCAGGAGTATAATAAGACAGTTTTTGCTATATCCAACTGTCTATATATACTCCTGCTTTAGCCCCCTTTTCAATGGTACTGTCAATGGAAAAGGGGACTAAAGCAGGAATATAATAAGACAGTTTTTGCTATATCCTAGTGTCTATATATACTCCTACATTAGCCCCCTTTTCAATGGTACAGTCAATGGGAAAGGGGGCTAAAGTGGGAGTATATATAAGACAGTATTTTGCAATATATCACACTTCAGTTTGAATGTTTTAAGAAACATATAACTGTCAGTATTCTTGGTAATGATCTCCCTTCACACTTTTACAGTATTTATTCTGTGATATACAGACTGGAAACATATTTGAGTTATTTTTCAGTTTCAGTTTTTGTTGATCAATATCTATGGAAATACCACTAAAATGTTTAAACCCTCAAGGGGGCTAAAGTAGGATAATGCCTAAGTGTCTTTCAACACATTCTAGTGTAGTCTTTAGCATTGCCAGCAATACTTCGTTAAGCCCAGTGTCTGAGAGCCAAATAGCCTCACTTAAATACTGACGTTGCTCATTACACTCTCTAGGCAAGGAGGCTGTGTTGCATAATTGATGATGTCATATCCGAATGGCACATGCACCAGAACGCATGAATCACGGGACTTCCATCGTCCTGTCCCACTCTCAGATTAGGCAAGATCTGCTTTATTTCCTCGCTTTTCTCTTGGTTTAACGGCCGGTTTTCCTCAGTTACTGTGGGGCTGATCCTTCAAAAGTACCTTGTTCATTGGAAGTCATTAGTTATTCGTTGCTTGGCATGTTGACTAGTTTAGTCTAGAAGCTGCTGCGAACTGCAGGAGAGCACTGAGCATTCTTGAGCATTTGTCATGTCTTTTATTTCTGTTTGTGGAATGGGACTCACCAGTGGGGAGTGGAGGGAAGGCATGGTCAGAGGTTAAAGGTGAGGGTCCATCTTTGCATTTGCTTTTTTATAATGGGCAGTGGCAGATTTAAGCTTTGTGTTATTGTGTGATACAACATGGGTTCCGGTCTAGTTCTGAAATATCGAATGTCCTTGATCGCAATATGCAATACATTTTAGGAGTAAACGGCACCATCTATAGATTGCAAATTGTTGTAATTTGCATGCTAACAAGGTCCACTATCAAGACCTAATTATGCTCCCTTGGCCTAGGACCTCTTCTAAAGGCTCATCTACTATATATATAATTTTGCCTCATATTCTTGATTTTAGTTAGCTCAACCCACTGTTGTAAAACCACACAATTTCAACTTTTCACACTATCGTTGCTATACCGTGGGTTACTGCTGATACAGTTTTACAATCCATGGAAATGTATCATCAATTGTATATGCCAAATGCAGACAGGATAATGGCTGTAGTCAGAAGTTGGATTCAATGTCAGTAGTGTCAGCCTGAGCATTGTGTTCTCTTGAAATTCTACTTATGAAACATCTGATATGCACTACAATGACTACATGTATGTCATGTTTCTGATCATCTTAGCCAGTTAAGCACTCGATGACATCCAAATGTGGGTTTATTTCTCAGAGGTCTGTTTGACTCAACCTCAATTATAGGCCTATCACATGTGTGGAAATCCATAAGTATAATAATGCCTTTGGTACTTCCACACTATATAATATAGCTTCGCAGTCACCATGTCACATTTTGTATCAGTACATCAAAATAACAGTAATAGCCGTATAGTAGTTGTTCTTGTACATGGGTCAAAAGTCAATGTCTGCAACTGCATTGTTTGATCCCTGAAGTCACAGGAAAGGCCCAGCATGATCATCGTAATGGAATAAGGGTGATCTGGGGATTTCGTGAAGCGGAAGAGTTTGTGAGGTATCTGCGGACTGCGTAAAGGTGAGCAACCTCATCTTATGCACAAATTCAATTTAGCATCTTAGAGAAGATAAAGTATGGCCTTTCTATGGCACTGTCTGTCCACTGGGCAATTGTCATGAAAATTGCCAATGTTTTGGCAGTAGCAGAGAAATAATTCAAGATAGAATAGATTACAGTATGTTGCCACTATTGCCAGAATGTTCCAATTATAAAGTCTGAAATCAACCAAATTGAATCAGTTTGCATTTAAGACAGAGATGTTCGCATGAACTCTTTAAGGGGAAAGGGTGAACTCGCTTTATAGGACACTCAGCTCTCGGTCACTGTGAACCAAGTTTGGCTTGGTCTCTTGAAGCTATTCGGGAAGGCAGCTTCAATTGTCTTTCTTCTCATGGCTGTGTCCTCCTCCTGTACTCAGTAGCATCATCAGTGCATTAATAATATCGCAATGACCCAGCCATCCATCCATTTAAAGACACTAAGGGACCATTCAGAATTTATGACGGGGGGTAGGGAGTTTTGCTGGAACTTCCCGTCAAAAATTGATACCCCGCCTTGAGTTTCATGCGGATTTTTAGTGCCCCACCCCTAGGTTTCACGCGTATTTTTAGTACTCCCCCCTCAACATACAAAGCCATACACACATATATACTGTTATACATGGCCAAGCGCACAGATTTGCATCATTTCGCGGACTTTTGCCCGTAAAAATGAAAAAAAGTCCAAATAAAATGAGTTTATGTGTGTTTTTCAACAATTTTTCTTTGTTAAAATTTCTTACCCCCCCTTGGAAGTGTTGTCAAAAATTGATACCCCCCCTTGAGACACGTGTGAAAAGTTAGTACCCCCTCGGCCAAAACTCCCACCCCCCCCTGTCATAAATTCTGAACGGTCCCTAAACTTCATAGTGCAATGGTTGGCACATCAGATTATGGGATGCATTTTTAGACATTGCTGCAACTATATCCAGAAATTATCACTCTTACCATTATGATTGGAATTCTTACTGGAGCACTTAGATTCTATCCTAAAGTTCTATGTCAAATAATAATTGTTCTTTGATATTGCTAGTAACACAAGTATTACATTCTTGAACTTTAGATGTAGTCAATATGGTTTCTCTCTACACATTTGAAGGCTTCTTACATGTATGACAAATACAAATTCTATGTTAAAGCCAAAATAACACTGAAAAGTGTTGCAATGAGGCATATTAGTTTCAGCTGGATGGCTAATAAAATGAAAGGCTTTTGTTGTCTGTTCACTCGTTTTAATGTTCTTGAAAGACACTCATGAGTTGAGTACAAGACACTTCAGAGAGAATGACCGAATTGTCTCTGCTATCGAATGAAGCCCATCCCTTGAGGAGCACCCACCACGGGTGATAAGTGAGGCCAAATTACCAGCCACCTTTTGGCTAGAGATTACTACCCCCAAAGGCCTTCACTAGCAGATTATTTTGACAGCCAAACAGAAAAAAGAATTCCCCTAGGACAATAGGGGGAAGAAAGAAAATTGGCAACTAAGGTTACTGTCTGGGGTTAGAGAAATAGAAAGGGCAAATGAGAGGGTAGCTTAGAAATAGGGCACTGGGGGCTACAATTGACAACTGCTCCAGAGCATAGTTTAGCAGAAAACAGAAGAACTATTGTGAAAGTGTTTGCACAGGGAATAGAGGCCATAGACAAATGGCACCCCAGTATACACATGCTTGCCCATCGTTTGTGTACGGGTCAGAACAGGGTTTGCTCAAGGTTTTCATCCATGGGATTTTCCCTTTGCTTGCTGGGAACTTTTGAAGCCAAACATCTCAACTTCGAAAGATTGTGGGATTGGTTATGCTTTGAGGTGCAATAAATACACCTTTGCTTTATTGTTCAAGTCAGATCTGTACTTGGAAAAACTGTGAACATCTTTTTGTTTATTAAACTGATTTTTTCTATTCCATAAGATTTAGGTCTTAATCAGTATATAGATTATAGGCACATCGAAATGAACAGAACTAATTTTTGTATTCTAAAATTCAAAATATAAATAATTTTATACAATTGTAATAGGGATATAAAGTGATAGATCTGCAACATGTAATTTCAAATTCTTATTTGAAATCCTTTGTCCTCTGTAACAATGGTTTTCTGTTGTTCATTGTTCCCATTCTTCAGGTAGAATAAGGCAGTGTTGAGTTTCTTCATGTTCCAAGGTTTTGCTCCTGAGGGTGGGTTCCCAAGGGTTGCCAAACACCCTGTTATGTCATTCATTATTAACAGGGCTGGAATGGTGTTTGATCTAAGGGGAGTTGGAAAGGCTACTAATGAATCTATTAGACATGCTCTGCTTGACTTCTATCAATATCAATAAGCTCAGAAGATTTTCCAAAGGCTTTTTGCGCAAATATTGTTGCAAAGGATTGTTGAAAGATTTGGGGCCTCTCCTTACGCCAAGAGTTATCGACGCTTGATTCGGGATGAAGCGAAACAAATGCGAGGCATAAAGAAGCGAGACGGATTGCAAAGATGCCGAGTGTGCTGAAAGGTATCTCAATGAAGCTGAAACAACATCAGTGTGCTGCATTCACAGCCCCAGAAGCAGTGCCAACCAAGGTAGTTAGTCCGAAAGACTGACTACCTTGCCAGTGTACTGACCAGTTATATATTTTCCCCTCTCCCCCAAAAAAAACTTTCTGGTTACATAATTAATTCAGCTATCTTGAGTAAAACTAATAATTACTTGTAAAAAGCACAAAAGAAGAGTGCCTGTTGGATTCGAACCTATAATATCCTGCCAAAAGAATGTATAAGGAGTGTTTGTGCACTATGTTAATATCATTGGCACTAAGGTGAGGCATTTGGTAATACAATTTGAAGGAATACATTGAAGCAAAATCAGATTTTACTGAAGCCTCTTGAATTGAATGAAGGTCGCTCTTCTTTATTGATGATTATTATAATTATTATGCTTCTTGGAGTTCAAAGTAATGTTGCTGTATTGACGTTTCTATACTAATAAAAAAAAGTTATTGGTATTGATAAACTAGGATGTGCACTAGTGTTGTATGTTGCCACTTCATAGTTTTACACTATAGTTTTCTCAGGAAAAGCACTTGAAAGCCATCATTCAATTTGTGGAAATACATGAATAGTCAATTTACTCACACGCCTATAAATCACTGCTAATAACCAGTTACACAGCAAGAATATTCGTTCTACTATCACATCAACAAACAGAAGCGTCTTCTTAAGAGTAACATCTTTGATGATGTAGGATGGATGCCACTGAGTGGGGATCCTGCAAAAGTAGCCAGCTTCTAAGATTTCTTGAGTGCTCTCCCCAGACCACATCACTTTGCAAAGAACTCTCTCCCACTGCTAACCAGCATGCTCTGAGCCATTGAAGGCAAGCTGATGTTCGGTGCACAATTTTGATGACCACAAATTCCATTGTCTGCTTTTTCTCAGTATTTTTTTTACAGTTTGCCAATGAATGCATCTTTAGTTCTCGATTGTGTGGTTTTTCAAGTTTCTAAGTAGATATCAGAAGTGAAGATGGCAATAACAATGGCATAATTCTTCGTCACTCAATGTAAGACAGACCTCACAGATATTTAGATTTGCAGATGCAAATTCACAGAATGCCAAAACTACAAACCTTGGCGCCCAGAAATGGGCTTAGAGGGCTGCAGTTATCTATCTTGCTATCTATCTACCTCAACTTCTCATTCTCTCATCTTTTAATCAATTTTATCAAGAGTAGCAAAAACTTATCCAGAGAGCTGCGTAACCACAATACCAATGACAATGAATACAAACGTTTCCTTCTGGGGACTCCCAACCATACAGTAGTTATGCTAATGACTGTGGTACCTACAAAGACAATTAAGGAGTTACTCAGCATTTTTATAATTTCAAACACTTATTTGTCTATGGGAATTAACTAAGCACATACAATTATAGCCTGGTGAATTATACTAACAATGCATTTCCAACACTCCTCAGAATCTTCCCTACAAGCTCAGGAACTGCTATGCTGAATATTTCATGTGCAAATTCTTGAAACAAGCAGCTTACGAGTCCATGTAATTTCCAATTTTGAATTCTTCAGAGCTGCTAATTAAATGAATGGCATCATGAAACCTTGATGAGCCAGATGTAACAGCACCATTTTAATGAAGTGTCATTTCAAAGTTCAAGCACTGAAACTCATCAAGTGTCACTTGCTGCTCAGCTGCAGAACTTCTCTGGTGACACCAATATGATGAAGCCTCAATATTGACAGAATTCTAATCTAGTACCTCATTCTTAAGGGAGTATCATATTTTGGGTGATTCATTGGGAAGTTTGAGAAAATTCTAAAGTTCAAAATCTGTTTTCCAGGCAAGGAGATATAACACCAGTGTCCAACTGTATCAACGCAAGAAAAACAGATCAAGTGGGAAAAAAGGCGAAACTGAAAACCACAAGAGATAAACAGATCACAGTGGCTACATCAAGCAGCCAAAGAGAGGTGCAGGAAAGTAAATAATGGCATAAAGCATGCAAGACAATAATACAGCCACATTGATTTCTGAAAATACCTATCGTAGGGCAGCAATTGAGTCTAGTTGAGCCTGTGACTGCATGGTTAGGATATTTATTGACTCTACATGGATGTTATGGGCATGAGAATGGTATTTTACATTTAATTCTTCCAATTGTATGTTGTGTAGAAGTGATAGATTTTATCAAATTAAGGGATATCTATAGGAGATTCAGGAAAATGTACACATGCAGCTTCAAGAACGATAATAACCAATGCCTTCTAGAGCACTATTATGCCTATTTGTACCTTTACAGGATCTCCAAGGACATTTATCAACGGATTCCTACATTTAATTAAATCTTCATTATCATTATTCACTTTGCTGGAAGATTTTCAGAACCGTAGTCAAGTTCAATATCTGCCTGAGTGGCCAACCATATTGCAGTGTGAACATGGAACATATATCTAAGTGGTCAGGGTGCTTATTAATATTCAGTCGCAACTAGAAGCTTGCAACTTAGTTATTTAAGTGCAGTTAGATACCTACAGCCTAGCATACAAGATAATGTAGGTGGTCCCTTGTTAACAGGTTCTTATGCCTTTTTAATATACCGCCTAGCTCTTATTCACAAAATTAAGTGTCAAATATATTTTAATTTTTAGTCTGAATCTGAGAGATAGCAGTTATTCACCAAATATACATCATTTATTCATTAGGCCTGATGATTTCCGATAATCTGTATCTGTCCAATTTTAATAATTTGTTCTTTTCCAAAGTGCACCCACCAGGATTTACGCCCCTGCCGCTTATCATACAAACAACGTCTAAATTCATTTTCCACCAAATTTTTTGCCACCCTCTGCTGTTCTGCACCCCATACTTTCCACGTCTCTCCATTCTCCATAGCTCAACAAATTTTCTGGTGTGAGTCAACAACAGTTTGTTGCATGACTTAGTTCACAATATTTGAGCAATGTAGCATGCTGTGCAACTTCGTCCATCATCCTCTCACCTATTCAAAGCCATTCGTTCTTGGAGCATAAAACATTTTTGCTGCCATCTTGTGGTTCAGAGTAAAGAATTTACATAATTGTGATATCACAATAGGACAGTTTGTGGGCTGCTTTAAGAGGACACATGTGCAGGATCAATCTGTCAAACAACCACCCCCTCTAAAAAAAGACTATATGAAGCATCATCTTATTCAAACAGCATCTTTATTCTAAGATGGTCTCTCTAAAAGGTTTTCTTTCTTGATATTTTGCTTTCCATATTCAAATATTGCAATATCCATCTTCTATCCAGGACGTGTAGGTTTGTATTTACTTTCGAAAGGAAGCTGCAAATACAATGTCTTCCGCCAATTTTAATTCACTTTGAATCAGATGCAGAATGAATCTCCACAAAGGGACAAATTTTGATGACGGAATCGTTTGGAATTCCACAAGTGTCCTATTGTGATATCACAATTATGTAGATTTAAGAAAACTCCAATGTATTCAGAACAGGGCTATGCGAATTATTTTAGAATGCCATTTCAGAACCCACAGTGTTGAGATGCTTGCTTCGCTTAAATGGTTGAATGTCAAAGACAGGTTCTTATTTAATACTTGTTGCCTCATGTGGAAAATTCAACATCGGAAGGTACCGGACTATTTAGCCAATCTGGCTAACGAGGCACACAATGTCCATTCTCACAACACACGCTCAGCGAGAGCCAACAACTTGTATGTGTCGAACTGTCACAATAAATCGCTTAAATTTCACGGAACAAGGGCTTGGAATGCCCTCCCTGTGGACTTGAGACAGAATTCAAACTTCAAGACTTTTAAAACTCTATTCAGTAATCATCTTAAAAATATGTCTCGATATAATTTTAAGCTGTTTTTAACTATTTTATCTATTGTATTATTTTACTATTGATTTTACTATTGATTTTATCTATTTCTTTTCATTGTTTACATATATGTTAGTGCGGGCACCAAACTTAAAACAGCATGTATCGCTGACTTGGTTTTCCCAATAAAACTTGTCAAACTTGTCAACTTGTCAAACTTGTCAACTTGTCAAACTTGTATGCCCGTGCTTGTATTTGGCTATGAAATACATTAAAGTCATATGATACAGGAGTGTAGTTTAAATGTTTTAGTCTCAGCAATCTGGAGCAGTAGATAACGTTTGATTGATCATAACAGCTTCAGATATATTTGGGATACTGAGTAGAGATGTAAAATTTTGAAAACTCAAAATATCCCCCTTCCTGAAACATTCACCTGTAACAAGCACAGTTCACTATGCAGAACTTAGTCTCTTAGCAACCAATTGGGATATAGCCTAAGAGTCATCTTTTAGAAAATCATCTGTTGTGAGGGCTCATGTCATTATCTCAATTCAAAGTAAACTTTTGGTGATTCACTATCTATAGAAATGTTAAGATTAGCAATAAACAGCTCTGAATCTTTTTCAACTTCCAGGTGAGGTGCAGGTGAGAGGGTCAGAGCAGGAATCATACCCAGGACCAAGTAATAGGAGACCTAGAGTGATAATAACTGTGTTAATATTCCAGCTGTAATTATATGCAGTTCAAATGAAAGTCATTGTCACAACATGCTGATATGTGATGCAGTACTGCAGTAGAAAACCCATGCTAAGCCTCTCCAGGGTGGAAATTAAATTGTTCACACAAGATGAGTTGCCTCAACCTGCATTAAACAACCGTAGTTCACATTTGAAACGAAACACTGTAGCACTCAACGCCTGAAATGCTAAGAGACTTGAGGTTTCAAAAGTGATTAAAAAAAATAGAGAAAAAGATTTTGTGAAAAACATTTGTCGCTTGATATACTGATAAGATTTTGGAGAGATATTTGGCGATTTGGCAGATTTCCAAAAGGACTTCCTCCTTGACAGATTGAGGCCAAATATTTCAAATGGAATTCAAGCACAGTCTCAAGAAAGAGCGATTTAAGTTGCCTCAAGTTGCAAAGAATTTATAATGAGCCAAATACAGAATTTTAGTATGAGAAAAAATGCTAATCTTTTTGACTTTGTTGGTGTTCAAAGGCCTGAATGTTTTGTTAATGTGCTGAGGTTTCTTCAGAAATTTAAGAAGTCATGTGTTTTGTTTATTGAGTTCAATAAACATATTTATTGACACTTCCAAAAGCTTTACCCATTGGACATTTTACAAATTAAAGCAACTATCTATCTACATGTATGATATTATCTGTGTGTCAGTCCATAGGCCTGTGTGTATTGGGCAGTACCAGAATTTTTGGTGTGTGTACCTCTTTTTATGATGTACTGTGACATCCTGAGAATAATACATGTCATCTTTGGAATAGACATATTCTGTTTTGAAATGCTACCAAAAGTAGTATGAAGTTGTACTTATTGTGTAGTGAGGCAAAGAGTGAATGTCTTACGAAGAAGACGAAAGAGCAGCTTGAAATTCTGAGAATTTAATCTAAAAGAAAAACGTGAGTTGTCTGAAGCATTACACTGACATTTTGAAACGACTCAAATGCAGATGACATTGTATGTGCTGTCAAGCTTAAGTTCTGTCAAGATGAACAGATGGGAGGAATAAGGACATAGGTTTACTATTTTTTTTAGGCATCTGAAGAAAATTTTGAACATCGCAAATTATTCTTACCAGGGATTACTAGAATAGTGAGATCTATTGTCTTGACAGCATGTTCACTATGTTAACAGTTCTTAAAATCAATATTCAAATGGCAGTGAATTTTAATAGTAAACATGCTTTGTGTCAGAAAAACATCCATAGCATTCTAAATTGTAGTTGTGATAAGTGAAATTTACGTGAAAAGCAGAATAACAAAAACAGCTAAATGTATAGTTGTTGAGGTTAAAACAACCTGTACAAATGAAATATACATGACATTAATCAACCAGGCACTACAACACTGCAGTAAAAAAGAACAGTATTTATCTGAACAAACAGCTAAATAAATCTAGCATAAGCCAACCATTGTATCTCAAGAAATATATTGACATCTTTATGCCAGAACACTATTAACGTCACATCGTGTGATAGGTGTCATAAAACAGTCATTGAAAGGGAGATAAATAAATTAGAAAGAGTGACAGTAAACTAATTGGTAGATGTTAATATGGAAACAGTCTGACAGGGGATGATAGGTGTCACTGACTTAACAATGAAAAATGTGGTGGAAAGATAAGAAATAAGTACAAAGAACATAAAATATGATGAATAAGTGTTAAGATGGATGATAAAAGACAAAAAAGTGCCAGAAAGGATGAATGTGAGGCTGGGCTTTGGGTAGTAAAGATTTTGCCGGAATTACTTTGGTGTGAAATCGTTTGTCATTGAAACCCACTGAGGCTGCAAGCCAACACCAAGTACTTTTGAATAATTGACACGGCGTGCGATCCTTTTGTGGCAGCCATTTTGTTGTCCGCTCGCCCGGAAATTGACAAATATTCTATGCTGCATTCGATCAGAGCCAACCAGGCTGGGAGGGCACACTGTGAATCTATACTGTAGCTGAGAACTGGATATGTACTCATTCATAGGCCTGATCAAGCCTTGTCTCAATTTTCTGATTAGTCGCGATGAAAATTATTGGTTGAAAATGTTGACCAGTCTCTATGAAACTTGGTATCAGCAGCAAATATAGTAACATTGCTTGGTCTCTATGACTTGGGCGATGTCATCAGCTGCAAGGGATGAAACACTCCGCAAAAAGAGACCAGTCAACCCGTTTTACTCACTTTTTGCTCTAACACACCATTCAGCTATTGTGAGTGAATTTTAAACTTTTGATAGCTTTTCCATTTATCAAAAAAGGCAATTTTATAAATTCATGTGTGCTAAATTAAATATTGTTATGTATTTTCTGATGGACCTAGCAATTTTCAGAGTTGCTGATGACACAGAGTCTGGTGTCTGTCCAATCCAACTCAAGGTGTGATAGTTGTTGTCAATATTTGGTTGTCGCACACCAATATCTGATTGGTAAGCATTTGGATTTGTCAGCCATATATATAAACTTGTTTGTCATGACCAATCGGTCTTCAGAGTACATGTATTGTCTTCTATATTTAAATACACATTTACAGTGTCTGAACTACCCGGATCCTGGTTGTAAAATCAGGATCTTAAAAATCTTAAAGATCTCAGGCAGCTTGTTCAACACCAAAGAAATCCAATGAAATTCAGTCTTGTCAGACACAGAAGTCCTAAATATTTCAGGAATTTTCATCAAAAGCAATACTGGCAATTCATTACAGACCAATTTTGCAGTGCCAAATATTTTCAAAGCCAACTCTTCGATTATATCACACCTTTATCAGAATTGAAAATGCCCATTTGAGATCTATATGATAGTAAAAAATTGATCCGTCCACCAAACTCACAGACCCAATTGTTATGGAAACACAATGGATATAAAAAAAGAAGAGCCCATAAAAGAAAATATGAAAGAAAAACAACTGCATGTACATTTAAAGACGGGGGTAGAGGGGGTACCAATATACCCAGGTACAGCAATTATATAGATTTTTAATAACCTATTCTCTGATTGCATACCTAAGATTGGGTATTGACCAATCATCTGGCTTTGAATGCTCCTGTATTTCTGGTGCAGTGGTCAATATGCCATAACTTTGTTAATAATGCTCCGATTTGAATGAAAATGTCGAGATTTTTGTTTGAGATATATAACTAGCGTAACTTACAAATTTATCTCAGTGCCTCAAAATCAGTTTCAATCTAAACTTTTCAATATGCTACACTGTGTTAAAGGAAGATATCATTTCATAATGACCAAAAGTGAATATCCAAACAAAATAATATTATAAATATCTATTTTGTGACAGCGATTCTCTCAATGATGTCATTGGATAGGACTACTTACCTGAGAAGCAATGAAAACTCTGTTTTTGCTATGACACCAAAACTATCTTACAATATAACTTTTGAATGCTTCTTCTGGATAATGTTAGAATTCAATGGAAACCGCCAAAAACATTTATATCCCTGTATTGTGCCAAACAAACTTCCAGTAATTATTGGTTAAAAGTTACAAGATGTTATCAAGATACCAAGATATCGTTTTAAAATGGCCCCAAGTGAATAGCTGCTGAATTTAAGTGTCTTTTGTTGGCCTGAGCATTTCTGTGACAGCAAAGTTTTGCCCCTGCCAAAAGTGACACACAAAATCTTTAATTCATTAGAAGGCTGGGAATCTTAATTGAAAACACCAAGATAAAAAGTTATGTGAAGAAATGCATCACACAGAGGCAGAGGAAATTGAAGCTAAGAAAAATGGGTTAATGGCAATTGTGGAAATAAGCGTAATGAGTAAGGAGGTGGAGGGGAGAAAATTATTTGATGAAGTTGTGGGTTTGATTTCTAGAATTGACTTGTAACAATGAAGAGAAGAAAGAAAATGAGGGAAAATAGGGAAAGAAGGAAGGAAAGAAGGAAGGAAAGAAGGAAGGAAAGAAGGAAGGAAAGAAGGAAGGAAAGAAGGAAGGAAAGAAGGAAGGAAAGAAGGAAGGAAAGAAGGAAGGAAAGAAGGAAGGAAAGAAGGAAGGAATGAACAAAGGATGGAATGAATAGTAGAATGACGAATAAAGGAAATAAGATAGGAGAGAAGGTAGAAAGAAAGTTAGAAAGGGAGGAAGGTATGAAAAAAGGAAGGTATGGCAGAATGAAAGAAATATATCTTGTATTGAGAACTGAGACAGAAGCAACAATGCTGATTGATGTATAAATGAAACAAATATATCAAATTTGTAGTCTTTATTTTTGACTCTGCCCCACTAAAATACATATAATTGGTCCCGGTCCGACTGTCTAACCTCAAACTTTAGCCTGAGAGAAGCGTACTGTCCATGTCAACTTATCTAACCAAAAACTAATATAACCAAAATTTACCAAATTATTATCAACCGTAGCAAGATATTGCTGTACGGTCCAAAATTTAATGCTACCTCGCCTTCTGAGAACATCACCAAAGAAGTGTCAGACTTTCTCGCATCAACTAAAAGTGACTTAATCCAAAAAAAACCCAAACCACCATTCCATGTCTAGTTCTTTCATGTACAGACCCTCCTCTGCAACAAACGTATCATTTACATAGTGCAGACATATTACATGTCAAAAAGATGTAAGTCGCGTGCAAGCATATACATGATGTGATAGAGTTATTGCCATTTGATAGGCCTGCTGGGAAATATGAGGGTATCATGTAAAACACGACAATTACTGTGTGATGGCTTATAGATGTATATTGCACACAGCCGCACAGTTAGCAAGGAGGATATAGACAAAGAAATTTTTGAGTTGACAATGTTATTGTGTATGAAGTCAGTTATTTGTGGGTTCTATAAGACTGAAATCATTATAACTAAATTAATTCAATGTTGTACACTTCAACTTTGTTGTTGGAACAGTGAACAATTTCATAAGAATCGGTTGGTCTGGTATTTCTTCTTTAAGAATAGATTCAACCAAAATAACAAGCAGTTATTTACTTGACTGAATATGATTAAATCAAGAATCAAAGTAAAAAGATTAACCGATATCAAATACTTTCATTTTGTGGATCAGTGATCATTTAAAATACCTCAACCAGAGAATCTACTGCCAGAGTGGAATACCTTATTACCTCTGCCATATTTGCAAGTATTTTGACAAGGATCAACATCAATGCAGTCTTCATAAGTGCGACTAGAACTGCATGTCATTCTACGATTTTACCAGGTTTTATGTTCACAGTGTAGCAGACCATGTCATCATAATTACGTTTGTAGCTCTGTCCTCTATCTATATCTATAAAATGTCTATTTGAGACCCACCTTTTTAATGGCAAAAATAATTTAGTCATTTTTCAGTTGATTTTGAAGAAAAAAGTAGCTGGTTCACTCACCTGGAAAAAAGCAAATAAAGTTTGATTAGTGAGGTGTTACAATTTATTCGCAACAATTTATCATTAGGCAAACAGTCAAGTTGTGAAACTGTGTGTCATTAAAGCACACAAATAGTTGTGGCCAGCTCCAAGTATTGAAGTCAGTCAATTAGTCAGTTAACCAGGCCAGCATGTATTATTACACTTAACATCCCATATGTTGCACATCATATCATAATATAGATCCTATATATTTCCTACAAGATATATCCTAGTCAGTTGTATCATATATTTTGCTGTCCCATCATTTGTCCTATACTATCATATCCCATCTTATATTAGCCTGTCCTATCACTACTCAGTTCCATCTTGTTCTACCCTATCCTGTCAAATCCTATCCTCTTCTATCTTTTCCTATCCTTTCCTATCCTATCCTATCCTATCCTGTACGGTCCCATAATTGTATTTATTTGTATATATTTGGATAGATAGATATATAGATAGATTGATAGATTGATGGATAGATAGATGGATCATCATTTCATCATTAAGTGTAAAATTGAGTATATTTTTCAATAATTATTTTAAATTGTCAATTTCTTTTACAATTTTAATATAAATTACCAAGATGTTATGAACAAAATATTTAAGTGAAAATTTCAGGAAGCACTGCACAACCCCATCAAAATATCAGTAATATTCACAATTATGGTTGCTTCACAATATTATGATACAATAGGCAACGCAAAAACTAGAATATTGTAAAGTTACAGCTAGTTACACACAGGGACCTGTGGGCAATATCCATAATGCTTGTTCTTACGATAGATTAACACATTGATTATAATAATCCCTATTTCCCTGGGGACTAGGTTTCAAAGGGCTGTTATCAAACAAAGGGTAGGGGAAGCAGGGGGGGCAGGAGAAGGGTGGGGTTAGGTCACATGGCCGCTTCTTTGCCCCTTTTTTCTGCTAATATTGATAATATTATGTCATTGTCTTCTGGTCCATTTTTTTCATCATGTTCTTGGAGATTAATCTAGAAATTGGCATGAAACAGAATTGTAGATATTTAGAGAAAAAGATGGATGGATAGACTTGTAGATAGATAGATAGATAGATAGATAGATAGATAGATAGATAGATCTACATCATACCCTAGATTGAGTATTGGAGCTTTACATCATGAATTTAATGGAAACCTACACTGCTACAAGTTGTGCATCATCTCAAGACCGCATGTTTTACAGGGAATTCAACTTTTGTTAACAATATTGAAACATTCTTTTCTTTAATTACAAGACATCTTCAAATAGTTCCAGAACATTTCTTTGTAACACTGCCAAACATTCAAGTCAACAGGTCACGCCATAAGATATAACGTTTTTGCATCTTGCGTTATGTGAAAAACAACATCTGTCGGTAACCAAAGAAATAGCTGTGTAAACAAGCATAAAAGATTAGTTGTTAGCATTGGAGGAGTTTTGAAAGAGTTCGGAGAGATAGTTGTACACTACCAAAGAAGCAAATTCAAAGAAGAAGATACAGAAAATAATAGGTGAAGATAAGAAAAGCAGGAATGAAAAGTTTAGATACAACAGGTGGGATGGAATGAATATATATGTGATAGTATGGCTGTGAGAAGTTTTTTTTTTCTGAGTGGTGGTCCCACCCCCTATTTTTGCTTCTCTTAAGTCTGTATATTTTTGTTCATTATCATGAGTACTTCCCATATATCTCTATGATCTTTCGATCTTACGTCAAGCTTTATGTTAGCAATAAGAATAGTCTCTTGACCACCTCATTATTTCTGTCCCTGTTAGCCCTATTCAGCCTAAGTATTACATAAGAGTTAAAGGCAGGATGTAAAGTTCTACGACTCAACCACCTGAAAATAAGTAAATTTAGCATGATACCCAAATCATTTTGAAATGTTCAAAAAAACGATTAACGAGAAAAAACAGTTAACTCGTTGAGCTAGTCTGTGCCATTTATCAATAAGATATCACTGCACCAAAGATGATCATATAAAAAGGGGTCAACCATATTAAACACATAAATTTACTACATGTGCGGGATCTGATATCAAAGCCTAGACAATAAAACCAATGCAAACAAAGGTTCTCTTTAAATACGCCTACAGCAAATGACATTTCCAAAAATGCAACCCAAGCATTACTCATTCTTGGGTTGTTCATAACACAAAGCCGAACAGATGCCTTAAAATATCCATGAATAGATTCTCAGTGCATGACCATGAAAATCCTGAGACAACTGCAGAAGATGGTTTTATATTGCTATGGCGTCATCAATGTTTTTTTCTTTTGTAGTATTTTTCTGAGACAATTAGATGTTATTCATGACAAAATTATGAACAAAGGGGTTTAAAATACATTTTATTTTGGTTACGACAAGCTTAAAAAAGTAAAAGTTAAAAGACGACAGTGGCTATTTTGGCATTTATCAATTTTTTAATGCTTGAAAAAGAAATAAATTGTATTTGCATTTTACAACTAAGCAATTTTTGTTTGGGACTTCTTGAACAACCAATCATGTTATATTCGGTCAAGAACTTATGATTTCGAATCATTGCTTTTAAAGTTATAATACTCTGCCATAAACACCTTTATAATTTAATTTACTTACATTTCGGCAAGCCATAATTTTTGCAACAAACAATTTAATCTGATTTCAATTATTGTTTAAAAAAAATTTATATATATAAGACGGTGTACCAAAAAAAGTGAATGTCTGAAAATATTCATTGGGGTACCACAGTGTGCAGAATAATTTATGCATCTGTGTATCAACTATTCATGAGTTTGGGTGGACTGAAAGTGATAATTCATAAGCTATTAGCTTAAATAGCCATTTTTCGCATGAAAATTCAATGATAAACCCCCGTCTATTTGGAGCTCTTGAGCAACATCTAAAACTACTTCAAATGAGCTGAAAAATTACATGGGAGTCAGAGAGGGGTTATAGAACACAGAAGTCACAAAATTCAGAAAAAGCCCCAGAACAGAGCAGGTGTTTGTTAGATCTGAATGACCTTTGGCACAATTATGCAGTATTTCGTTGACTATAGCTGTATCACATGATAGCTACTGTGCTGTAAATAGGCTTTAGTCAGTTCACAATTATTTAAGGCAAAGTCCGATGTGACTTTTTACCCACTGTCAGGGTCAAGAAGTCACAACCATGGGGTAACAAGTCACATGCAATTGTTGTGAACATACAACACTATATAGGTAATATGCAGACCTAGACTTGATAGTCATCCTTGTGCATGAAATTTATAGTGAACCTTCCAAAGCTATCGGCATGCAATGACAATGCACCATCAGCAAAGCCGGCGTCAGAAATTGCCCAAAGTTTGCGAAATGAAATTTTGCTGCAGTGCTCTCTCATCAGTATTATTGATGATGGATGATGATAAGATTGTAAGCTAAAAGATTCTAGTGTGGAATATTTTACTTTCCTTAGCACAGAATACTGACTTCCCGGTACCCTATGGTAAAATATCACAGTGCTGGGGTGAAATGTCACAGTGTGACATTTCACCCCTTAGCTGTTTTTTAAATTCAACACATAACCATGGCAACTTGGTGACCAAATGGCCAAAAATGGGTTCACAGCATGAAAGACAATTATCCAAAAGACCCAGAAACACCAGCACAACTGCCTATGTCACAGTTACCAGACATTAATAGAGAAAGTTCAGAATCAATAAAACCTGTTTGGGACACCAAAAATGCATGAGGTGGGTAAAAACCCACTTTGCACAATGGGTATAATTTTCAAATTCCCTGCAGACCTTCTTCTCATAAAAGTGTCCCAAATTATGATTTAAGCTTAAGAATTGGGTCACTACAAGTTGGTCAAAAAGGCCTGTGGCTTTTTACCCCTGTGACTTTTCACCCCCTCTTCCCCTACATCTGTTAATTCTGGCTATGTGAGAGTGATTGCACAATCGGTGATCGGATATATAGGGTAAACTGCCCCTACTATACAATTTGTTCAACATAATTATTGCATCAGATAATCTCAGTTTTGATCTTGAATATGACACCCGCATAACTGTGGGTTAGCCTATTCTTGTGGCCACAGATTTAGAAAAGACAGCTGGCGAGCAAATGTACATGCCAGCTATATTCAATTAAATAAATCTTGGAACAAAATCAAGTTTAGGCTATCTCTTGAATTTTGATTGACAAATAATTGGTCAACTCCTTTGAGTGGTGTTTCTTGTTAGACCTCCAGCGGACATTTAGTTACCTGTATCCATGCATTTGTTTTTGATACTCTGAATACAAGAAAAATGCAAGTGATTTATTTTAGTATTTCACTGATATACTATTTATTTACCCATTTAGTTGCAGACAGATGTAATTGGCATTTAGTGAAAACGAAGTTCTTTAACATAGTCTCTACCTAAACATTTGAACTTAACAGTTTACACTTCCAGTTAAATTTTCATTTACAAATACTAAGTGATACACATTTGATTAACACATATTTTTCATCTGTCATGTTTCAAGTCAAATGTATTTGACTAATAAGCATGTATGCTGTTTGCTTTGTGCTACTTTTATGAAGCATTATTCAGATTATTAATCACAACAGTTGCTTTATAATCTAATATTGTTTATTTCGACTTGTTGGTGTAAATCAAACAATTTGTATAATGAGCCAGCTGCTCGTGAGGCTAAATAGTGCAATGGTGCGTGACCCGTTCCAATTGGCTGAACATGGCCGGGCTGTCAATTGCCAGCACAGCACATTCTCGTGGTGAATGGCACAGCGCCCCCTCGTGGTGAATAGCGCCACCTGGTTGTAATTTAATTTATTACAGCATCGGAATCGGTATCGGAATCGGCCGATTCTTGAGGCTAGAATCGGAATCGGCAAAGAATCGGAAAATTTAGGTATCGGCACACCTCTACTTAAAACATCAAACCAGCTTTAGGACATAATAAACCAATTTTGTTAGTTATACTAAACTGAAAAACCAGCTACGGCCTTTTAATCGTCCCTAAAAGAAACAGTAACTAAAGCAGCCGAACTTGATTTCAAAGGCATAGCCATAGAAACGTAAATTCTATGGCTCGGTAAAGCTACTGCGCTCGAATAAAAGAGGAATTGTCTGAAACAGTTGGTAATAGATTGAAACTTAATAGTATCAAAGTACCAGCTTTTTGTGGGAATGAAAAACAAGATAGACAGAGAGAGAGATAGATAGATTAGTAGAGATAGATCGAGTTATAGATAGAGATAGAGACAAGAGATAGAGATAGCGAGTAGAAAAGATAGAGAGATAGAGAATAGATAGATAGATAGATAGATACCCTGCTAAAATAAAAGTGATTTGACTTGACATTGATAGATAGATAAATTTATATCTTTAGCCTGAGTACTGAGTATGTAGTTCAGCAAAGTCTGCAATAATGAAAACCAGATACAAGTGTCTGTTGGATTTATTCATTCTTCACATGACAGTAACTAGAGCAAAGAAATGTATGTATTTGGTTTTCTAATTGTGAATCTATTGTGAGAAACAATTGACCTGTACTAATCTTTAAATCTCTGGCGCAGTAACAGAACACTTTTCTGTATCATAAAATGTTGAAGACGACACGTCACAACGATATAAGAAATAACGCTTTTGCTTCTTGCGTTACGACTCTGTTACGTGAAAAACAACATCTGTCAGTAGCCAAAGAAATAGCTGTGTAAACAAGCATAAAAGATTAGTTGTTAGCCTAGGAGGAGTTTTGAGAGAGTTTATAGAGAGATAGTTGTACACTAGCAAAGAGGAATAGAAGAGAAAGAATATGTTAGGATAAAAATGTGGAATTCAAAGGCTGGGATGTCATAATAGAAAAAACGTTATGGCATTACAATATTATAAGTATAAAGTGTCTTTAATTGTAGTAATCACGCATCCTCTTTTTCGCTTTGATAATAACTTGTATGCCGTTTCCTTTGAGGTTTTTTACACTCATTTGTCCATATTGTGATAGGTTAGAACTACGTTCTCCCTGTTCTTTCTGTTATTTCAATGTTATTTAATTCTCTCAAAAGACCGCATGTGGTCCTCACTATGCAACTCAATAAACAAACTTTAACAGAATTTAGAAGTTTGTGAACAAGGTTAACAAACTGTGAACAACGGGGAGTACTAAATTTACTTCATGTGTGGGACCTTTTTCTTGTCAAACATGGACATCCCTACATAGAAACATACAGTGGCATATATTGGGACGGGGGCGCATTGGGCCATGACCCGCATCGTCCGGCCCAAAAGTAACACGTAATTAAACTTAAGAGGTATAAAACACTGAACAGCGCCGGGTAATCACCACATGAGGGGTTGGTTATACATTTTCCCCATGTGTGGGAGCTTTTACTTGTCCAACATAAGCACTGGTACAAAGAAACATACAGTGGCGTATTGTGGGGGGGGGGCATATCCCACTCAGGTCCTAAATTAACTTGGATGTGATAGGGAGAATGATGACTAATGCGTATTTGCCACATGGTATGCCCCTTCCCCCTCAGGCCATTTCTAGATAAGTCCCTTAAAACATACCACCTACAAAAAATTACATTAACAAAAATGAGAATTCCTTTTTAAAAGAAAGTTTATTTAAATCTCAAAAGAATGTCTCGAAATATCTGCGAACATTCCCAAAAGCAGATGAGCAATGAAAAAGCAATCACGACATTAGTAATTTTTTCTGTTAATTTCCAATGCATGATGTCATCATTGTTTTTTTACAAGATTGAAAAAATGTACTCAAATTTCACAAGAGTACAAAAGTAAGTTATGCTTTATTTATTTCGAAATCTCCAGTGTCAGTAATTTCTCATCTCTATGTGACCTGGCGTTTCATTTCTATTCTTGACCAGGCTATTCGTTTCTATCCCATTCATTTCTATTCTATTTTCTTTTAATTTACCACTTCTACAAATATAACTCACAAATCCTCGTGAACTTATTTCTTTAAGCTCAAATAAATTTCCTAGGCCATAGCAATTGCAACAAACAGTATTACTTCTTAAATTACAATCCATTCCAAAACAGATTATTAAAGGACCTTTTATTGTAAATAGACCAATGGTCTCTGTTCTTATTGCATCAGTATTTGATTTTGTATGTTTTAATTTGATTTTATTCAATTTCACCATAAAATTCTAAATTTTCTTGAATACAATTAGTAGGAAAAATAAACTAGTTTCCAGACAGTAGGCCTTATGCCAATTGTGTCACTTGTATTTAATTCAAGCACCAAGCAGTCTTTCAATTATACTACAAAGAAACAGTGAATAAAGCAGGAAAACTTGAATTCAAAGGCAAAGCCACTGAAACGTTATGGCTCTGTAAAGCTACTGTTCTCCAATAAAAGTGAAATTGTCTGCAGCAATGAATTACAGTGGGCAGAAAAAGGTACTGTACCTACACAATAAACTAAATATATCTAAGTACTTCTTAGATGATTGAAACTTTAACTTAAATAGTAAAATAGATGGTGACTGTCCATAGATAGATAGATAGATAGATAGATAGATAGATAGATAGATAGATAGATAGATATGTAGATAGATAGATAGATAGATAGATAGATAGATAGATAGATAGATAGATAGATAGATAGATAGATAGATATAGATAAAGTGGACAGACAGACTGGATAGATAGATTGATATATTGATAGGCTGATTAAATAGGTTCTTGCTATTATCTGTGGCTTTTAATTAAGATTGATTATAATATTACTATAAGTAAGTCAATGACAATGTTGTTCAAAATCCAGCATATTGCATTTGAATATTATAAGAAATATCTGATGCTATTATTCACTTTATACAAACAACTGTAGGAATACAGAGCAACTACTATGATCCAGGCCTCATTTTGTTTCGTGATCCGGGCAATATCTTTTTTTATTGCCCATCATTTTACCCCATTTTACCCTACTAATTCTATTGTGACATAATGAAAAACCACACCCCTTTCCCCCAGGGGTAAATAACATCTGTTTTGCCACAAGAATGTGGCTTGCAGGGGGGAATTGGAGGAGGGGGTGAATTGAGGGGGGGGGCTTGGAATGACAAATTGAATAGAAGGATTGTGTTTTGTTGTCCTTTTGTGGAAATGGGTCTTGTTATTCTTCCATTCTTTTTTTTTTCAAGACAGATTTATACTCAATGCCATATTTACATGCAATTAAGTGTTGCAGCAAACAGACCTATAAAACTGATACACCAAAAACGTGTCTTTTTCTTAATACTATACATACAGGAAAAAAGAGTAAGTAAAATGATTTAAGTGAAACCAGAGAAACCGATAATTTAAACTTAATAAAAGAAATCTACTATTTCATTGCTCTGTAGAAGATATCAAATTTCATTTTACTTTATAAACTCGAAATATGATATTACAAAATAACATTTCGTGCTTATAGGCTTTTTAGAAAATACAAATATAACCTTTCATTCCATTATTTGTGAATTGATCTCCTGTCTTTCTTTCTTTTTTTTTTTCTTTGTATTTCTTTTCTTTTTCTTTACCACAAAGTCATGACATCTCTGTAACTGTCATGCAGTTGTTGTTCATTTTGCTTTTCAAAATGTCAGATTTATATTTTATTAATGGTTGAAAAACATAGCTGCAAAAGCATTACACTGATTGTATGAAAGAAATCAATTGTGACATTTTGTGTAAAGTTCAGTAGAATGGCAGTGTATTTTGCAGCTATTGGCTAAAGCAAGTGACAGGAGAAAATCTTAAAATCGATCTAAAATCACAGACAAATGAACGGAGTGAATGCAAAACCAGACTTAAAATGTAGCTTTGCAACTTAACAATGAACAATGACAAAGGCTCCAATGCAATAGGCATGAATAGTTCATGGCATATTTGCTAGCTGAATAGCCCTGAATAGCTTGAATGAAAGATGCCAAGATTAAACGAATGTCAAAATAACTGAGGCAAGTGAAATGAATATAGACAGAATAAGTGATTTTAAAATGAAGCCATAAAATTACAAATAGCTGTTAAATGTACATTTCCACGTCAGCAGTTATTGTGAATTGACAGTTTTAAAGTGTGATAAATAGATGGATAGAAAGATAGAAAGACAGATAGATAGAGACAGATAGATAGACAGACAGACGGACAGCTAGACAGCCGGCTAGATATACAGATAGATAGATAGATAGATAGATAGATGGATAGATAGATAGATAGATAGATAGATAGGTAGATACGTAGGTAGATAGATAGATAGATACTAGGTAGATAGATAGATAGATAGATAGATAGATAGATGCAAAGATAGATAGATAGATAGATAGATAGATAGATAGATAGATAGATAGACAGAAAGATAGATAGATAGATAGATAGATAGATAGATAGATAGATAGATAGATAGATAGATAGATAGATAGTAGAACTTTCAATAGATGATTCTAGATCAATATAAGCAAATCAATCAACAGACTAATCTACTCTTTGTAGTAGTTTTAATCTACTGTTTGAAGTCTTTTTTACTCCTCTGTCCCTTCAACATTAAACTAATTAATCACCAATTAAGCATGAAAACACAAAACATAAAACAAAGAGAAACCACCTGAAACTGATGTTTGACATCTATTTTTACCTTTCAATGTTTCTGTGAAGCATGTCATTGACATGACATTGTGTGTTTATTTAAAAGGCTGGAATCTTCAAAGGAGCATTTTAATTGTTGAATTGCATGGCATCAGGTTCTGAGGCAGTTTTGGTTACCTGTGCCGGAGAAACACACCTGAGAATTTGTGGTTTATGTTTTCTGTGTATCTATGTATTTTTTTTGAAAATTGCATGTCATTGATTGATAGTATCTAGAAAGAAAATTGGTACACAGACAGATACTTCAGATCATGGACGATCTAAATCGTCCATGTTCAGACTTTGAGAACTCATTTATGATAAGAAAACCTTTGCCTACTAAAATTGCTTTATGTGATAAGTAGAATGCACCTTGATTTAAAGTCAGGTGTCTAAAATTACCGCTGAATGAAATTGTTGGAAAGGCCCCATAATTTTTGCTATGCAATATCAGGCAATCCGAACTAACTATTATAGTTCGGACAAAGTTAGTTATCAATAAATTATATTGTTAGAATTAATTAAGAGACATGTGGCCTTCCAGTACGCCTTGCGGCAATTCTAAAATTAATATTGTAGGCCTATAGACCTAAAACTTCTGTTCATAACCTTCCGTGAAAAAAAGTTTCCACATGGAAAGTTGTCAAATTTGAAATTAATCATAACACAATTTTGATGCCAAGTATATTGCAAGCCCTGGATTAAAATGTTTTCCAGGCCAAAACTCCAAATGTCATTAATAAACTTGGCAATCTGTAAACATTTAAAGGATGATACGAAAATGTTTATTTACCAGCAGCCAAAATGTTTTTGATTAAAGTTAACTTTGAGATCCTTTGCCCTTTTATGCTATTGTACAATTTTATATTAAATTTTGGAAGGATTTTGATGTATGGATAACAATTGTTAGGCAATGAACACATTTGGCAGAAGAATCATAATATAATGTGATATAGTGTTGGATGTTTGCCATTTTAATCTTAAACTTGGCTTAATATTTACCACAATATTTTAGTCACTGAAAGAAAAGTTCAATCAGTTCAGAAGCAGGATATCTAAACAAACAAAAACAAGTTTGTTTGCTTAAAACCCCACCCTGGAGAATACATGTTTATGTAAATAGATAAAAAGGCCTATAGTGTATGGTACTTGCCGCCAATTAAGCCCTGTTCTGGGTGTTGGTGAAGGTTGATTGATTAGATGGGAAAGAGAGTGGGAGTCCTCAACATGTTACACATTTACCCAATGTGAGGGATTTTTTACTTGCCCAGCATAAACACTGATACAAGGGTCACCAATTTGATGTCTCATCTTACGACATCCTGCTTGGATTTTGCTCATGAATGTCAACTGAAAATTGCTTATATATCACCCTTTAAGGTAAGATAACATATTTGATCAAACAAATATAGTAATTCTAAAACAGATAAACTAGCTTCGTTCAGCAGGATGTAACACAAAAAATTGATTTTTGCTTGCCTGAAAGAATATTGCTTTGGATATCAATCATAACGTATTGAATGGAAATTATTAATTATTAATCCTATTTACTCATATATGACAGTCAAATGCTTGGGGGTGTTTGAGTAACTAACAATAAAAATCAATAATTCATAACAGTAGAAATGGCAGCAAAAGTTCTATTCACATAGCCATTGACAAACAACAAAGATTTCTGGAAGCTGTGGCTCAATAACTAGAATTTAATATAAACAACAAAATCCGGTTGTACACACGTGTGTGAGAAAAATTTAATGTAATATCAAAATACTTTGGATAAGGAAGATATTTTGTGTGGCATAGTAAAATATCATTATTTAATAGATGGAGGATGCATGATTGAGGCTTTACGTCCTGTAATTATGCACTCGGTAGGTTGATTAGAACAGGAGGAAGACACAGCAATGAGATTAAGGAGGAAAACAGCTGGATTTGACCCGGGAGCCAGCAATATGTGGCCCAGCATCCTACCACTATGCTAACCCCCTACCCCGCCCTCTGGGAAGCGTAGTTCATAAAAGACAATTTACTAGAAATAGCAATATTGATATGTACATGTGTGTGAGAAAAATGTATCCAATATCAAAATAATTTGGATAAGGAAGATGTCTGACAATCATGATAAAAAGTATCATGTAATAAAAAAAGATGAATGTTCAATGTGTAACTGTAAGAATATCACAAAACTTAATCAAATAAAATCCAATATTCAATATCAGAGCTCTGGAATAACCACACTTGTATTAAATAGAAACTGCAGATATTCATCAAATATAATATAACATTCAATATCAGCTAGAATGACCAAGTTTGTTACAACGTGCACACATTGCATTGGACTACAGCATGTGTTCATTAGAAACCCAACCGCAGCTGGATAACATAATTCGGAGACAGGTGGGGATTGGGTAGTTTAACAAAGTTTTGACATGCACAGTTACTGTTGATCAATCCGAGTACGCAAAGAAGAGTACACAATTTGTTTCGCATTTTAATGGTGTTGGATTATTTTTAATTGTCCAGCAAAGACACTAATTCAAAGGGAGAAATGGCAGTGGAAGCATCAGGACTCCCGGAACTTAGAATGATTTTATTCTACCTTCAATTATTCTTACACCTTTCTATAGACATCATAATTAGGCTTACATAACAAAGTATTCTCATGACTTAGCCTAAGGAGTGGTCAGAGGCCGGGCCTGATAAACTTTACCTACAACGGGTTTGAACCCCGGCTGGGGAACCCAAACATTTTCAGTGGACTTTGATGGGCGAACCCCCAGCTGGATCTCATTTTCATGATGTTTGATATTAGCAACCCCTTATACAAGTGTCTGTGCTGGGAAAAGTAAAAGATCCCTCACATGGGGGTAAATGCGCAACATGTTGAGGACTACCGCTCTCTCTCCCTTCTCACCATTCATCTCTCGCGATCACCAAGAACTGGACTTAGAGTGCTGCAACTACCCTATCAATCAATATATCTATTGATAACATTTACATTGTATAGAACTACAAAACCTGCCTACCACAGATTGATATATTGGGCAACACTCCATGAAAAAGAAGCCAGCAGTGACCTCCCCGGCATGTGATCAGTATATTAATCTTCTAAGTATCTGCTTGCATGACCCTGGAAAATATTTCAGCCCTTCCCAATATTTACAAGTCCCTACATGTTTAATTAAATCACAAATGTTCCTGGTCACAGCATGTCTAACCATCAATTTACTGAATTACTTTTTTGTCTTTTTTTCTGAGAGAAATCCATTTTACTTTATGTTAGTGAGGCAGCCAAAAGAAGACCACTACATGTACAGTTATCCTTGCCATACGAGACCTCCAGCATAAACTGGTGGTTTAAATGCATTTGTAACCTCTAGAAAAGAACACATCCTCACAAGAGACCACTTCATGGTTGCAGTAGGGGTTGGTCTTATAAAGCAGCTGCCATTGTATGTTCTTAAACAACCTTTTGTCGTTTTATGTAGCTTGTAATTGGCACATTTGCATATCTTACTTTTTAAGAATTTCCAATTTTTTACATTTTTGTCGTTTTCTTCACCTTGGACCTGCTGTAAGGGCTGGACGTTAATTTAGCCAGCATTGCATCAATTTTATCATAAATTGGTGGCTTCTTGTCTCGGTGTCTATGTTAGTCAAGTCGTTGATCTCTCAAATGGGATACATATCTGACATGTTGAGGACTCCCGCTCTCTGTCCCATCTCATCATTCAACCCTCTTGTGTGTCCAGAACTGGAATTAGTGGGCTACACTATCACTAGTTTCAATACCTGCATTTCATACACACTATCTACTAGTATCTAGCCTGTTGTTGATATACACAATCTGCTACCTTCTTGTGTAAATAACTACATTTCGATGTTTTCGCATGTTATTCACACATACTGCATGTACACCTCTTTCCCAGTGTATAAAAAGAAATATCACAGAAATTCTATAAGCAAAACAACTGGAAATTCTACAGATACCACACAGATTCTATAGCCTCTGCATCAAATTCTATAGCCTATAGAACCAAATTCTATGTCACCCAGCACATGGCAGCCTTGGGTGTTTTCCCATCGTTTTCTATCAAACAGAACTTCAGAAAATCTTGAATCTGTCCACGAACTAAGAGTGCTGTCTGTTTCTGTCAGGTTGTCTGTCTGAAATGTCTATAGTATTGTATTGTTTGAATCTGTCATAAAAGACTTTTCTCTTTCTTTTCATGTTTTCTCTTCTCTTTCCATATTTTGTCTGCATCAAGATTGTTTCTTTCCTTATTGAGATGTATTCACTCTTCCAAGTATTCTATACAAATATACATTTTGATGATGATGTCTACACGCAGAATGAAAATATTTTTTCCCTTATTTTGTCTATATTAAGATAGTTTCTTTCCTTTATTGGAGTGCATGTATTCACTCTTCACTTATTCTCTATGAATATACATTATGATGTCCACAAGCAGACTGAAAATATATACATATAAATGTATACCAAAAAAACATATGTGGAAAAGTTTCTTAAATATATGTCAGCATAAACAACATTGTTCCAAAGTTTCATGTTTCTAGCTGTTTCCATATTCCAGAAATTCTCAAATATATATATATCTGTATGTTTCATATATTTAGTACATTGTTTTGCTCCTGTAAAAGTTTCTTTATATTCAGTTTGGACTTATGTCTCAATTTTTCAATCTATATTTCATCCTGAAATAGATTTCAATGTCTTTCCCACTCATTTTCTAGATGAACATATATACTGTTTCGAATCCATTTGTCTATCCATCTATCTATGTATCTCTGTATCTATGTATGTATGTACGTATGTATGTATGTATGTATGTATGTATGTATGTATGTATGTATGTATGTATTGCTGTCCCAAGAAATAGTTCCAATTTCATTGCATATTCACAAAATTTCTATTCAACATTGATGTATACCAGAGTCAGACTCGGCAATCACATTCTCTAAGGAAGTAGACAAGGCCATCAGCACACTCAGAAACAGCCCCGGTTTCTTCCAGACAAAATTGGGTGAGTTCCTCAGACTGAGATGATGTGGACCGCTCGCAGGAACTCGCGGAATAGCACACTAGTCACTAGGTGGCAACACATGACAGCATATGTTCTGATCTGCAAAGGCTGGAAAAAGAAGTGGCAATGTAACAGCGGTCCACTTGTAGACAGTCCCTTTCATCTATCAACCCTTGTGAGTGCCCAGAACTGAGCTTTGAGGCCTGAGCTTATCTATCTATCTATCTATCTATCTATCTATCTATAGATCTATCTATCTATCTAAGTATCTATCTATCTAAGTATCTATCTATCTATCTATAGATCTATCTATCTTACATGCAGTCAACATCAGAAGTGTGTAAGAGACATATCAAATGGACCGCATTAGACAAAACTTGTAACAAAGCACTTGTGAAGAACAGCGAAGTCTGAAATTAAAGTGGCTTCTGATTGGCTAAGTTACCCAGCATGCAAGGGGTCACGTGACTTGTATTGTTTGAGGTCGATTGTGCGCAAGCATCAAAAAGGGCTTAGTCTCCTAATGACGGGAAAAGTAGTGCAAGTCAGACCAAGAGGACAATGGCTAAATAGGGCCAAGTGGGAGCTCAGGGCAGATAGCCTGGGACAGGGGATACTTGGGATTGGACGGAGCAACTTGTGAAATTGGAATTGTAGCTATGCTGATGATTGAATTTGGTATGGTTTCAGTGTTTGCAATTGTTGCTATGGTCATGTAAATCTGTTTTTTTAAAATAGATATATAGCCTAGAATGTAGAAAATAGTGTATTGATAGATAAATGTTTTGGTGAATTTTCTAACAGACGAATAGATCTATCTTCCAACTGAATGAATGTAAATGTAAAGTATTCTTATAAACCAGGCTGGCTATATATTATTTTCAATGGATGAAAATCTGAGTTCTGCTATTTATGGTCTATCAATTTTGTATTCTTAAAAATGAATGTTATGCCTAATTAGCTGATTATCGGCATCACTATGAGAGTAAGTAAGCTTATTGTGAGGTTATATTGACTTAAACTAAGAATACATTTTCAAAAAAATATACATAATATTTATAGCCTGTATATTTATAGTCTTCCTCAGTTCTCAGTTTAACTCAATCATATTGCATTTCAAATTTGGTTTTATAGTGTGCTTGAACTGTTTCATTTTGCTCCAGATGGTGTGTAAATGTGCAAACGCACACCAACATAATAATTTCAGTATGCGTATTAATTGTAAAGTTTTGTAAACCTTGTTGTGGGGAAAACAAAACATATCATTAGCACAAAAAGAAACAACATACTATATCTTGAAGTCTTTCACTCAGTCTTTATAAAACCTTGCTTTTCTTATGCTTCCTTTTGAAATAAACCAAATATTATATCTGGATACCCATTTGAACAATTTTGTGGTAATATTATTAAACTGTATCTTTACACACATACAGACAGGAGGACAAATTTGGACATCTTGACTGCAAACAGTACCATGGTTCTTGTCTTACTGTGGACTTTACTTCTACAGAGCAGCCGGGGGCTAAAGATCCAAACTTGGAAAACAGTTTTGTCAAAATCAGGGAGCCATTTATGTCACAATAAATTGTATTACTGGAGGCTAGACTGCAATTTGTAAGCTAAAGAATTCAGACAATAAGCAGATAAACTATGCCACAGGGAAAACAAAGAAAGGGAGATTTATTCCAGATAAATTTTGTCTGGATAAACAGATAGATAGATAGATAGATACTGAGATAGATACAGAGATAGATAGTTAGATTCAGAGACAGATACTGAAATAGATGCAGAGATCGATATAAAGATTAATAGATACAGAGATTGATAGATACAGAGATTGGCAGATACAGGGATTGATAGATACAGAGATAGATAAAGAGATAGATAAAGAGATAAATCTATACAGAGATAGAAACAGAGAAAGATCTATACAGAGATATGTAGATGCATAGAAAGATCTATACAAAGATAGATAGATTGATATATATACACAGATAACTAAAGAGATAGATACAGAGATACATAAAAGAGAAATGGAAAGATATCAAGACATGATATATTGGCAGATTACAACACACTTCACTGACTTACTCATTGACAGTTGAAAGAGAAGCACTTTTTAAAAGTTTTTATGTAAATGACTGACTTCGTACTGACTTATGGAACATTTTCATTTGATGAACGGCTTAAGTTGTCAGACAGACAGATACGGCCTGTCAGATAGCACTTTTGAAATCATTTACTCTCATTCTGATAGATGTTAATGTGTTTCATGAGCTCTGAAGTGTCAAAAATTTGACGTAATGTACTCAAGTAGAGAAGGGATAATTGAAATTCGCTGTTTTCGAAATCGCGTGGCTTTTACTGCGCGATCCGCCTTCGGGCTTAGCTTTATCGAAATTCATAATTTCAAAGATAATTCCGAAACATTTCATGAAAATCGCATGGCACCAATTTCACAAGATTTAGCCCATTGATTAGTTTGTCAGAATAATTTTTGGAATTGATACTAGAGGCATAATAATGATTAAGGCTTAAAGTTAAAGCGCTTTCCCTCAGAAGTCAATAGGAAATTTCTCTAATTGCCAGCGGTGATGCCAAAAATTGATAACTTGTGATTCGCCTGACTAATTCATGAAATCATCAAATTTTTAATTACTATTGTTTCCATTCCAGCAGGCAAGATTTGATTAGGTAGTCCGAGAATGCTGGATTCTTTGAAATAAATTATTCCTTTGCCATGATTAGATTGAGCATTTCTGGAGAGGATACAAAATTGATTAAGACCAGCATCTTTAACAAACTAACTAATTAATTTTGCAACTAAACATGCTGAACAACTTATTGTGAAATCAACAGGAATTTTGACATTACTCTTTGGATGAATTGTATTATTGGTAAAATGTTACAGTCAATGAAATATGAGTGATTAATATTAACAAATTTGTGAAAATTCATCTTGTTACAAATGAGCTCAATCCTGCATCATGCTTACAATTTCACAATGTAGCTGCAGTCATATCACAACATTTGTCATTTCTCCCAGTGACAAATTGGCCGACTCATTTCGATGTCAAAGATAGGGAATTAGAATAGAATAGAATAGAATATACTTTTATTCGTCCATTCATAATGTTACAAACAGAAACTTTCAGTGGATTTGAGCACATTCACACACACATTCATACAATCACAGTAGGCAATAAGTTAATATATACAAGAGATAATAAATAGTAGTAGAAAGCGTATTACTTTGACTTAGATAACACATAATTATACAGTTTAATACTTCTAGGTACAAATGTGTTCTTAAATCAAGACGTACGAATCATTAGTAAAGCTAACCTTCTGCCAGATGGTAGGAATTTATAGAATTACATCACTGATACTCACAAGCAACCAAATGACATTGAGTTTCTTTCTCATTTTGCAGGCTGTAATTTGTCCAGGCAACCCACGACCAGAGCTGAAGGCCAACCAGACATCCAACCATTGGAGCCCAGACAACTACTACCAACTGAACCAACCCTCTTCCTTCCCAAGAGGTAATAACTTCCCTATTAGGAAGGTTTTGTGAGTGGGGCTTTACATCCTGTATTTATGCTTTTGGTAGGCTATCAGAACAGGAGACAACAATGAGGCAAAGGATAATTGAAACTGCTTCCCAACATAAGTCCAGGAGCAGGAATCAAACCCGGGACCAAGCAATTGGCAGCCAAGTGCCCTATCAACTGAGCTAACATTCCATCCATATCGACAGAAGGGAGAGTTACCTATCGCCAGTGTTAAGTAGCCTACTCTTCTTTCCGTTGGAGTTCAGTTCCTACTGATTAATTTCAGTTTAAATATTCACTGCTGACAGCCAGAAATTCGGTCTAATAAAGATGCAGCGCCAGTGACAGCAAATGAGGCAGGCAACAAAGCATCAGCAGTGAAGTTTGAAACCAGTTTATTGTGACATTCCACATTCAAATTTGGGAGCCATTTCAACTTTAATAACTGAGGCCGTATTGCCAATGGGAAGCTTGTCAGTTGTAATTAGTAAAAAGTACAGAAATCAAGCCCTTCATTTTCCCTCGGCTGTCTGTTCTTTTTACCAAAAATCGTTTCACAATCAGCTTCAGAAACGCTTCGGGCCGAAATGAAATTAGTTTGGAAAATGATGCGTCATAATAATCATTTATGGAACAATTCTGGATCTATCATTTTTCGCTGCCACTTTTCACACCTAACGATGTTCATTTTTCAACGATTTTAATTTCATAATTTGCAATCAATGGTAATTGAAATTATTGATAATTTCGAAATAAATTCAGTATCAATATTGTGCATTTTGTCCATTAAAATCTGTTGCATGATTTTAAATCGCTTTCTGTTTTTTTCAACAAATGGCAACATATTGATTTTTCCTATAAATCGCAAAAATCCAAGTGCTTAGATTCTTTGGGCGACAAAATCAGTTGATATAATTTATGGAACATAGGCCTATAGCCTACCAAATCAGTGATAAAGAATCAACCAAGAACAAAGTTTCATCAAAAGAGATGGCATTGATAATTCAGCAGATGAGAACCCTCCCATCTCATTTATTTCAGTATATGCAAGATGTTTCAATGAACTATGACAATTTTAATGTTGTTCCTTATGTCTTATATGTGCCTACTTTCCAAAAAAGAAAGGAACAGAGGTAGAGAAAAACAATTGCAGTTAAGGCACCTGCCTGCACGGCAGCATGGAATCCAAGTCCTGACGGTGAACCCAAAATATTTTGAGTCGACCATCAACAGCAAATATTCCAGCTGGATGAGATTCTGATGATACATCAAATTGGTGGCCATTTATACAAGTTTCAGTGCAAGGAAAGATCCCCCACAAGAGGTAAAAGTGTAACATGTTAAAGATTCCCATTCTCTCACCGATCTCATCAATCATCCAATGAGAGCATCCACTACTTGGCTAAGATAGGGGCTTTATGTCCTATATTTATGCACTTGGTAGACTGTGAGTAGGCCTAATCAAGACAGGAGGGGCAAAGGCAATGAGGCAAAGGATGATTGAAACATCCAACATAGGCCCAGGTGACCGGCACGCTTCGAATTCTAACCCTGGAACCAACGATTGGCAGAACAAGCTACCTCTAGACCAATCCTCCTCCGGAATACAACTCAGTACCCGACCCGTTTACAGTGAACAAGACTTCACCTACTCTAAAAACAGTGAATAAATCATGACGTTGTCGAAAGTACATGTATGTCATGTTATTTAAACCATTGCCATGGAGAAGGCACAAAAAAGAGGCCATTTAGCTAGTTTTCTAGGGCTAAAATGGCAGAGGGGCTTAAGGTCTTAAGCCAGTAGACAGAGAGACTGGGATGTTGGATTTCTATCAGCAGTTTAATTCATGTTTCTTAAATCAGCCAGAAATCGGACAATTTGCAATGGAAATTGAAGCTGAATTTCATCCATAGTTATTTTCCTTCCACGATAACTTAGTTAAAATCAGATTTAACTTTCAGACTGCCTTTATCAAAAGAAAGAAATTTAAATATAAAATATCACTGCAGACACTTTGCCTTTCCCAAGTAATTCTATATGATTGCTTTACTGGAGAGCAGTTATGGCAAAATCCCTTCTAAATTTGCAATTACTTCAAATTAGACACATTAACTCGTGTTTGATGACTACATGTGGAATTTTAGTAGATTCTATATTGACATCGTAATGGATGGCTTTTTGATAGGCATCATGAACTGAACAAGCCTCGTAACAATTTGCATTAATTGGCAACAATTTATACTGTGCTGAAAAGATATATACCAATAAAACAAGTTAGTACTTGAAACAGATAAATGTGAATGCAACATGTGACAGAACTTTACAAATTACTTATACTCCAGCTTTCTGTTGTAAAATGGCAATTACTTATAGTCATTACAGTAGCTACCGTTACAGCCAGGAAATTTGATATGCAAAAAGAGTGGACTGCAGCACTGTGAAAATGGCACTTCCTGTCTCATCATATTGACGACTTGTCATGATGATGCCAATACTTGCAATGTTAATTTTATTCAAGAGGCTAATACTGATTGTTGGTGACGGCCCAACGAAAGGATTATGTGTCTGATTTTACTCTAAAATCAGTAATGCCAATCAAATGGCCTTTTGTTGATTATGACTAACCAAATAGCCTCTGTGGTTCCCATGTTCAATGTATGATGATGAAACATCTTCGGCTAAAATATGAGTCATGCGTCAAAAAGTCATTTTTCATGAGTCAAAAAGTGCATTTTTCACAGTGAAATGGCACTCTCCTTTTGCATAACAAATTTACAAATTGTCAAGAGACACAGCTGGCTTTACATTGTATCTATATCTCCATATTGTGCATCTACCTGTTTATCTACCCGTATATCTGTTTGTCTTTCTATCATCAATCTCACAATCTATCTACATTGGGATCTATCTTTAAAATAATGGTATCTGTCTGTCTTGGCCATGCTCAGTGGTGCAGTGTTGAGCTGCAAACCCCCCAGAACGTGGTTTTGGATTTCTTGTCCAGGCTAACCATGTTAGGTGGATGTGCCTTAAGTGGCCCTTGTCTTACTACCTTCCTGTCCCTATATATACCTGTCCTCTTACAAGATATATCAGTGCAAAACAGGACATGTATAAAGGCCTGTTACTCACCATTCCATCTATCTATCAATCTATCCATTTACCGTTCTATCTGTCTATGTATTTATGAGAGATGTTCTGGATACACATAATCTCAATATTTTACACATTTACTCCTTGTGAGGGATCTTTCACTTTCCCAGCACAGACACTGATACAAGGGGCCGCCACTTTAACGTCTCATCCACACTACATCCAGCTGGATTGTTGCTCGAAAGTCCATTGAAAAATATTGGGTTTAACAACCGGAATTCAAAACCATTTTGACAAAGACCTTCAGCATAGCACATTTCAACCAAACCACTCAGCCACCCAGCTGCCTATGTAGTGAACCATGCTTTTTAATACGCCCTGGTATAAAACCAACTTGCTATGTGTAACCACCGTCATGCACCTTTACCAGGTACATGTAATATTTTTGGTTCTTTTTACATCCAAAAGAGAGACTGCACCCCCATGAGAGATCACCTCATAGTCACAGAAGAGGTGGTCTCATAACCCTAATATCAGTGTCTGTGCTCGGCTAGTAAAAAATCCCTCACATGGGATAAATGTGCAACATGTTGAGGACTCCCGCTCTCTCTCCCATCTCATGCATCAGCCCTTGTGAGTGTACATAACTGGGCTTAGAGGGCTGCACTAACCATATCTATCTGTGTATCTATCTATATATATGTCTATACATGTATGTATTTATCTATCTATCTATAACACAGAGAGACCATTTCATAGTCCTAGTAGAAGCAGTCTTATAACACAACTCACCAGAAGCATCATTCAGAAACTAAAATGTTATGGTTCTATTTTCCACTCACAATGAGTTTGTCTACCTTCAGTTTACTGTCTGTCTATCGTCCTTGGAGGCTGTTTTTCTTTCCTGGATAGAATTATATGGCCCATAGGCCCGGTTGCATGTCAATAGAGAATTCTGTTTCATACAATTGCTGCACGGGGCTTACAATTATATCCGAGGCAGCTAGAAATCTGCTTGGCTGTTTTAAATCAATCAACTCACGCGAAAAGCCATTTATTGAACAATAGCAATTCTATATCAAACTATTTTTTCATTCTCCATTTTTACAGACTAAGATTTCATAAATTGATACTCATAAAAGGAGCAGGATGCCAGGCACATGACAGTGAATAATTTATAAAAGGATTTCTCTATGGTGAAAAGTGAATAGGAGTCTGCAGTGACAAAATGCCACACAATGCAGTAAAATAGGATCAAATGGATTTTGCGAAATTTTATCGGTTCAACGGAAGAAAGGATTATAGTTGAGATGAAAAGATAGACTGACTAGCATTGAAGAGGATATTGAATAGTCGGAAATTCTATATTTTATAGATTGCGAAATATGAAACTTTAGCCACTGTGTTATAAGGCCAAGAGTGTGGGGTAAGTGCTGTTGGTGGTGCATTGGTCAGCCGAAATTTGGGCTCCGGGTATGATTTCCGCTTTGGCTGGGTCACCTTGACTTATGTTGAACAGCAGTTTCAATTATCCTTTAATCATTACCATATACTCCTCCTGTCCTAATAAGTGTCCCAAATGCATCAATTCAGGACGCAAAGCCCCAATCATCCATCCATTTGTGTTATGTAGATAGATAGATCTATGGTTTGTGCAGCCCTCTAAGCTCAGTCCTGGATGCTTACAAGGGCTGATTGATTCTTCAACTATGAAGTGGTCTCTCATGGGGGTGGCCTAGGGTCCCCCCCCCCAGACCACTGAGATGGAAATAACATTTTAAAGAAAACACGGAGCAACGCGGGCCTGCGAATGCCGAAATGACGCTGCTCCACCCCGACCAAGACTACTCTGTCTGGATCCGCCACTGGTCTTTTAAGATTTGTTTAATTAATAAGACTCTCTGAAGATTTCCTCTAGAATTGTACTCAAGACCTAAACAGACAATTGATTGGATGAAGGAATAAGCCCCTATCTTTTACTGCTGTGCCACACAGCAGTACACTCAAGTCTGCAAAGTCTTGGTCCTATAAATTACTGCGCCCATTAGTCGATTATTGCCTAGGAAAAAATAAGCACCGGTAAGTCCATAATTAAAAAATAAATACCACAAAAAAGAAGATAAAATGACGGTAGTAAATTAAGTTTGTTGCAGGTAATCACATGTTACCTTTGAAGGGTGAACCAGAACTTGGTTTCAGGAGGGGGGGAGCTCAAGGGGGGGGGGGGCAAGATAAACGAGCCCCACGGGCCCCAGGTGGTTAGAGAGCCTTCCAATCTGTAAAAGCTGGTCAATTTTCAGTAAGCTAACATTTACTTCGCCTATTTCATGGATACAATGAAATTAGCAGGTGCTTGTGTGGTGAGGATGGTAGCAAGTTTGGGCCTAACACACAGTGCACTTTTGTGGGAAACAATGGAGGATAGAGGCCACAGAGAGAGCTGTTTGATGTACACTATACAGTGTCCCTGAGATTTAAGACCACCCCTTTTACAGCCATGGAGTGGTCTCTCAGGCAATTGGGCAGCTGGGTCGTTAAGGTTCCTGTCTGCTCCACAGAAGGTCTTTGCCTGCATGGGTTTGAACCACAGATTGGGAACCCAACGTTTCCAGTGGACCTTCATGAGCAAAATTCCAACTTGATGTCGTTTATCAGACATAAATTGGTAGCCCCTTGTATTTGTGTCTGTGCTGGGCAAGTAAAAGATCCCTCACATGGAGTAAACTTATGAGTAACAATGTGGTAGGAGTTTGTGAAATTATTTATTTCATAGAATGGACACCTTTTTTTTCGTTTCTAGCTTCTGACGTCCCAAAACTGTTTAAGAAATGATTTATTAACTAGACATGTATTAATTGCTCGGTGATGAGTGTTGCGCTGCCCTAACTTAGCAAATGAAACATAAATTTTGCAGTATAACATCAAATGCACTCGTGTTGTTTCATTAATTAGTATATTGATTAATGTACTGTATCTTTCAGGATTAAAATGTTCAAAGCTATCACTTCCTCCTCGAATGGATGTCAGCACCCCTCCCCCACCTCCAGTAGACTGCATAATTATCCCCCCCCCAACATCAACTGGCAATCTCTTGTGGGCTGCAGCAAAGTCAGCTTGTCCCCGGTAGCAAGACTGTAGAAAGGGGGATATGTGGAGTAATCAAGTTTTAATTTGTTTATTAGAAAAATCCAGATTGGCCTAGGTTTATGTCAAACCTTGTAAAATTCAATTTGCACCATAGGCCTAATGTATATTACACACAAAGCGCATTCAGTTAATTTTTTTTTTGGGATCCTATAATATATTTACACCCTTTATATACTCCTGGGGCCAATTGTAAAACGGCTTTGCTGTATTGTTACTTCATTCTCTAAAATTAGCAAGAGTAACCCCCTAGTCGCGTTGGCCTACAGTTTATGCATTTAATATTGTAATTATATGGGTATATGCATTGTGAAATTAATTTATTGGTAATACACTGAATTAAAATGGACACAACTTGATGGTTTGGAACTGCTGAATAGTGGACAATTGCCATCCAAAAGGCTGGAAAACATTTCTCACTGAATTGAAAGAGAGTGCCCCCCTCAAAGCTGACACTTATTAGTCAGCATGCAGCAGCAGCCATATCCAGGCTGGGATAGCGTGTGTGAAGACATTGGTCAGAGTGGTGGAGGAGAAATTGTTCATAAATGACACAATAAGGACACTTAATGCAAAAATAAAGACTTTAGGACACACTTTACGACATGAATGAACATACATGTGAATAAGGGCATTGGAAGTGGTGGCTTGTGCCCAGTAGCTTTTACAGAAAATTAGGCCTAGAATGTGAACATTTCAGTGTGTGCAAAAAGTCTTCCTTACAAAACCAAGAGCTTACCCCCTGGCAGCGCTAATAAGAAATGATCAGGAACATTTTCCAAACAGACCTATGTTTTTCTGGGTCAGTCTGGAATACAGTTATGACAGTCACATTTTTGCCAGTCAGGTTTATAACAGGAGATTTCATGACACAAGCGACCAACGTTGTATCCTGTTGTATATCGTTATAGAACGAAAGTTTATGACACCCATTTAATGGCTGATACCATCTGCTCACTGGGGCACTTCAGCTAATGATTATGCAGGACTTAGGCCAGTATGCTTTATGTGAAGAAATAATATAACAACGCAAAGCTATACAGCTCCCATCAAGTATACATTTTCTGCCTTCAAAGAACTTACAGCAATCAAGAAAAAAAATCAAAATGAGAACTACTGTCCATTTAGTGTGTGGAGCATGAAAATAGGGTACAGAACGGGAGCATAAATTCAGAATTTACAACCAAGGAATTTTATAAATCCAGTTGTTTGAAGACATCAATGCTGTCACTATGCAGTCCCCATCTACCTATTGAAAATTAGCTGTTAATTTGTTGTTGGCTAATTTGCGAGGGTTCCCCCGTGGCCTAACTGGTAAGTGCGCTTGTCAACTGGCTTTGAGGGCATGGGTTCAAATCTCACCCCGGGAACTCACTTTAGTCCGAGCCCATGGGACATTAAATGGAGGTGGGTTTATCCAGTGTTCTATGCTGGGGCAACTGAAAGACCCTGGGCATCCCTGAATTAATAGGGTATGTGCAAGACTCACAGTCTTCTCATCTCATCGTCATACGGCGATCGCCAGCCTTGATATAGCCCACTAAGGTGCTGCAGGGGCGTAAAACACAAACAAACAAACAAACAAACAAAGCTAATTTGCGACCCTGCTGATGAGTGGTGAGACTCATTCACTGACTTTTTTGATAACATGACAAGGATAGGATATGACCTCTGTTACTAGATATGAGTAATTAAACATACCAAAGCACTACCAGGATAATACATATATAGGGCCATGCATAATTATCATCTCACAAGGTGAATTTGAGTGCGTGTCTGTATAGGCACTCATAATTCCAAGGCTGTAAGGGAGAGTGAAAAAAATTTAAAGGTCAAAAGTACATGTACTTAGTTTCCCCACTGCATGTGTTGAGTCACAAAGTCAATTAAATTTTCACATTGAGTAAAGAATTGCATAGAATTTGTTAAAAAAAGGAAGCGCATGATTACGGAGGCAAAACGTTTGCAGGCATGCTACAATTGTGATGATTAATGCACTGTGTTCATAATGAAAAAAAAAAAGGAAAGAGAGAGACTGGAAAGATTTTTAAAAGAAATTGAAAAAAGAAGTGAATAACAGCTTCAAAAAGTGAAAACTAAAAAAAGAGAGAAGATAGATAATAAGATACTACTCCATTGAAAAGAGAAAATTAGAAATTTTGGAAAAAATCATGCAATGGGCTCATCAGCATGCAATGACATCACTGTGCTCACAAATTTAAACAAAACTCACATTGATGCGAGTTCTAGCCAATATTTGCCCAAAAAGGGAGGGAGGAAAAAAGCAGCCGAAATGAGGGAATCCTCCTTCAAAAAGATCACAGAAAATTCAGAGCGCAATATCATGCGAACTCTCACTCACCCCGTGAATTAGAACGAGAATAGGGAACGTCAAAGATGGAGGATGAATGAAACATCGCAAGCGCATTGATGTAATCAGTGTTTGAAATTTAAAGAGTTATGTACTGTCAGCAAAATGAAAGCGGGTTTGGATTAAATGAATCCACGAATGAATAGCGGGGCACGAGTGGGGGGGGATAGAAAGGCAGAAGGATGAAGCAGGGGGGGAGTGTTTCAGCCAAGTTTTAATTAATTCTTCAATAACCTTTGAGAGTTACTCACTACAATGACTTTGATATATGACAGGGGCGGGGCAACCCTTTCAGAGTTTGCTTCAAAGGTCTATATATATAATCTTATACAAATTTTGGGTGCAGTTTACTTTCTTCTTCCCTGGCTATGCCCATGCACCTGACCATAATACATATCCATCAATCTACGTAACTTGTGTCCCATTTGTAATTTACTTTTCTTGTAACCAAACTGAATTCTCATTTCCGCATTTCTCTTGTTTATTAAGTATCTTAACTTGATGTATGCAGTTTATGACATATGTTTCGAATTTTTTTTTCTTTTTTCTGGCTTATATTATTTCTTCCTCCCTCTCTGTCTAGTTATCTTTCATCAAATTTTTCCATGCATACCTCTCTTCACAGATTGTTCAGTTGTTTCCCACGTTCCACCATTCATTGTCTTATTTTGTTTCGTATCCTCTCCTTATTCCAATATTTCTTTTATTCATCTCATTGATATTTTTATTCCAGTAATTCCATTGCCATTTTCTCTGACCTAGACAGTGTCTCGGTGCGGCTGCAAGTTTATTCAACATCCTCAATTTTGCTGCACATTATGCTTGTGTTGTAACGTAGCCAGGCAGTTCATCAGCTATTGAACTGACCAAATTGATAATAATTTCGATCTTACTGATACCAAATAAAAAAGAGTACCATGATATATTTCAACAGCATTAAATAAAAATAAATTGAGTTGATATATTTCAATTCTACACATATTTCAGTGCTCTCCCCGTGTCTATTTAACAATGCACCTTGACTGTGTTCTATTTTATTACATCTTATTTTTCTCTATTCTAGTGTGATCTATTATCAACACTGCCCTTCTCTGCCCTGGTCTATTTTCCATTATATATGTTACTACATTTCATTCTGTTCTATTCTAAAATGTTTTTAAAATCAACTTTAAATTTTTTTTTTTAACTTACTCTAAAATCTAATGTTAACTCGATCCTAAACTCTATTCTAAAATCTTTTCAATTCTTTTCTACACTCCTCTCCAATCTTTCATAGGTTTCCTTATCTTTCAATTCCCTTTTCTTTTTCTCGGTCTCCCCCTTCTCAACCCCCCCCCCTTTCTCACAACCCCCCTTCTCACTACCCACCCCCTCTCTTTCTTACATCACCCCTCAACCCTCACCAATCCAACCCCCCCTATCAACTATCCACCAAGCCATTTCTTCCAACCTGTTATAAATTAGCTCCTGACAAAGATAGATGTGCCTGGTAATTATTTAGCCCATCTACTTAGATGTTGTCTTTCCCTAGCTGACTTTTCTGGGCCAATTTTCTCCTGGCTCAATATAAGTCAGTCTGATGCGCCATTCTCACTTTTAAACACTGAGAGGCTATTATAGTTTATCCACCGGGAAGGGCCCATCTATCTGTTTATATCTATTTAGCTCTTTATATCCGCTTGGCTGTTCAAGGGGGGTAGGTAGCTGTGGTATGTTGAAGAACTGTGCTATATATTCTATTTGTGCATACTTGGAAGTTATTTCTCAAGGGTAGTATAATGGATATCATGTTGCAGCCCTCTTAGGGCAGTATTTTCTACTCACAAGGGTTGATGAGATGAGAGGAGGACACAGGAGTTCACAACATAAGTATTGAATCAAATTATCCCCATGTGTGGGATATTTTACTTGCCTTGCAAAGATACCACTACATCAAACTTAATTTCTCATCACACATCAGTTGACCTTCAAGGGCAAATTTCCAGTTGGATGTCATTCGCATGAGATATTCAATCGGTGGTCCCTTGAATCAGTGTCTATGCTGGGCAAGTAAAAGATCCTTCACATGTGGTAAATGCACACAAAAAATGAGGACTCTCAGTCCCTCAAACTCTCTTGCATCTCATCTCATCAATCAATGAGTGCCTAGAATTGGGCATAGGGGGATGGGGGCTGCACTAACATTTCATTTCAGCTTCTGAGATTCCCTTGGTGACAAATCTATAGAAATTATAACATTATGTTATTTTCTCTTTTAGAACAGTGTAACATTTCTTTAGTACATCTCCGAACAAGTTTACATCTTCGTCAGGTATGTATTCCATCTGTAACTTCATAGCTAAGAAATCACTGACAAAACAAGGAAACAGAATCACACAGCCATCTGTATACCTCTGGAGACAAACAAGACACCCAGATAAATCTTCATGTCTATTTTCAGGGGTTTTGCAGCAAAGGAATTCCATAATTCATAGGTTGTGTCGGAGCTACTCCATCTTCTGTTTTGGCTAACGTTTGAATTCACGAACTTCCGGTTAGGCAATGAGGCATTGTGGTACTTCCTGTGTCTTAAGGGTCACATGACACAGGAAAATCGAAAATAAACAGGCTGAGTCTGCGATTTTGAAGACAATACCAGCTTTATGTAAATGAAACAAATATTGAGAAGGTGAAAAGGTGGAATACCATTCTATGGTATGACTTGAATTTAACAATTCTAAAAGTGATTTGGTTATAGTATTTTTTTTTAAATCTTTATTTTGCCTTCAGATAATTATATGCAAGTGTGATGCAGTCCTCTAAGGCCAGTCGTTAATTGGCCCGAACATGGTTTGTTGATGAGATGGGAGATTGAGGAAATCCTCAACAGGCACCGCATGTTAAATGGATCTTTCAATCGCTCAGCATAGACACTGATACAAGGGGCTGTGAATTTAATGCCTCATTTGATTGGTATCCAGCCGGGATGTTGTTCATGGCGGTCTGCCAATGTATTGTTCTATCTTTGGGACATTGGACTGGACACTGGCCAAGACAAGCACCTTTACTAATTTAGCTGCCGAGCGCTTCGACTCATCTAGGCCTTCGCTTTTTCCTTGAATGAAATTGATATAGGTAAATGGATGGATAGTTAATTCTAAGTCCAGTATTAATGCACTTGCTGTGCTTCCATAGAACGGGGTAAAGTTGGCAATCCAGGGGAAAGTTGGCCGGCTATTTTAACCCACTTAATAGAAGAAATGCCCACTTTTCTCACTGTCATAGGTTTCTTTGGCAATTTTGTCACCTGTGTCAATGAGGAAAGTTGGCATTTCTGCTTTTAAGTGGGTTAAATTAGCTGGCAAAGTTTCCCCAACTGAACCCCGTTTTATGATACTCAGAATAGGAGGAGGACAAAGCACCGAGGCGAAGCATGGAAACTGTTTTCCAATATTTATAAATCCAGGTTACTCGGACAGAGCGAGAGTCGAACCCAGGACACAGTGACTGGCAGCCCACTGTCCTACAAACTGAGCTAACTCTACCTCCCTATATGGACTACATCTTGAATATTCAGTTGCAAAACTAATGTATTCATTTAATCATGCGTGGCAAGATAAATCAAGTTTATCTGTCTGATTACAGTACTCTGCCATAGTAATAAGTCATGGCGTTACCTACAAAGACAAACGATAATATAGAAATCGAACAAGAGAACACAACATCGATGATCAATAAACGAATATGTCCCTTGGCAGCACTGAACAAATATGCCTCCATATATCAGCTGCACTTGTATAGAGTTATTGTGAACTTGGCAACTGCACTGGTATACAATTCCACAATTATTGACGAAAGAATCCGATTTTATCTGGAGCATATGAGTGGAAACTACAAGGTGAAGGTACCAGGAAAAGCTCAGATAATACGTTATACGATGACCATTCACAGATTTTCAGAGTTCTTTGAGTACAGGATAGCAAAAAGAAACAGATAGGAGGTAAGAGGATAGATAGACAGATAGAACAGACAAATTTATAAACAGATTAACAGATTCAAGCGACATATCTGAATTCTATAGGGAAGCTTCTATATAGAGAAGCTTGTATCTTGTATAAAGACACAAGTATCCCCAATATAAATGCATATTATTTTAAGAACACATGTATGTATTATGTTCAGGTGACCAAACGTGTATTCATTCATACTGTTTACAAGCAAACACATAATTTTTGCTTGACAAGACTAGTGTTATATATCACCAAAAAACAGCATTAAGAATTCCTTTAGAAAAAAATAATTATGTCTATCTGTGATACATCTTACTACTAACCACCCCAGAAGAGTAAAATCGAAGAAGAAAGCTCCTGCTCAGAGACCTCGCTGACACAACTTGACAGCTACATATGCCCCGCAGCAAATAATTTTTGTGAAATAATTATTCAGTGCGGACCTATAATTTAAAGATGGCGGCAGGGCATACTTCTTGGAGGGTGACCAGGGGGCTTCTTTGCTTGTGGGAACCAGTCTTTAGATAGAAATTGCCTCATCAGTCCCTAATGTTGACACACAGAAAAGGTTACACAGAGAAGTTGCAGGGACCTAAGGGGATAATTTAAGCCCCCCTGACCAATCATTTGTGGCCTGTCTGATCTGTAAGGCCGGGTAGCCCATCCCCTGCTCCCTTCATTAAGTATTCTTTGTCTTTCGTCCCCGCAGGGCTCATATATTGTAGACATACATGAATAGGACATAACTAATTCCAATTATTTTGATACGTTGCGCATGAAGCCCTAGCCGTAACAATGACTTATATTCGCGTAGCGACGGGCGGCGAAGCCGCCCGTCGCGTCAGCGAACTTAGCTTAACAACAGCTCATAGTAAATTTTGAATCTGTCAGTGGAGTGAGAATGAAGGACTGCCTGTACCTGCCATGGAGTTGGTCCCTGATTAAACAGTTAGTTTCGGTAAAAGTAAACATCCCTGAATTTCTCTTGCAATACTGCAGTAGTGTCTGAAAAATTCCATTTGGTTCTTAACTATCCTATTCTGTTTTGAAAATGTCATTTTTATGCTCATTTACGTCGTCTGCATGAAAAAAGCTTATTTTGCTAACAGGTGTCGCCACCGGTGTAGCATCATGCTTGCAGTGCCACACCCAGGGAAAATGACTGAACTATCAGCAGCCTGCTTGTGAGCAGTGATGTGTGAAGTTTATTTGAGGTGTGAAGTTTAGAAGCTGATTGCTATCACTGTACTTAAATAGCATCAAATAATTTAGGCCCAACTGATTGTGTTCTTGTTTATCATTACTATACCTCGACCATGAAAGCAGAGCTGTCATTGGCTGAGAGCTGGTCACATGTCAGTCATTATTTTAGTATATATATTGACCAGGACTATTGCACTCCAAAATTTGTTTTCCTAAAAAAAAAATTTTCAGAATTTTTTTTTTTTTCCGAAATTTTTTTTTTTTCCGAAGTTTTTTTTTTCCGAAATTTTTTTTTTCCGAAATTTTTTTTTTCCAAATTTTTTTTTTTCCAAATTTTTTTTTTTCCAAATTTTTTTTTTTCCAATTTTTTTTTTGTCCCAATTTTTTTTTTGTCCCAATTTTTTTCAACTTTTTTTTTTCCAAAATTTTTTTTTCCGAAATTTGTTTTTTCTAAAATCTTTTTTCCCTAAATGTTTTTTTTCAACATTTTTCTTTCAAAATTTTCCATACATTTGCAATAGTGCAGGAAAATAATAAAATTAGGGCATTAATTAGTAAAGACCAAAAAAAACTCATCAAAACTAGTAATAATAGTGCAAGTATGTAAGGTATAATAAATACAAACATAGAAAATGCAAGTGGATCACCCCCGGAATACTTAGATCAATCCAATATAAAGACAAATTATACTGTCGACTCAAAAAAACACATCCAGACGACCCAGAATGCAGTAACAGAAAATGTAATTTTCAAACATATAGTAAAATTTTGAAAAACTGCATCAGAAATGCTAAGCAAAATTACTACAATATCAAATTCCAAACTTTCAGAAATGATATTAGGAAAACGTGGACCACTATCAATGAAATAATGAACCGAAATCCTAAGAAAAATAACATTCCAGAATATATCATGATAGAGGGAAAAGTGATATCTGATCAAACTACAATAGCCAATAAATTTAATGAGTATTTTGTGAACGTGGGCCCAACCATGGCTCAAAAGATTCAAATTCCAAAAGATAAGTCATTTGAATCCTACCTAAATAATCCAGCAAAGCAACCTTTTGAATTCAAAGTAGTTGAAAAAGAGACAGTATTAAAAGTAATTGACTCCCTCAAACCCAATTCTAGTTATGGTCACGATAAAATGTCGAATAACTTGCTTAAGTTTGTAAAACATGAATTGGCAAATGCTTTGAAACTATTAATCAATCAGTCTATAGAACATGCTGTTTTTCCCGATATACTCAAAGTTGCTAAAATTAAACCAATACACAAGAAAGATGACAATAAATATCTGAAGAATTACAGACCAATCTCTATCCTGCCAAGTGTATCAAAAGTATTTGAGAAAATAATTTATAACCAAATGTATGAGCACTTTGTAGAAAATAAATTATTCTACACTAGCCAGTACGGTTTCAGAAAGTTACACTCTACCGAACATGCGCTCATAGAAATTGTTGACAGAATAATTAATGAAATGGACAAAAATAGATTCCTCTAAATGTTTATCTGGACCTTTCAAAGGCATTCGATACTCTGGATCATAACATATTGCTAGCTAAATTGAAATACTATGGAATTAAAAAAAATGCACACAAACTTATAAAGAATTACCTCAAAAACCGTAAGCAATATGTAGAAATAAACGAAATCAAATCCGAAAACCTAAGTATACCATTTGGTGTTCCGCAAGGTTCCATCCTAGGACCATTGCTATTTATCATATATATCAATGATATCAATAATGCTTCAAATCTGTTCTATCCCATCATCTACGCTGATGACATGACCCTCTCAGCAACTCTGAACACGTTTCAACATGAGAATGAGAATCAGAGCAATATAAACAAAGAATTGGAAAAAATATCAGACTGGTTAAAAGTCAATAAACTTTCGCTTAATCTTGAAAAAACCAAAGCGATGATTTTCCACACAGTGCAACGCAATGTGCAGATCCCTGAGCTAAGAATTGAGAATACAGTGATAGAATTTGTGAATGAATTCAATCTTTTAGGATTAGTAATTGACAAAAATTTGAGCTGGAAGCCACATGTAGAGTATGTTTCGAAAAAGATATCGAGAACAAATGGAATTCTGACCCGTTTAAAACATTACTTGCCAACACAAATACTTCGTACCATCTACTACTCTCTAATCTTGCCTCATCTAAATTATTGTCTAATTATCTGGGGAATGAAAGCCAATAGACTTCTGAAATTGCAAAAAAAATCACTTAGAATAATGGCAAAAACAAAATATAATGCCCACACAAGCCCTCTCTTTAAACAATACAAAATATTTAAGATTCCTGAACTATGCGCACTGCAGGATTTTAACTTTTGCTTCAAGTTAATAAACAATATGCTTCCAAAATATTTTTATTCAGAGCAGTTCCTGACAGAAAACTATTCACATGAATACCTCACACGTCATTCTCGAAATAATCTTCGCGTTCCTGCTGTAAGACACGTCTTAGCAACATATGGCATGAGATATAGGTACCCGAAAATTTATAATAACATGTGCCTAAGTTACAAAGAAAAAATAAAAACGCATTCTTTCGAAGGTTTTAAACGATATATCAAATTAAAGGTTTTAGAAAATTATCAAGAAAACTGCACAATATCAAATTGCTATATTTGTGGTCACTAGTGTTGTCCGTGGCAAAAATTCAAGTATTACAATGCTAAACAACAAAATAAATTTAAATATATTTCGATGAATTGTTTTTGTACATGGTGGCCCTCCACCAGCGACCAAGTGGTCATCGGAGGGTCTCCTTAATAAAGTATTTTTCATTGTCATTGTCATTTTCATTTCATTGTCATTGTCATTGTCATTGTCAATGTAGGCTATGCGTCTGCTTATCTACTCTCCTGTGTGAAAGGAAAACTATTTCCCTCGGCCTTCTGCCTCGTGAAATAGTTTTCACTTGCACACCCCAGTGGCGGATACAGGGGGGGGCCTAGGGGGCCCGGGCCCCCCTAGACCACCAATATTAGATTTGCATATTGAAGAAAAATTGCGATAACGCAAGCCCGCGAATGCCGAAACACGTTCGGCCCCCCCCTAGACTATCGTTTCTGGATCCGCCACTGCACCCTTGAGGGAAATAGATTTGACTAATGCCCTCGAAATCAGTCAATATTTGTAAAATATAATACGGTTTCAAAATAAGAACAGTTAATTTGAGCTCCGCGAATCTATGGCATTGCCATCTACATATTAAGTGTAATATGATTTGTCTGATGTTGCCGCAATGATTTGTGCATTGTAATGCAATTGAATGGCAGGGTAAAATGAGAAGGGGAGACAAGCAAAAGAGGAGAGGAGGAGACGAAAGTGACATAAAGCAAAGAGATGAGACAAAGGGAGGAGACGAGGGAGGGGGCGAGAGAGGGGAGGAATTGAAAGGGGAGGGGAGGAGAGGGAAGGAGAGGGGAGGAGAGGGAAGGAGAGGGGAGGAGAAGGAAGGAGAGGGAAGGAGAGGGAAGGAGAGGGAAGGAGAGGGAAGGAGAGGGAAGGAGAGGGAAGGAGAGGGAAGGAGAGGGAAGGAGAGGAAATGAGAGGGAAGGAGAGGGAAGGAGAGGGAAGGAGAGGGAAGGAGAGGGAAGGAGAGGGAAGGAGAGGGAAGGAGAGGGAAGGAGAGGAAACACGAGAAGACAAGAAGAGACAAGAGGAGAAGAGAGAAGAAGAGAGGAGTGCAGGACAGGCAGGACAGGGTAAAGTATGAAAAATATGGCACGGCAGGACAGACGATGAAAGGACAGAAGACGAAAGGAGGTAGAAGATAGAACAGAAGTGAACCGACCATAGAATGCTAGACTTACAAGGCAGGGATTGGATTGCAAAGCAATCATGATCAAAGTCATCTTGGAAATCACTTTTACCAGCAGTTTATATATTTCAAACGACAACTGCCGCTGTAGGTCAGCTTTGACAAGGACAAGCGAACACATTTGCGGGAGCTTTAATTGCAAATGAGTGGCTCAGTGACGTCACAATTAGCCTTTTGAGGCTCGTTAGGAGACAATAGGCTGCAACAAAAGCACCAAAAACTTGCAACAATCAGGATATGAGCCAATCTGCATGATTAAAGTCTTAGAGTTTCATTACAGAAAGAATTAGAAGGATGATCTGTGGCCATCTGTGCCCCACAACCAGGCTTCTCCTTCAAATAACTTGTGTACAACCGGAAGTCCCATACAACTACTGCTTCCTGTTTGGCATTCACTTCCTTCCTGTTGTGCTTCCCTGTGCTTCTGTGGTTTTCAACAAATGGCCATCAATTACTTTGGCTTTAAAGTGCACAAATTACACTCGAATTACACCATCAATTGACCTAATGTGTTTAGGTGTTTGTTCTTGAACTAGGAATGATCCAACTATACTCATATAAGGAATTAAGGATTGATATAAGATGCATAGTCAAGGATGCAGAATATCTGCAAAGATATCAACCTTGGGACCCATTGAGCAATAAAACAATCAATCAATCAATAAGTTTACCAAGGGGAATATGTGTCTACTGTCTCTGGCAGACATGATCTATCCATTTGCCATTCTATCTGTCTATGGTGCTATTAATGCCTTAATATCTTGTTAGTATTTTGTTACTATTATGATATTTGTAATATACATTATGCATCAATAAAAAAACTATCTATATATGGATCTGTCTATGAATTTGTCTCTACGTTATCAGTCCAGATCTGTGTAATTATGTTATCATTCTAATCTATCTCTCTATCAATCTATTGATCTATCAATCTATCAGTCTATATATCTATCTGCATAGATCTATCTATGTCTCTATCTGTCTATCTATAAAATATGTCTTCCCAACTACCTATCTATCTCCTTTCCTTCACTGTTCCCTTTCTATTGTCCCTTTTAATTAATTTCACAAAGGAACTGAGAAATCAAACCCACAGCTCCATCAAATGAACTTCCTCATTCACCTCCTTACCCATTAGGCTTCTTTCCTCAATTGCCATTACCCCATTCTTCTTATCTTCAATTCCATCTGCCTCTTTGCGATGCATTTCTTCACATAACTTTTTATCTGGTTGTTTTCTGTAAAGATTCCCAGGCTCCTAATGAATTAAAGATTTCGTGTGTCACTTTTGGCACGGACAAAACTTTGCTGTCATGGGATTTTGCTGGCCGACAAAAGACACTTAAAACTCCACGGCAGCTGTTCACTTTGGGGCCATTTTAAAATGATATCTCGATAATAATCATCTTGAAACTTTCAAAATTAATACTGGTTTGAAATTGAATGGTGGACAAAGGACTTTAATATCTTTTTTATCAGCTGGAGGTCCTACAAAGACACTGGAATTCAGCTGTTGTTTAAAAGACTTAGTGTTGAAAACACGACCAGGTATCAATGGATATTAGTAATAAACCAGCTAGGTAAATAGATAAGCATGGTAAGTGCAGCACCTTTGGACAAGGTATGGGCATTAACGAGGGTTTATTCCAGAGATGAGAGAAAGAGAGAGTGCGAGTCCTCAACATGTAACTCATTTACACGCAACCACAGAGCTTCGAAGATAACATGGGTATGACAGGGCCTTGTTTAAAAGGAGCATTTTAATCATTTCAGAAACTCCTTGTTATTTCTACGGTTGTAAGAGGTACAAATAGATGGATATCAATATAGGGACTATATCCTGCATCTTTGAACATTTTAACCAACTCATTTGCAGTCACTTTAGCATAGACCTAAACTTCTAATCCACAGAACAAGATATTTAGCAATCACTCTTAGATATCAGACAGAAAATTCTGTTGTAATAAAGCCCAGCAATTTTGAAAACAAATCTTTCCATTAAAATGGCTTTAATTGATATTGCTTCGAGTTTCAACAATAATCATGGGGGCTTTCATCGTCGTGAAACATTAGCTAAATGATATTTCTTATTTGGAAGATTGTTGTTTTTACAATGCTTGAATTCCAAACAATGATTATATAATAGGGAGTTACTTGGTAGAACAGCGAGACCAATCTATGCTAACTACATCTTTACCTTAAATTGAACATTTAATGCAGCTACGATAAATAGCACTAGCACTATAGGCCTAACCATTCATGATTCACCCATGTGCACCTGATGTGCTTTTAACCGAGCAACCCAGCTGACAAATTCTGATTTAATTCCAGCTCTGTGTTGTCAAGATAAAAGCTTATTACAAGTACATCAACCTTCCATTTAGCACATTCACAATAATGGAAAAGAAAGTGTCAGACTCTGTAACAAATGCTGTTAGAATTCACGGCTGCCTTTCTGGCAAATTTCTAATCATCTCGCTTGTCAAGCATGAGGTTCAAACAGAAATTTTAAAAGGGTCTTTTTTTACATTATACATTATATTGCTTGGATTTTGAAAAGATATCTGGCAATCATGGTTGATGGTGGATGATTGGGACTTTACATGCTTGTATTTATGCACTTTGTAGGTCAAACAGAACAGGAGGAAGACATGTAAGGGACAAAGGATCATTTAAACAGATGCAGGCAATCACAATATACTACAGATGAAGATGTAAGCAGTGAAATAAAAGTTTAAATCATTACCAGTTTGTTATTAGTACGAATAGAATCATTGTATAAAACCTATATATTATGGCCACAGATAATTCCGTAGCACAGTGGCAGTATGTTAGAGATTCGGTTGCATGGAATTTTACTTATTCACTTAATAGTAAGCCAAATCAGGCAAATACTCTGAAATGATTCACTTCTCACAAAAATGTTATATTTTCTTCAAGAAATCAAACATTATTAAATTGAAATTTTCGACTCACTTGTGTAAGTTTAATTAGAAAGATTTTCAAAACCCAAACAAAACATCCAGTTTGCAGTCCTGCAGAAAAATAGCTCTTCAATAGTTAGCAGCCGAGTAGCCCTGCAGCAAATTAAATACAAAAGCAATGGCAAGAATATTGTGGAACACAATTGTAAAAAATTCTGGAATATTTCGTTTAAATTTAGAATTGCGCATTGCATGCATGTGATGGAAAATTACATGTAAAAATGATGAGTGTTATGTTCAAGCAAATGGGCAAAAAAAGTTTTTAATCTTGAAGGAACAATAGCTGATTGTTGGGTAAGGAAATGAACAATGCGATTGTTAATGATGTGAGCCTCGAATTGCCATAGCAACAATGCGTTCTAATACGAAGGAGGCGATATTAATTAGAAATATGTGTGCTCCAGAAACAAGCGATTCATTTGGCCAAGATTGCTTTTCACCACGCCAAAATGCTGGAATAATAATAAAATTCAGCCTTATTCAGGCACACTTGTGTATGAATTAACCGCTGTTCCACCCGTATTGTTACCAGATGTCCATGTTTAGTTTCCGCTTATTTTGTTTTTAATTTCAAATCACCATCAGAAATTAATACACCATGCTTCCAATGTGAAGTGCCAACCGGATTAGAAAGTACAGAGTGACCACTGAAAACAACACCAAAAAATAGGCCCTATGCCATTTGTTCTTCTGTCAGCATTATAACCTTGTGTATTTTATTTTAAAATGCATTATTAATACTTAAAAAAAAAAACTTCTACTGAATTGGACTAAATTATACTAAACGTATCTACTTGCTCAATTCAGATATGTCTGTTGCTGGTGACTGCTACTGGATTTTAGGTTAATTTATCAAAACAAATGTAGAATTATCCTTAGACATCTAGTAATAATCTACATTACCTTCAAATCAAAGTACCATTATAACAAAAAAGAAGGATATATATATGTTTTTTTATTGCATTCAAAAGCTGAATTAAGGTTTGCTGTTAAATATTCATACAGATGACTCAAATGACCCAAAATCTGTAAATTGAGTATCCATAAACCTCAAAAGGACTCACATGGAGAACATTGAGAAATCAAAATGAATGAACACATTTTGTATAAAAATCAATTTATTTCATTGAATAGGTACACATGACAGCACATATATCATGATATAAGTGCAGAGGGAGTTGAGACAATTTAGGCACTGGCACATTTAGACACGGTTAACTTAAGCAAAAGACACTCTTAAGACACAATTGCAGTAGCATTTTTCGAGATGGCTCTCTGATAATTAATGATACCATTTTGTATAATTTTATTGTAGTCTTCAAAAGACAAATGTTTCCCTTACGTCATTATTCATAACTTATGTGTAATGATTCTTGTAAACATGTATTTCAGTTCAGAATCACAAATCACATGCAGTTAATTGTATTAGTTCACAAGAACCACAGCCAGCCACATCAAAACAAACTACTGCAAATAAGCAGACATTATTCTGTACCATGTTTGATAATATTGTAACCGTTGAGATCAAGTTTTTATCTTGTATCAGTTACCATAATATTATGAGTTAGGTTACAACATTCAGGAATTTTTGTTAATATTTTGGATCACATTGCAGTTAACATAATACGGCAATTAGTACGTTTTTTCATTTTGGTTTTCGTACTCTTTATATATATGGTTTAATACAGAATCCAAATTCATTGACAATCTCATGTCTTAAACAAAATAGTGACATATGTTTAACAATAGATTTTTCCTTCATTATTAGACTGGAGATAATGACAATGAACTATCGATTTTATGCCAACAGAAAAAAGACAGAACACAAAAGAATATCACTGAACCAAATATGCCAGAATGGGAATAAGGTACTGTTTGCTACCATTCTCATAATTATAACAATTGTCAAATACTACATCAATAGGAAAAAATAAATTATGTTAATCACATAATGAAATAAAGGAACTGATTGGTGAAAATAATGCAATAAGTTTAAAGTGCATAATATTGAAATATCAATACATAATATTATTGATGATGAAATTCACAAAATTCACCAAAATCTGCCTTCATAGTACTCTGTGAAATATCTTGTGAGATACATGAAGAAAGTAATCCGTTGTTAGCTGTCGATACCAGTAATCCGTGATATCATATTTCATTTGAAGTTGAAATATATCTCAAATCAAGAACATATATTCAAAAATCACTGATTTTCTAGAGATCCAGATATCAATTTTCTTTTAGAAAGATATTGATTTATGATCAAGATTTATCAAGATTTATCAAGAACAATCACAATTAGCAGTTACATCACAATTTTTATGCACAATAATCCATAGTCATATACCATGACGTAATAATCATAGCATATGACACATTGTAGATAAGAAAATATCCAGGTATACTCCATTTGTGTATGATACATAGTCCTTGCAAGAGATGAAGAGATAGAAATCGTACGATGAAGACAAAATAATCAATAATCCATATTTGATAATTCATAATTGAACATCGAGTTACACCCACAGTTTCAAACCTTGTTTGTACGAGGGCTCCAGACAGTGTCAAAAACACCTTCTACAATATTTTGAAGCGTGTATGACAAGCTTTTGATCACATCACTATAGTTCATGAATGATATTTATTATGTTACGATATCACTGTTGATTAAGCACGGGTTTATCTTATAATTTCATTCATATCAATCTGTAAACTGTACAGATTTTTCAGTGGCCTGATTCTCGGCCTCTAAGTCATGATATACTGGGGGTAAGTCAAGGGGATTACCATGACCCCGCATTACTTTTGGGCTTTCGTAAACATGTGCCCTTGGGTGGCCGAGGCTGGCCGAGCGAATACAACTTCCATCGAGGTGAGCATGAGCGACAAGTTTACGAGGAATCTCTCCAGATATTTCTGTATGAGGAGGTGTCTGCTTACACCCATAGTCTATGATAGTTGTTTGTCGGGCTTCTACTTGGCCCAGCATTGATGCACGGGGGTCTGCTGGCTTCATTTTAGCAAAACCCCCGGGAGTAAATGGAGCAGCTTCACCATAAAAATCTGTAACCTCAGACTCCTGTCTGCTGTTGGTAAATAGGCATAAAGGGTCCCTGGCATGATTTCCGTATCTCCTGTAAAAAAGAAAAATTATTGACTGATTCATTCCGGTAAAAATAATTATTTTTATGACTGCCTTTCCCAGTAGGGAGATCATTTTCTACCTTAATTTGGAGCCAACGCAGTTGTCAAAATGTTCTGAAGAGGGAGTTATTTTACTTTTTCAAGGGATCTGTTGAATGATATAGTTGATAGAGTTGGCTCCACAACTACAGTTCAAAACTGAAGTGCATTAACAAAACTTTAAACTGTCTTTTGATGATTTGGCATAATGGTAAAGTACAAAGGAATTCAAGTAATGGATACTTTTCAAGGATATTCTCCTCAATCAATCATTTTTGAAGGATGGCACTCTTAAAACTAATACATTTGTACTTGTGATGCTTAACCAACGTTGCATACTCGAAATGACAGGAATTAGTTAAAACTGGTTTTGGCAAGATGGTCACAGTTATGACCCTTCGAGATTATCAATACTTTTACAGACAGAACTATCTATGTTGGACTTGTGTGCATTGTAATCTAGAAACATAGATCAATATACTTACTTTTTTCTACACAGAAACACAACTCCAAGTAATGTAATTCCAACTATTATGCCAAGAACTATTCCGATGATGACAGCTAGTATGAGCCCTGAAAATGAGGAAATACAGTATGTCAGTAGATTTGAAAGAAACAACACTAGACTGCAACAGAAAATATTACCATGACTGTAGCATATCCAATATTATGATGCCTGTAATACTCAAAACAACACACATATGTAATACCAGAGAGCCAATTTCTCAAGGCAGATTTATCAAAGACACAGCCAACTCCTTCTTGGCCAAGAACTATCAGCCTACTCGAGGGAAACTGAGGCCACGTCTATGAGGGTTTGTTACACTTATAAATGGAGCATGCATGTGCAAATAAATACCCTGAGGCAATATCCGTGAACAACATAACTATTCATATATGACAGCAGTGTTTAATAAAATTGTTTCCTTCAAGGTTTTCATTTCACTGCACACTATCATTTCATGGGGACACTTTCATTCCAATAACTCATTGTTTTTGCTTATTCTAATTACCCCTGGTATTATTTACTTTTCAAACTTTCCATCATTCCATGCTATAATCTAATTAAAAGCTCAGATGTGTGAACATTAACAACAACTAAAAAGGCTTTATCATTGGCTTGCATGTTTCATGAGGGTTTCGACGAGCTTTTATTGGGTTCCACCTCACACCAATCAAGTGTGAAAACTCTCGATCACCCCCCTTCTTTAAGTGGCAGCATGTTTAATCATTAAATGAACATTCAGTAGTATAGTTCTACTGGGTTCTAGCACAGAATTGAATGGACTGCTAATGTCAAGTCATTGAGGTAGTCATGGCAAAAAACCAAATGTGCAGAACAAACTTATGATAAGGCGAGACAAGAGAAGATATTACTTTATGTGTCATAAATAAATATAATACTGATCATTCAGTTCTTGACAAAAATATTGAAAGAATCTCATTCTATCCAACCAGACCAAACTGCATTGTGATTTTGAATCCTATGCATGTCATGTGACAATTTGAAGAACTACTTTCACCACAAATCATTGGGGTGAGCAAATAGGCAGGGCAGATATGCATTGCGCAGTGATAAAGAGTGATTAGATTGAAAGAAGTTCCTGTTTGTGTAGATGTGGTTGTTTCTGGTGGATTTTGTGATGATTTTTTGGCATGTGAGACTTAAAGATCAAAGTGAGAAAGTGATTAGAAGTGATATTGGTTGGGGAAAGATTACTGATGGGAAATGATGCTCATTGCTCCATGAGTTGAATGCCCAATGTAATGCAAATACACATTACTAGGTCCAGAGACCATTTTTGTATGACTGAATTTCATTTACAGGTCATAAATTATTAATTTGGCACATACATTTATCATGTCAACTACTGTAGATTAATAAGGTTCTGTGAAATGGAAACAAGTACCTTTTCATTAATTCTGTTTACGCTTTCTTGGATAATTTGCCTCCCAGTTTACGCAAATTCGTTTTTATATCCTGAGCTCATATAATGTCATTACAGTTTATGAACTCCAGACTATTCTCATAATCCCACGCCGTAGTAGGATTTACTAGGTATTTTGAACAAAGTAGCTTTTGCCTCTGTTATGTGCATAATTCCAAATCATTTGTAGATGACTTAGGTGTCAGAAGTGTTCTCTGCTGGGGCAACTGAAAGATCCCTGAATTAATAGGGTAGGCTATGTGCTCCCAGTCTTCTCATCAATCATCATCATAAGGCGATCACCAACACGGGAGGGTGCTATGGCATGGGAATCTTGGGCAATGTTCCTGTATCCTCTGCCCATGGGTGCTGCACTTCTGCTGCCCTGAGCTGTATCATAGGTGGAAGGCTCACCACAAATTGTATGTGCAGCATGTTGGTTCATGACCAACAAATTAAAATTTAATCAAATCAAGTTGCATCAGGAAAGATTAGTTAAACAGGGGTTCATACAAGAAATCTAGGGTGTGACTCAATACGCTAATTCACTTATGGCTGTTAGTGCAAGAGAGTATTGTGTTTTGTAAGAAAATGTGAATTCCAATTCCTGCATTGCATTAATGGCAAAGACCCAACTTCTTAGCAAAACTGCCCCAATTTATTCATCAAAATAAATTTACAATTTAGTTTCATAATACTCTCTAAAAACACTACCGTAATATGGGGTGAATTGGGACAGAATTGAGGGTTTTTCTGTCATAGCATGGTCACAAATCAACTTATAAACCAAAATATGGTGCCTAATTATGTCTGAACTCAAGGTCCAACTATCCCTAGGAGCATTAAAAGATATCTTTAATTTTCAATGATTTATTCATGAAAAACTACTGTCCCAATTCACCCCTTATTTTGGGGTGAATCGGGACAGTCCTCTATTTCTATGAAATAATACTTCCTGGAATGTTTAGGTGATTGTTACTTGTGAATGAACATTAGAAAATATATTTGACCTGCAGGAAAAAATTTTGAGAAAAATCTTAACTAATTTACATGTGAAATTTGCAGATTTTCAAAAAATATGATAAATGACAAAAAAGTATTAAGATATGTATTTTTCTGTTAAATGCGCCATACATAGGTAATTCTGAACTAAATCCAGTATCAATGATGACAATTTCAATAATATTCTTTAAAAAAGTCATGCTAGTACATTCAAATGAAAATTAGTAGGGTTATTTTTGCTGAATCTGAAACTTTGTCATTGCCCTGGATCTGAACCTATGACTAAACATACAAAATCCCACATCTAGTCAACTACTCTTGTGCCTTAATATGCCAAAACTAGCTTAATAAAATTTCCTGTTAGATCGGTGCCTCTAATATTTATGCTTTTTGCGTTACCAGCAAAGTTTTGGCTAGCTCAGATAATGCAATTTCTGCAGGGCCAAGTTTAAAGTGCTGCAGCTCCTCACTGCCTGCAGTTAGAATTATAAAACCCGGCCACAATATACGCGTCAATGTAAGCTATAATTGTGCCAAAAATTATGGACCTGGGTAAAGTATAAATACTTGTAGTCTAAGAAATAAAATACATTCCTATTCTGTCCCGATTCACCCCAGTGTCCCGATTCACCCCATATTACGGTACCAAAAAATGTATCACTCAGCTTATTTACCGAACTTATAATGTCAAGATTTAAAAAGAATAAGAAATTTCAGATTGAGAAATTTCAGAAGAAAAAAGAAGAATATGAAATGTGACTTACACTCACCAAACGGGAATGCACTTTCTTCTTCCTGCTTACGTTCCACAGGTTCTGAAAATGGAAAAACATTATACATATTCTAATGAATATGAAAATAAACACTTTTCGAACAAGTGACTGATTGAAGTTAATTCCAATTTGATGTCAACCTTTCCTTAAAGATGACAACACAAATATTGTCTTAATGTATTGAAATTATTGGTAAGCCTTTTGGTTTGATTGATCGTGGTTAATAAAGGAATAATCAAAACAGCTTGTATGGCCAATTTCTGTTTGTCTATTTCCATTGTACCTCTTCTTTACATTAAAGTGGATTAGGTCACTGTGGCAGACAACATGCCCTGTCAGCAGGCCTCGACGGTCCAACGTTGGCCCAGCATTAGTCCGATGTCAGTAGCATCGGACCAGCTTCGGGCCAACGTTGGACCGCTGAGGCATGCTGACAGGGCATGTTGATCCAGTACGATTTTTTGCAATTGAAATAGATCTGTCCACAAATCTTGTTTATCTATGCATGTTTTTGCTTTTCTGTGTGGGTGAATTCCTGTAGAATAGTATATCAGTGGCTTTATTTCAAGAGCAACACACATGGCTCCTATATCTCCAAAAATACTCCTCACGCATCATTGAAAGGTCACATTTGAAACTGAGGACAGCATTTAGAGACACAAATTAAAGTCAAATGTGTTAATATAGTATGCAGTATGCAGAATACACTAACATACACTTATCTCTTGTGAAGGGAGGGGTAGAAAATTAGTATTGGGACAATAACATTATCAATACTCTTTATGCGAAAAATTATAATATACTGTATTTAACTGACCCTGGATTATTGATAAAGTCATGATCAACAAAAGTTGGCTCATTGGCAGTCACTGAGAAAGCCATGCTCAACATAATTAGATACTCAAATCTGATCCGAGGCAACAGCTATTCTGCTACACACTGTACAAATATATCAAAGGAAATGCAAAATTGGCTTCATAGCAAGTGAGGTGTTGAAAGTGGAATTAGCTTAGTTTCACAACTGTCTATTTACTTCTCTCCAGGGATATACAGACAAAGAGGCAACCAAACTGTCACGTTACACAATCCTGCTTCTGACAGCTGTCAAGTTTCTGTGTACATGGCATTCATCTTGCAATTATCAAGGACTTCCTGTCTAAAATTTAGATGTTGGTTTATGTAATACTTTTCTTCTTCTTTTTTGGGGGAAGTGGAGATTCAAATTTTTAATGATACTTTGTTTCTTTCTTTAAGATTAAAAATAAATTTAGTTGTATACGTAACATCACTGATTTTTCAGCCTATTAGATCTAGTAATGTGTAATTGCGCAATTTTCTGTTAAATCTGTATGTTATAAAATAGGTATTCTTTTGTTTCAAATGATTCCTTCATTTCACATAACTTGGATCCAAATCTCTGATTGGCCTTGTTTTGGTTGAAACAAAACATTAGAAAATTGTTAATCCGCTCAGATAGTTAAACAGAACCTAAGTAATGTCAGCAAGCAAGGTACTTTACCATACAACATCTCTAAAATACTTACTATTGCACTCCCCAACATCCCCAATCCAACTTCCATCCCTGCATGTGAGATACCAAACTTCTCCAGTTAGATTACATGTGACTTGTAAAGTGCTGCCCTCTCTCTTATAAGAGGCTTTTGGAGGTACTTCTAAATCAGCGCAACCAACCGCTAAAGTCAAATATTTAAAATAGAGATTAGTATTGCTGAAAACAAACTGCAAATGCATAGATACAAAAAATCTTTATCCTGTTCCAGTGTGGAACCATTAAGAAAATTCTATATTGTGAAATGAAAAGAAAGGACCAAAGCAAATGTGATTTCCTCAAGAAAGAGAAGTAAAGATAGTGATAATGTTGCCAGTTTGATAAAAATATATTGAAATGCCTTCAAAACAATTTTCATTAAACACAATTTTGTTCAGTGCACTTTCAAAATTTTAGTTTATCTGTCTGCGAGTCTTTTACTATCATGGCTGTAAACCACCTTCTACCTACCTTCATATTTGATCAAGAAGTGGTAGCGATGCTCAGTCACATCCCGGAAAGCAAAGTATACTTGGGCATCACTCCCAGTGGTTGTGAAGAGATTTTTTTCCCGCACATCACTAACACAAATGTCCTGCGTCTTTACGACATCACCGTCTGTGACGTACATTGTCATTGGACAAGCTCCAGGAAGAGGGTTCTTGGCAGGGTCCTCTGGAGAGTCGCCTTTCAATTTCCTGTTTGGGTTGTTGAAGTCCAGAAGAGTGAAGTTGATATTTCGGCCATTTGCCACCTTTTTCCAGGAAAAATAAATATTAATCTCTAAATAGAAGCACAACACTCTGTCTCTTCTTTTGCAGTAGTAAGAAGTTTTTAATGCAATAGAATTGTCTGGTTCAAGGGTAATGCAGTTTACATTTGAAAACATTTCGATAGAGCACAGGGAGACATAAAATGTCATATCATTCATAGTCGACTGGAGTAATGTAATGAACACATCAGATTTACCATTTACCGGTCAGCTGTCAAATTCTTTAGCCCAACTGTTCATAGTGAGCTGTATTCATTAAAGAATTTTCCTGACTTATCTGAGTATAGACCTTCCCTTACTTAGCTGAAAACAACTGGTCCTATGTTAACATCTTTGTGATTTTAAGATTCCATCAAACACACTTCAAGACTCACCTCAATGTACCAGGGACAAGCAGAGTTTCCAAGCCGTAGCTCTCGTGTGGTTAATGTTGATATGTATCCCATGGTTCCCTTTATAGCAACATGGTTGTCTCCTTCCTGTCTTTGGCACATTTCCGGAGTTCCAGTGGCCACTAGCAACAAACGAAAACTATTTTGAAGCCATTGAAAATACAAAATATTACAGAAACTGCTATCCAATTGCAGGAAGCATGACTACAATAAAATACAGGAATAATAATAAGATAACCGAGAAAGTAGTAGGAGGAAAGGTAAAGATTCTGATAATTCAGTCACAAGCCTTTGGACAGTGTTTTTGTTGAACACCTACAGAGACCATACCAGGATTAAGATAATTTCTGTCAATTTATTGACATCGTTTAAAAAATCAAAGTCTTCCTAACATTTTGCAGAACAGTGTGTTCTACTTTATAAACATGCTCTCACCTTGAATACACTTGTGCCTGACTTCCAGATAAGGAAACAATTCCTTTGGACAAGGTCGTGCAATGTCCATGAAATGCCTGACTGATGCTTGGCATGACTGCCGACCTGAGCAAAGGTCTTCCAAATCTGACAACACACTTTTGAAGCACCCGAAATTTCCATATTCTCGAACACAGCGCCCTTTTCGCATGCGGCCATAATTAGCTTCTTCTATCAGCAGAACTTCGTCTTGATTACACTGGGCTGAAAATGTTTCCCACATGCAGTATTCCTGGGCTTCTGAAAATAACAATTATGAATGGTATGTAATTACTGTTGAAATCATGTGTATTGAATCAGCTTGTGCAATCCTTATTCACGGATTTTGATTAATATGCATACTGGCCCACTGAAGATGGTTTTAAACATAATGTAAACAGTGATTCTCTCCTGACTGTGTGAGGGCAAACTACTGGGAAAACAGCATGAAAATATAATTCATATCATTTGTCCTCTAAAAGCACAATGATACAAAGAACTGAGTCAAGTGTAAAATAGAAGAGATTTCAGTAGTCTGTTGGGTGCTTTTTGTGACAATTTATTATTCGCAAGTTGTTATTGCACTTTAACTTGTGGATGAAGGTTGAAAATGAAGTGTTTTCTTTTAGTAACGATGTTAACAGTGGTGTTTGTTTGTGAATGAGACTGGATTTAATTTTAGTGTTCATTGCAAGCAAATAGTGAATAAATAGTCATTGCATAGAACACTAAAAGGGCACACGGCAGATGACAAGTAAATTTTAGAAAGTCATAGCTTGTAGCTACCTATTTTATTAATCTAAGGGGCAAAGAGCTCTGTCATGCTGAAGATCTGGCTTCATTTAATATGCTGTACTTAGATTTCACTTGTAGTGTGGGACTGACGATAACAATCGAAATATTTGGAGTATCCGTCAATCAGACACCAATGCTCACGTAGAAATGGGCATGAAATTTTTCATAACCATGGTCAGGATAATTAAATTGCAATGACAGTAGCTGTGATAGTGTGATACCCTAAAAAAACTACATACTTATAAGGTTCAATTCATCTTCATACAGTGTATCTTGTTTAAGAAGTGGTGCGATATCATTCTATGTGTATTCGATTTATATGCAAATTGAATTCTTGGAGAATGTCAGTATGCATTAGCAAATGGTAAGGATCATACCCTTGCCATATTTAACAGCTGTAGATAATTTAGCAGTCTGTGTAATTGAAGACAGGGAAATGCCACTGTTTGGGCCAGTTACTTCAACTAAAATTTTGCAACAGTGCAGCAGCAACAACCTGTAACTGCATATGGTAGAGTCAGTTAGAGGGGTTTGTCATAGAGCTAGAAATGGTTATCTGTCAAGATTATTACATTTGTTTGTCAATGTGTCAGAGTTCTTCCCAATTATTTATGACCAATGGACAATGTTTCCATTATATGAAGAGACAAAGGGATGGGCACCTTGTTGATTTACAACTTGGTTTCCTGAAGAATAACTAGTTTTTCATATCTTGACTCCTTTTCAAGATACATGAGCCAGATGTAAAATGTTCATTCCAATTTAATTTTTGTTATTTTGTATGACTTTGTGGTCTGGATAGTGTCAAATATCAAAGCAGGGAGAATGACAAGTAATGATTTGATGATTAATGAGGCCAATAATTAGTAGGAACTTCCAGACAAGACCAATGCAATGCCTTTGAATAGGTTTTGCTGTCTGAATGTTTGAGATGACAACATTTTCTGCAGCTTTGGATACAGGCACATGGGCATCCATGCTCAGTCCTAAAGGCTCAATGATCAAAGCTGTAATGGAATGGAATGAGCCAAAACTTCTTACTTTAAACTATAATTGTATTATTTATTTAAATCTACTTCAATTGGGCATGAATTAAACAGTTACATTAAATCAGCAATCAACACATGCAGATGAAAATGGTGGTGATGTTGTAAAATAAAACGGTGGTAATGTCATAAAATATCAAAATGTAAAAACATACATGTAAGATAGGCTTGACAAAGGATGATGGATGAGCTAGGTAAATAAAGAAGTAAAATCAAAGAAAAATTACCTGGTTTCTTTATCTTTGCCACTGGAGCTCCACCTGCAAAATCAAAGAAAATCACTTTAGCTAAACTCATTTTCAGGTGTAACGACAGCAATATAACATTACACAATAACTGAAATGCAACGCTGATAGCATATCATATTTCTGAAAATTGCTTCATTATTGTAATTTATACACATGAGTCAGTATCCTGAAATTCTGCCATATCAACCATGATAATATGATTAAATGAAACATGTCAGAGGAAATAGGAATATAATTAAACTTGAAATAATTTATCCTGCAAGTAGCCATATATTCTTTTAGCTAAAATACATATTGACCTGGCTAAATAACTGCAGTGTTATCTCATCATTGCTTTGTAGCTGTGTACTAGTGTGCTACCAGTGTTAATGCCACTATGAATATTGATAAGTCTACTTGAGCTCCTGCAAATTGTATGAACATCAGAAATCTTGGCTGGCCACTTGGCCACACAAGACAAAATTGTTAAACTCAAACTGCATCTTTCACTGGCAAAGTTAGTTAGTGTGTTTTTTCTGCCTTCTGATGACTATCTCAGCCTTTTAACATTTCGGCTTATTTTCAAACACTTCAGACCGAAACTTTTTTGGCTTGATTGATGGTGCCTGTAGTGAACTTTTCACACTGTTATAAATCACAGATTGCCAGATGTTGACATTTTCTTTGCCTCAAACCAACTATCATTTTGGACAAAATGATGAATGAGTCATAATCAATTTTAAACATTGTAATGTCAAGTAAAATGGTGCCAGATTAATAACCACTATTTGCTATCATTGGCTGTGCCAACAATTCAGAAAAGAACTGTCCAAATTTCAAACAAAATTTAAGATACGGTCCATCCATCATTAATCATTTTTGTCCTAACTATCAGATTCTGTGATGACCATCCAATATCAGCACTCAGCAGGTCAGCTTGTCCTCTTGTCACCATCAATATCAATGAGTCTTCAAAGACCTGGTTTGTTAAAATTTCAATGTCAATTGAGTCACAAGACCAATGTCACAATCTCTACATTTCATGACCGTCTGCCATTCAATGTCACTCTTAGATGTCCAATGTCACACTCCAGTCATATTGCTTTGTCACATGATGCACATCCATCAGTGCTTGACACTTTACGAGAAAAGTTGCACCCTTGCCTGTGTCAATGTGTCATCTCCTATTACATTGTGTACTTCACCGATCATAAAATCTTGGTGGTAGTAAACATGCAGGAGGAATAAAGAACTTTCAAAGATATGAAGATAAAGATTCTCTTTTCTCACGGCATAAGGCATGCTATTCGCATTTACTAAATTGTTGATTTCTTTTCATAATATCCCAAACCTGTTTTCCACTCTGACTTGAGTCAGCGAATGCACTAAAATAATCCTAACAGGCACAATGTAGTAGTTCTGTTCGTCTAAATGTCAACTGGTAATTAATAAAAAACCCCATGCCTACAGTGCGTAAACTGAGTTGAAAGATGAGCATGAAAGCAAGACGTAATCGATGTTTTGTGACACAAATAATTTCACAAGTGACTCAATATCTCATTTTAGCCTTTAATATATATACTCAATGTATATGAATTCAATGAAAGTTTTTTAAAAAATGGAGATGCAGACTTTCATGTCATGGTCACGTGCATATCATGGATTTAATCTCACTTTATATATATTACATACAAGACAATGCTCCTTTGAGTAAAAGTGTAGTTTAATATGAATTTTTAACAAGTCACATTGGAAAGGGGTATTTCCCATAATTATGCAAGCATTAGCATGAGCGTGGGGTAGATCCTTGTGTTCCTGCCAATATGCCGCTATCTTTAAAGTCTGTCCAACTTCATTAGGTCTTTTATTTATCAAATGATGTGCAAAAGAAAAGTATGAAGCTAGATGTAAGATTATCTTAAAGATACAAGGTAGCATCTAGGCTACTTTCATGCTCTTTGATATTGTTGGACATAGAGATAAAATCAATGTTGTATTGATGTATATTGTCTTAGTTGATACAAGTTAAAGATAAGGTATTATGCGTCTTATCTGATACAAGCCAAGATCAAAATGTCTTTGTTGCTACACACAAAGAAAAATCAACCTTTCCCAATCTTTGCATGTTATACTTGCTGAATACATAATCACAAAAGCCTTATCTACAATGATGGATAACATGAGATCACACAGGGTCGTCTTTGTCACCAGTAAGATAGGTCACACTCTCTGAACAGGAAAGTACACACCATGAGAATCTGGGTCAAAAGGCACAAAGACTCAATCTGAACACCTGCTGCTTTTGTACAAGGAAATTAGGTTTGTTTAGGCATTTTGCATTAGTAGCACTTTCCAACTGGAACAGAATATTGAAAAAGTTCACTGTATATCACATGCACTTAAAAAGGGATCAAGCCTTCAAGTAACTGAGCCTTTGGACTTCATTATCGAGATCTGCCTTAAAGGATTACAAAGGAATTGGGACATCCTTAAAACATGATGAAATTGGCTGGGAGACAAAATAATGAGGCAACAAGCTTTGAGGTATAGGATATGCCAGAGTATATTATGCAAGTTTCTTAGCATGTCATGATGGCATGAGTGAAATCGTAGGCTCCTTGCCAATGTAAGAATAGAAAGGCTACACTGATTTTAATTTTCTCTTTTGAAAGATGGATTTTTCAGGATATGAAGTTCAAATCTATTGTAACAGTTCTAGCTATATGAGAACCCTTTTATCTGACTCATGCATACCTAATTGACTCACTTTGGCTGTAGAAGATGCATGAAACATTCAGAGATACCACGATGAGTTATGCTACTGGTAAATTGAGGATGCATTTATTTTATTTATAAAAAAAATTGTGTGACACACATATTATGTCCCATTGTCCATTGACGAAATATTTTAAAATAAGCACCATGTTGCCTGATGTTGACCAAAAATTATTGTACAGCTAAAAACCTAAAGACAGCAAAAGACCCATTTGACTCTCTGAAAACCCCAGGCAAAGTAGAATAATATGAAAAACCTTGCTGTATTCAGCAAGCTCTTTTGCTATATGATTTTTATCATGTAATAATACCAGGCCCAGAAATAAAAGTCAATTTGCAGCTAAGAATATTGCATTTGACATGAGGTAGTATGAGTTAGGTGGTAGCTCTGCTGGCATTGTGTGATAAAGTAACATATCTATGAATATCACAGGAATCAGAACCTGATTTATAGGCACATATTGCAATTAATAAGTTTCTAATGCAAGTGAAGGTGAACAGCATACTAAACACAACTGACTGTATTTATTTAGATGTAAACTAAGGGCATTAATAGATCTATGACAGATTATGTATAGGGTTCCTCAGTGGCTTAACTAGGGGGTCTTGAGCGGGGGTGGAGGACAGGGCCTGGGATGGGGGCGCGATTCTCACGAGGGCCATCCACAAAATTAATTGTATATTTTATCCAATGTTGAAAAGTTCCAATGGGAGCACCTTTTTTGGGGGGGGGGTGGGTGGGTACAGGTCCAATATGATGGGGCATGTTCTCCCCCCCCAAATAGGGACACCATTGGGGTCCTTATAGAATATCCCGCCGGAGGTTGATATTGGAGTGTATTGTTTGAGGTCCTGGGATTTCCAGGGTACAAACTTTGAAAATAATGGGTCATACATTTTTATGCGCAACTTCTTGATTAGTGAAAACTACTGCTCTCTCTTTCATAATCCCTCAGGAGCCTGAAATGGAAGGTTCCTGAGGAGAGTTCCACTTTCCATTTTTATCTATTTATCATGTTATAGTTTGAGATGAACATAGTCCTCAGTTATAGAGATCCCATAATCTGCATATTCAATCCCACTGCAGCTGTACATGTCTTTAATCTATAATATGAGTTGTTACTATGATGTGCTGAACATTCACAAACTTTCTTTTCATTCTCAAAGCTATCCATCCCTGCTTAGTTACCATACACACAAGGCAACACCGACAAATAAAGTGTTCCTTACATGTGAGGATAACTGTCATCATTCGCCTTAGTTGACAATCAAATGTCACTAAGCTCCTTTTCCTGTTGACATCCCTTGATCCCTTCAAAACATCTTAAGAAAATGTGACAGTTTACACTGAAAATGGCATGCATTTGTCACTCGAGGAATATCAAGATTTCTTCGAAAGAGTCATATTATTCCTTAAGATGTTGTTGTCTTCAAAAGTTTGATATTGAAGATCAAATAAAAAAGCTGTCTTTCAATGGAAGGTTGTCTTTATGCAATGTGTTTTCACAGATTTTTACATTCCAGAATCTCTGACGTTGCAAATAACTTACCTTGAGCACCATTAATTTCCAGTACATCTGTAAAGTTGAGTTGATCACCAATTTGTACCCTCTAGTTTCTAGTGTTTCACCCAGTTGCCCCAGTCTGGTACACAGGTCTGCGTTATAGTCAGGATCTAAGTGTCAGTCAGATCCAAGAGATTGATATTCCAGCTTTTATAAAATATCCGAAATCGTAACAAACTTAGATTGAAGTATGTACCAACCCAATATTATAAAAGCATGATATTGGTTTGCAAGATGTTAGAGTTCAGCATTAGGAGAGCAGAAATGCAGGTCATAATACACAAAGAATTTTGCTATTCCGTCCATCCACATGTCTTCTATTAATAATACAGTCCAGATAGCTACGGAAATTGTCTTTTTTAAAATTGATATCAAGAGCAAAATACTTTGGCTGTTGTATACCAAATTTATTGCTGCGTATTTCATAACTTTGCCATGACATGAAAACGAGGTTGAGGGGATAGCCCCAAGGGAATCCCCAAAACACTTGCATCTGCCCTTTCCATATATGGAGTGTTATTGCCTTATATGGAATGCATGCAACACAGGGTGAATTTGCCACACTATATAGAAACAACTTTGGTCACACAGCTACTAGGAGATATCAACAGCAAATTTGCCTGTTGCGCTGACCCCGCAAAGTGTTTGCTACAGGCCAACTAAAAAGTAAAACCACAGAGTACCTGATAAGATAGAAAGTCTCCAAAGTGAATCTATTCCATAGTGATAGTGTAGGGGAGAACAAGGCAAGATGGGATGCTTAAATATCACTTGACCCAGCAACTGCACATTTTGGTTTGGATACTAGATATGGTACATAATCGGTTGCTGATAATGGTTGCATCATTTTAAAACACTGTAATTTTACAATTAATTTCTCTAGAAAATGTTATGCCAACTTCATAAGTTTTGCTGATTTGTCCCATCTTGCCTGCGATGTTTGTAAGATGGGACAGGCCAATGGGCAAAATGGGACAGGCCAATGGGCAAAATGGGACAGGCCAATGGGCAAAATGGGACAGACCAATGGGCAAAATGGGACAGTGTCCCGTTTTGCGCAAAATCACATGAGGTACTGCTCATTAAGTTCAACCATTAGTTCATCAATCGTAGCGGGACAGATTTGTCATGAATAGGGAAGTAATTATGCAATGATAATATGCATTTATACAACAGAAGCATGAAACTTGGTACACTGTTTAAAAACATCTTGTAAAAAGAATATATTTAGATAGGGAGCCACTTCAGATTTGACCATGTTGACCCATGGCAGCCATTTTCCAAAATGGCGACTAATCCTCTCATTTTCCTGCTTTCTGTGAAGTGCCTATAGTTTGACCTTATGAAAATAGTGTTCCTTATTCATTCCACAGATCTAAAAAACATAATCAATTGATTCCTGGATTGAACTGAGGAATTTTAGCGTGGTCACTGGTCAGGGTTCATTTTGTTGGAACTGTTGAAGAAAATGCAGCATTTTCGCGGTTTCCCATAGTTTCGTGGAATCTCGATTAATATTTAAATAAACTACACATTTTGATTCCTTGTAACAAGAGCTTTTAAATGAATGGTAGCATCAACTGTTTCTGTAAATTCTTTCTTGAAACGAACCTCAGAACCGAAATCTTTAAAAAACGTTTTATTTTCATTTTTTCAATTTCCACACCAAATTTACAAACCCATTAATGCGGGTACTCATATGAAAGCTCTTTTTGCAAGGAATTAAAATATGAAACTAATTTTTGGAGTATTAAAGAATTGGTGAAACCATGCAAAACCGCAAAAATACAGTATTTGAGTTGACATTTCTACCAAAATGGATTCCAGAAAGCCTGAAAATGGTTGAGGCTACTAAAAAATGTTATAGTAATGTTCTAAATACCTAGAGAAGGAATAACAAACACCATTTGCAAGCATTCTATTCTTAGAAACTACACGTCTACACCGAAAGCAGCAAAATGGAAGAATTGACCTCCATTTTGGAAATGGCTGCCATTCAGAGAGGAGCATACGATAGACACTTCAAATAATAGATTTAATTTATTTCTTACATTTTGTGAACAAATAGTTGCGATATATCTAGCCAATATAATTTTATATGAACTGAACAGTTCCATGATTATTTTGTTGGGTTTATAATTAATTCTTTAGCACCTACAAGAGCCATACCAAGGCTATACCAAGGCCAATATATTATGCCTTTGTCTGTCTTACAATAGGAATATTTAGTTCACTGATAAACTTTTTTCTGTTTGTGTGAATTACTAATTGATTGTTGAATATTATATTTCGTGTAAAAGCCTACAGCCTTAAAAGTCAATCAATTTATTCATAAATCAATCTATTTGATGAATATATAAATAAATAAGTATAAGGATGTTTTAAGTTCACATAAGTTTAATACCAAATAATGACTTAATTAATCGAGATCACATCACTGCATTAATCAATCAATGCTTGTCCATGCTTCAGTACCCCGACAAGATCCGGTGATATTGGCCAAAACTGGTCCTGAAGATTGTGTTAGGCCTAGCCAATATTCCAAGGGGACAACCTCCTGCTCCCTCCACCAATAGGCCTACACCATTGTATAGGTCTATGATATAAGAAACCAATCATGAATACATAATTCAGGAAGGGTAAAATGACACAGGTGAGGGCAGAATGGGACATGATCCGGGGAAGCTCCAGGGTCGCTGTCCCATCTTGCCCAAAAACACATATTTTCAGATTGGGTATTGTATTGAAAAAATATCTTTGTGGTGTTCACTACCAATCTTGCAAAAAGCGTTCATTGAGATATTGTTGCCATCACTACGTATAGATTGTCAGGGAGAATAAAATAGTATTTGATGGATCATCACTGAAACAGTGTGTGTTTTTTGTAAGAAAAGTCAATATGTAGGTTTTTTCACCCAGTTTTCCAGTTCAGCATCGCCTGCAAGAAACTGATGATGTCACTAAAGAAAGCACATGAATACCTATATAACACCAGGTGGCAGCAGCATCTCATGACAGTAATAAGTTCCTGAGGAGCTTTGTACCGTCTTGCCTGCTGTCCCATCTTGCCCTGTCCTCCCCTAACAATGTATTTTTCTGGAATGGAGCAATGGGACTGAATGTTCATTTAATTACAACATTACAATAGCAATGAATACCATTGTAGGCAATACTTATATGCAGCGATATAGCCCTACATTGCTTCAAGATGTCTTTCTAAAATGCACATGGATGTTGATCTTATTGATGGTACATTTTCCTTCTGATCTCTGGATTGGATTGCTAGCCTGGGCATTGCTTGTCCCGAACATGCTTCAGCCTGTGTCTAGAATGTACCTTGCCTCAATAAAACATACTACAGTCCCTGCCTATCTTGTTCAGCCTTATGACTGCAAGATTACTGGGTAATTCCTGTCACAATCACCAGCTCAAGATCACGAAAAAACAAAAAGCCATTATCTAAATTGAGAAAATATAATTTCAGCATGGTCCTTCCGTATCAAGACTTAAATGCAGATGGGACTATTTTGGCTATGCAGGAATGTGCCCAGCCTTAATAATACAAATTTTACAAGGGCTACTCCACTGCCACTACGCATAAATGAATTGCACCTAACAAGCAAAATATTGCGACAGTCTATTATGATAGAACTGCAAACGCGCAGTAGTATGGGAAGCCTTTATAAGTTCAGCATGGGACAAATATTCTCAAAAGACCTCGAAAGATGACAGGACAGAGAATTACACAACAAAAACAATCATGTGTTCTATTTTTTATATCACATACTGCTTTGTGTTTACATGTAAGGCCGCTAGTCCTTTTTCCATGAGAAACACCTTTTTGGCTTACAAACATGACAATGATACACAGCTAAGCATCCCTAACACCTTGATTTTATAGCATGTTGGTACTTTATGATATAACTGCAGATGGAATATTACGTATCGGCAGAGTCACATGCAGTATGTATGTGTGCGGGCTGTCATGTGTTATCTATTGTGCAAATGTTTGGCAACATGCTAGAAAAAAATAGCCTCATATTTTTCACAAGCACTATGCAAATGAACATATGCTAATGAACAGGGAGCGCTGGGGTCATGTTGATCAAATTCCCCGTTCATGAAATATGCACAGAAATATGCATCTGCAAAAATTCTGTAAACATCAGAGATGGTGCATCAATTATTTCTGTTCTTGGGAAACCTTTGTTCAACAATGAAAATATGAGTATATTAGATTAAGCTTGGATCATATATCATGATAATGCTAAGTAAATGTAAACAATTTCAACATCAAAATATGATAATTTTGAGGTATTCGAAATGATAAATATTAACATAATTTTCTTGTTTGTTTTTTGTAATTCAAGAAGTAGTGGAAAGACAAATTTGAAGGGTTGAGCAGATTGTCCATTTTGGAATGATTTTGAACAGTATTTCAGTTTATTTTTATGATGGCTGCAGAAAGATTTGAGACAGAACATATTGTCACATCCTCTTCTAACAGTGAAATATTTGTCTCTCTGTCTGCTACACCGGCTCTAACATTCAAATTTGTAAGAGATGCATTATTTTCTGCCAGCCTCTCAAATTTATAATATATAACCACATTCATTTCTTCTTCAACCTGTGACTACAAATGTTCCAACATGCTACAACTTATCTGATATTGTAATGGGAACAAAATAACAGAACTACTACATTCTTAACAAGTATCTTTTAAAAACCTATTCTGAGATTCTATTATTGTCCTGGTCTGGGTGTTCCACTCAAAAGTGTCCTTTCAATACAGTATTGTTCTCTGTTTTGATAAATTTCTCAATCTTTTAATCTATCATATTCATTCAATTATCAGTCCTTGTATCTGTGAATCAATCAATTTATGAACCAAGCCTTGAATCAATCAATAAATTCATCAATCTATCTATCCATATAACTATCTACATCATCAGTCGCGCCATCTCTTTTTATCTATCTAACAAATTTCTGTCCCTCCACCTGTTTGTTTGGCTTTCTAACAGTCTCTACATATCTGTCTATCTATCTGTCTGTCTAGTAAAACATGTTTGATAATAAGAGTTTCTTATTTTGCAGATAGTTGACTGACTTTCTACTTTGGCTTGCTTGTCTGTTATTATTCTCCCTGACCTTTTTAACTGCTTACATAAACATTGCTTTAACAGTTGTTCACTGTGGCATACTCTCGTGTCAAGCTCTGCTTAGTGAGTCAGAAAAGGCTTGTCATCTGAGCACATACTCTTTTGATAATGCTTCACTTGTGTGTCGGAGGAAATTGCTTCCATAGCCGTTTCAGTATTCACGATACTCTGAATCAGCTGAATTTGAAACACAACATTTTGTTCACAAAGCATTAATGATAGGGATAGGCATTGCGAACCTAGGATAAGGCAAATATTGAATAATGCTGAATTATTCAAGCGTTGTAATGTCTGTGAATAACTTGAATTTAAAGTTTTCTTTAAATTGTAAATTCAATGCAATTGATTCCAACTTATACTACAAATGTCTCCTGAACAAAGCGGCTTGAGAAGAGGTTTAGTAAAAAGTACCATAATTTTGTCATCTATTTCTGAGTATCAGCATTCAGAGTAATGACGTGTTTTCCATTGAGTGTTTACTGATCTTTAACTGTTCTATGAGTAAATACCCTCCGATGAGAGGATGTTTCGCATGGCATTGTTTCTGTCAGAGACCTGAAACAAACTGCTTTGATCTTTGGCTACAGGCCTGGAAATACGAGGGATCTCACTGAGGGATATCCTCGATCCATCTAATCTTGAAATGTCACCTGCAAAATATCTTGCTTTATTGAATTGTTGAATTGGTATTTTAAAAGTTATTTGAAATCGATGCCAGAATTTATCGAAAGCAACTCAGTGTCTTTAACCGTGCTGTTGCGAAAATTTTCCTGGCACATTTGTTTGTAAGTAAAACTAACTTATAATGAAATTATTTGGTGAGTTTATCTCTTATTTACTGATTCGTCCCTGAACTATCTTTACCAACTTTACTTCACTAAACCACATTGTAAAAGCAGAACTTTATGAGTACATACTCAATGTGAAGGATGGCTATAGATGTGAAATGGCGCTGTAGGGAATTGTACCATGGAGAGGCATAGGGAGGTATCCTAGGGAGGCATAGAGAGACATATGCTGTGTGTAAGAGGCATCTGTAAGAGCCATCTTTTGGAGACATCCTAAAAGCCTTCCCAAGGAGTCCTAAGATACCCCCATGAGTTCCATATATATTGATGGACCCTGCCAATGATTTACTCAGCATCCAACCAATGCTCCATTCTCTTTGAGGCTCACATGTTTGTTGATCATGCCCCCATGGGATGCTGTTTTATTTGGCTTGTGTGTATTTCTGTACAGTTTCAGACTGTCTATCCTATTGTAAAGGAGCTCAACAGGATGTCTATCTTTGTTTCAGAGGACCACAGCATGTGACCATTTTCAGCTTGCACATGATACCTTTCAGAATGGTTGCTACAGATGTGAGCAGATTCATAGATTGATAGCTGGATAGATAATTATATAGAAGTTAGAAAACAGAAGAAAGAGACAAAGATGGATGGATAAATCTATGTTAAAAAAATTTCAAAACTGCCCTGATGTTGTTTCGTAAGGGATTTTAAATTACTCATAATGCCTTACTTCAGAGATAACATCTAGCAGCAGGTTGATTAAATTTCACTATAAGCTTGTAATGGCACTTAGCTATTCCCGACTTAGCCTTCCTGGTTGTCAAAATATAATTAAGATAACATACTAGCTCCTCTTCACTCTTCAGGATATGAAAAGTTGCTATGTCCCTGAGGTGGAGATCCATATTTGCAGTTCCAATCTAACTTCCATCTGAAATGTTTGATATTTTACAAAGAATCGGTTTGTCAGTCTTTCATTTTCCTTCCAAAAAATCTGTTTTTCTGCTTCTTCTATCGTATCATGTTTCTTAGTCTTTGTTATAACATGGTATACATGTTTGCCTTCCCGTTTTGCTGCACATAGATAGGTATTTGAATAAAATAATATATGTGAAATAATCTGATTGATTAAATGTCTGTTTATATCTATCAAAAATATAATGTATCTATTATCACATCTGTCTTATTATCTGTCAGTCTTTCTATGTTTGTATGACACATGTCTATTCTGGTGCTTAAAATTATGGAAAAGATAATTGCCTCAACGCAAATTAAGCCTTTAAACAGGCTAATAGAAGTAATCCTGCAATATTTCAACTGCATTTCCATTTTGTTCTAAATTCCTCTACAAGGCACTATTCTGCTACTTCAGCTACTATATTGCTCCTTTAGTTTCTTTCTAAATGCCTTTCACCACATTCTAGTGTAGTCTTTAGCATTGCCAGCAATACTTTGTTAAGCCCAGTGTCTGAGAGCCAAATAGCCTCACTTAAATACTGACGTTTCTCATTACACTCTCTAGGCAAGGAGGCTGTGTTGCATAATTGATGACGTCATATCCGAATGCCACGTGCGACAGAACGCATGAATCACAGGACTTCCATCGTCCCATCCCACTCTCAGATTAGGCAAGATTTACTTATTTCCTTGCTTTTCTCTTGGTTTAATGTGGGTTTTTCTCAGTTACCTAGTTCATTGGAAGTCATTAGTTATTTGTTGCTTGGCATGTTGACTAGTTTAGTCTAGAAGTTGTTGCAGACTGCAGTCGAGCACTGAGCATTCTTGAGCATTTGTCATGCGAGTGCCATGTCTTTTATGTCTGTGTGTGATGTGGGAGTGGATGGAGGGTCAGAAAGGTTAAAGGTTTGGGTCAATGCTTGCATTTTCCCTTTTAATAATGGGGAGTGGCTTGTATTATTTTGTGATGCAACATGCTGTTGTGGTCTAGATCTGAAATATCAAAGAATTTTGATCGCAGTGTGGAATATGTACATCTTGGAGTATACCACACCATCGATTGTAAGTTTTGGTAATTTTTATGCTAGCAAGGTCCGTTATGAAGGCCTAATAATTTTCCCAAAGTTCTATTCTGAAGGCTAATTTCCTACGTAGTATTTTACTGTCTTGTTTCTGCCCTGATCAATTTAGCCATTAAAGTGTTTGATGACATCCATCATTTCAGGTCTGCTGCAGAATAAACACTCGTCCTTCGGACTCGTGTTGTATTCTTCCGCGACCTGACATTCATGAGGTTCATTGCTGTGAACCACCCTCCCATTAAGTTTTATTATACTATCGTGTGATTGTAGGATGAATTTTTTAACGTTTGCTATATCCAGAAGTTTATGATTGCAATTTTTACTGGAGCGCTTATTTATTTGAAATGAGATCTATGTCAAATAATAACAGTTTTTTGGTATTGTTCGTTACCCAATTACTTTATTTTGCAAATGAAAATGTAGACAAATGCCATTATTGATATTGTCAATATGGTTTCTCTCTACACATTTGAAGGCTTCTTTCATGTATGACAAATACAAATTCTATGTAAAAGCCAATATGATACAGAAAAGTGTTGAAATGAAGCTTATCAATTTCAGCTGGATGGCTGATAGAATGATAGGCTTTTGTTGTCTGTTCGCTCGCTATAATGTCCTTGAAAGACACTGGCCTTACACTGCACTCTTGAGTTGAGTACAAGACACTACAGAGAGAAGCCAAGTATTTCAACTTCGAAAGACTGTGGGATTGGTTATGCTTTGAGGAGCAATAAATACCCCTTTGCTTTTTTGTTCAAGTCGGATCTGTACTTGGAAAAACTGTGTGATCATCCGTTTGTTTATTAAACTGATTTATTCTATTCCATAAGATTTAGGTCTTAATCAGTATATAGATTATAGACACATCGAAATGAAGAACAGAACTAATTTTTGTATTCTAAAATTCAAAATATAAATAATTTTATACAATTGTAATACACTGAAGGGATATAAAGTGATATCTGCAACATGTAATTTCAAATTCTTATTTGAAATGCTTTGTCCTCTGTAACAATGGTTTTCTGTTGTTCATTGTTCCCATGCTTCAGGTAGAATAAGGCAGTGTTGAGTTTCTTCATGTTCCAAGGTTTTGCTCCTGAGGGTGGGTTCCCAAGGGTTGCCAGACACCCTGTTATGTCATTCATTATTAACAGGGCTGGAATGGTGTTTGATCTAAGGGGAGCTGGAAAGGCTACTAATGAATCTATTAGACATGCTCTGCTTGACTTCCATCAATATCAATAAGCTCAGAAGATTTTCCAAAGGCTTTTTGTGCAAAAATTGTTGCAAAGGATTGTTGAAAGATTTGGGGCCTCTCCTTACGCCATGAGTTATCGACGCTTGATTCGGGATGAAGCGAAACAAATGCGAGGCATAAAGAAGCGAGACGGATTTCAAAGATGCCGAGTGTGCTGAAAGGTATCTCAATGAAGCTGAAACAACATCAATGTGCTGTATTCACAGCCCCAGAAGCAGCGCCAACCAAGGTAGTTAGTCCGAAAGACTGACTTCCTTGCCAGTGTACTGACCAGTTGTATTTTTTCCCCTCTCCAAAAAAAAAACTTTCTTGCTGGTTACATAATTAATTCAGCTATCTTGAGTAAAACTAATAACTACCTGTAAAAAGAAGCAAAAGAAGAGGTAGAGTGCCTGTAGGATTTGAACCTATATCCTGCCAAAAGAATGTACAAGGAGTGTTTGTGCACTATGTTAATATCTTTGGCATTAAAGTGAGGCATTTGGTAATACAATTTGAAAGAATACATTGAAGTGAAACCCCATTTTACTGAAGCCTCTTGATTTGAATGAAGGTCGCTCTTTCTTTATTGATGATGATTATTATTAGTATGCTTCTTGGGGTTAGCAAATAATGTTGATGAATTGATGCTTTCTATGCTAATAAAAAAAGTTATTGATATTGATAAACTTGGGTTAATGTTGGTGTTGTATGTTGTCGGTTCGCGATTTCATACTGTAGTTTTCCCAGAAAAAGCACTTGAAAGCAACCATTCAATTCTCGGGAAAACATGAATATTCAATTTACTCACACACCTACAAATCACTGCTAATAACCTGTTACACCGCCAAAATATTCGTTCTACTACTGCATCAACAAACAGTAGGAGCCAGCAGCAGAAGCATCTTCTTAAGAGTTACATCTTTGATGATGTAGGATGGATGCCACTGAGTGGGGATCCTGCAAAAGTAGCCAGCTTCTAAGATTTCTTGAGTGCAAGGCCCACACGTCTCAGCTCTCCCCAGACCACATCACTTTGCACAGAACTCACTCCCACTGCTAACCAGCATCATGCTCTGAGCCATTGAAGGCAAGCTGATGCTCGGTGCACAATTTTGACGACCACAAATTCCATTGTTTGCTTTCTCTCAGCTTTTTTTTCACCGTTTGCCTAGGACTGCATCTTTTTAGTTCTCGATTGTGTGGTTTTTTGAGTTTCTAAGTAGAGATCAGAAGTGAAGATGGTAATAACAATGGCATATTCTTCGTCACTCAGTGCAAGACAGACCGGAAAGATTTTCAGATATGCAGATGCAAATTCACAGTATGTCAAAACTACTAACCAGAATGTCAAAACTACTATCCAGAAATCAGCTTAGAGGGCTGCACTTATCTATCTAGCTATCTATCTACATCAACTTCTCATTCTTTCATCTTGTCAAACAATTCAATCAAGAGTAGCGAAAACTTATCCTGAAAGCTTCATAACTTCAATCCCGATGACAATGAATACAAACACGTCCGTCAGGGGACTCCCAACTGTACAGTAGTTATGCTAATGACTGTGGTACCTACAAAGACAATTAAGGAGTTGCTCAGCATTTTTATCATTTCAAACACTCATTTGTCAATCATCTACGGTCTACGGAAATTCACCATACACATACAGTTTTAGCCTTTTGAATTATACGAACAATGCATTTCCAACACTCTTTAGAATCCTCCCTACAATCTCAGCAACTGCTATGCTGAATATATCATGCACAAATTCTTGAAACAAGCAGGTTACGAGTCCATGTAATTTCCAATTTGAATTCTTCAGAGCTGCTAATTAAATGAATGGCATCATCAAACCTTGATGAGCCAGATGTAACAGCACCATTTACTGCAATTTCAACAAGTATGAGTTGCTTGGACCACTTGCCATGTAGTTTCTAAGCTTCTTCTAATTGGCTGATAATCAATCAAGGACCAATCAGAGCAAGTTAAAATGCCACGTAGCAAGTAGCATTGCAACTCATACTAATTGAAATTGCAGTAATGAATTGTCATTTCTAAGTTCAAGTACTGAAACTCATTAAGTGTCCCTAGCTGCTCAGTTTCAGAACTTCTCTTGTGACACCAAAATGATGAAGCCTCAATATTGATAGGAATTCTAATTTAGTACCGCATTCTTAAGGGAGTATCATATTTTGGGTGATTTGTCGGGGAGTAGGAGAAAATTCTGAAGTTCAAAATCTGTTTTGAGATACACTCCAGTGTTCAACTATATCAACGCAAGAAAACAGATCAAGTGGGAAAAAAGTCGAAACTGAAAACCACAAGAGATAAACAGATCACAGTGGCTACATCAAGCAGCCAAAGAGAGGTGCAGGAAAGTAAATAATGGCATAAAGCATGCAAGACAATAATACAGCCACATTGATTTCTGAAAATACCTATCATAGGGCAGCAATTGAGTCTAGTTGAGCCTGTGACTACATGGTTAGGATATTTATTGACTCTACATGGATGTTATGGGCATGATAATGGTATTTTACTTTTATTTCTTCCAATTTTATATTCTGTAGAAGCAACAGATTTTATCAAATTAAGGATATCTATTGGAGATTCAGGAAAATGTACACTTGCAGCATTAAGAACGATGATAACCAATGCCTTCTAGAGCACTATAATTATAGCCTATTTATACCTTTACAGGATCTCCAAGGACGTTTATCGACGGATTCCTACATCTAATTTGACCTTCATTATCATTATTCATTTTTCTGGAAGATTTCAGAATTGTAGTCATTCAATATCTGCAAGAGTGGCCAACCATATTGCAGCGTGAACATGGAACATATATCTAAGTTGTCAGGGTGTTTATTAATATTCAGTCGCAACTAGAAGCCTGCAACTTAATTATTTTATTGCAGTAAGGTTGGTGAATAGATAAATATATTTATAAATTGTACAGATGTCTAGATGGATACATAGATAGACTAGATAGATAGTTAGATTAGATAGATAGACAGATAGCTGTTTTAATGATACCTACAGCGTAGCCTGCAAGATAATGTAGGTGAATCCTTGTTAACAGGTTCTTATGCCTTTTTAATATGCTGCCTCATTTTTAGTCTGAATCTGAGAGATAGCAGTTATTCACCAAATATGCGTCATTAACTCATCAGGCCTAATGAGTTCCAATAATCTGTATCTGTCCAATTTTATAATAATCTGTTCTTTTCGAAAGTGCACCAACCAGGATTTACGTCCCTGCCGCTTATCATACAAATAACGTCTAAATTCATTTTTCACCACATTTTTGCCACCCCACTGCTGTTCTGCACCCCATACTTTACATGTCTCTCCCTTCTCCATACCTCAACAAGTTTTTCTGGTGTGAGTCAACAACAGTGTGTTGCATGACTACGTTCACAATATTTGAGCAATGCAGCATGCTGTGCAACTCCATCCATCATCGTGGCACCGATTCAAAACCATTCGTTCTCGGAGCATAAAACATTTTGGCTGCCATCTTGAGGTTCACAGTAAAGAATTTACATAATTGTGATGTCACAATAGGACAGTTTATGGGCTGCTTTAAGAGGCCACGTGTGTACGATCAATCTGTCAAACAACCACTTACTCTAAAAAAAAGAATATATGAGGCATCATCTTATTCCAACAGCATCTTCATTCGAAAGGTTTTCTTCCCTGATATTCTGCTTTCCAATTCAAATATTGTAATATACATCTTCTATCCAGGATGTGTAGATTAGTGTTTACTTTCGAAAGGAAGCCACAAATAGAATGTCTTCCACCAATTTCAATTCACTTTGAATCAGATGCAGAACGAATCACCACAAAGGGATAAATTTTGATAACGGAATCGTTTGGAATTCCACAAGTGTCCGTTGTATGCCCGTGCTTGCATTTGGCTATGAAATGCATTAAAGTCATACGATACAGGAATGTAATTGGAAAGTTATTGTCTCAGCATTCTGGCACTGTAGATAATGTTTGACTGATCATAACACCTTACAAGATATATTTTGGATACTGATTAGAGATGTAAAATTTTGAAAACTAAAAATATCTTCCCTTCCTGAAACATTTGTGTGTAACAAGCACGGTTCACTATGCAGGACGCTCTCGGCAACCAATTGGGATATAGCCTAAGAGCCATCTTTTAGAAAATCATCTGCTGTGAGGGTTCAGGTCATTATCTCAATTCAAAGCTCTTTGTGATTGACTATCAACAGAAATGTTAAGATTAGCAATAAACAGATCTGGATCTTTTTCAACTTACAGGTGAGGTGCAGGTGACAGGGTCGATCAGAGCAGGAATCATACCCAAGACCCAGCAATAGGAGGCCTAGAGTGACACAAGCTGTGCTAATCTTCTAACTGTCATATGCAGTTCAAATGAAAGTCATTTTCATAAGATGTTGACATGTGACACAATTCTGCAGTGAAAAACCCATGCTATCTCCAGGTCGAAAATCAAATTGTTCACACAAGATGAGTAACCTCAACCTACATTAAACAGTCGAAGATCACTTTCGAAGTGAAAAACTGCAGCACTCAATGCCTGAAATGCTAACAGATTTGAGGTTTCAGTGAAAGATATTTAAACAATTTTTATAAAAGGCTTTACGAAAAAGATATTTGTTGCTTGATATTCTGATAAGATTTTGTAGAGATTTTGGGCTATTTGGTAGATTTTCAAAAGACTTCCTTCCTGACAGATTGAGACAAAAGATTTCAAATGGAAATAAAGCCCAGTCTCAACAGCGATCTTAGTTGCCTCAAGTTGCAAAGAATTTACAATGAGCCAAATACAGAATTTTAGTATGTAAATGCCAATCTTTTTGACTTTGTAGATGTTTCAAAGGCAACATTTTGCTAATTTGCTGAGGTTTCTTCAGAAATTTAAGAAGTCATTTGTTTTGTTTATTGAGTTCAATAAAAACATTTATTGACACTTCCAAAAACCTTTACCCATTGGACCTTTTATAAATTAAAACAACTATCTATCTACATGTATGATATTATCTGGGTGTCAGTCCATGGGCCTTTGTCTATTGGGCAGTACCAGCATTCTTGACGTGTGTACCTACTTTTATGATGTACTGTGACATCCTGAGAATAATACATGTCATCTGTGGAATAGACATATTCTGTTTTGAAATGCTACCAAAAGAAAGGAGTGTGACATTATACTTATTGTGTTTATTGTGTAGTGAGGCAAACAGTGAATGTCTTATGAAAAAGACAAAAGAGCAGTTTGAATTTTTTAGAAGTAAATTTAAACCAAAAAAAAGAGGGTTGTATGAGGCATAACAATGACATTTTTGAAAGGACTCAAATGCAGATAACATTGTATGTGCTGTCAAGCATATGCACTGTCGTGAATATAAAGTAAATTATACAGATTGAGAAACACAAGATAGGTATAGCTGACAAACACTCAGAAAAAAAGATAGACAGTCTGTAAAAGATGGACAGACAGGAGGAATAAGGAGTCTATTATTACTTAGTGGCATCAAAAGAAAATTTTGAACATCATAAATTATTCATATACAATGTAAGGCACTACTGGAATAGTGAGATCCATTGTCTTGATAGCATGTTCACTATGTTAACAGTTCCCTAAAAACCATATGCAAATGGCAATAAATTTTAATAGAAAACATACTTTGTGTCATAGTAAAATATCCACAGCATTCAAAATTGTAGGGTATTATTTGTGATATGTTATAAGCGAAATTTATGTGGAAAGTTGAATAACAAAAACAGCTTAATGTATAGTTGTTGAAGTTAAAACAACCAATACAAATGAAATATACATGAAATAAATCCACCCGGCATTACAAAACTGCAGTGAAAAAGAGCAGCATTTATCTGAACAACCAGCTAAATAAATCTAGCATAAGCCAACCATTGTATCTCAAGAAATATATTGACATCTTTATGCCAGACCACTATTAACGTCACATCATGTGACTGGTGACATAAAACAGTCATTGAAAGGGAGATAAACAAATTAGAAAGAGTGACAGCAAACTAATTGGTAGATGTTAATACGAAAACAGTCTGACAGGCAGATGATAGGTGTCAATGAGATTGAGACTAAAATATGGGGGAAGAAAAAAAGAAGTACAGAGAACATAGAATATGATGAATAAGTGTTAAGATGGATGATAAAAGACAACAAAGTGGAAAATAGGATGAATGTGAGGCTGGGCTTTGGGTAGTAAAGATTTTGCCGGAATTACTTTGGTGTGAAATCGCTTGTCATTGAAACCCACTGAAGCTGCAAGTCAACACCAAGTACTTTTGAATAATTGACACAGCGTGCGATCCTTTTGTGGCAGCCATTTTGTTGTTCGCTCGCCCGGAAATTGACAAATATTCTGTGCTGCATTCGATCAGAGCCAACCAGGCAGTGAGGGTGCACTGTGAATCTATACTGTAAAGCTAACACCGGAGGAGTAAAAACTGAGAACGGGCTATATATTTGTAGGGGTTTAAGTCTCGTCTCAATTTACTGATTGGTCTTGATGAAAAATTACCAGTTGACTATGTGTCCAACTGGTCTCTTGAAACTTGGTATCAGCAGCAATTATAGTAACATTGCTGGGTCTCTATGACTTGGGTGATGTCATCAGCCACATGCGATGATACACTCCGGAGAAAGAGCCCAGTCAACCCATTTTATTCACTTGTTGCTCTGACACACCATACAGCTATTGTGAGTGAATTTTAAACTTTTGATAGCTTCTCCATTTATCAAAAAGACAATTATATAAATTCATGTGTGCGAAATTAAATGTTGCTATGTGTTTTCTGGAGGTCCTTACAATTTTCAGAGTCACTGATAACAGAGTCCAGTGTCTGTCCAATCCAAATCCAGGTGTGATAGTTGCTGTCAATATTTGTTTGTCGCGCACCAATGTCTGTTTGGTAAACATTTGGATTGGTCAGCCATACACATAAATTTGTTTGTACATGCATCCTCTTCTATATTTAAGTATACAGTGAATTATGTAAAATCAGGATCTTAAAAATCTTAAAGATCTCAGGCAGCTTGTTCAACGCCAAAGAAATCCAATGAAATTCAGTCTTGTCAGACACAGAAGTCCTAAATATTTCAGTAATCTCCATCAAAACCAATACTGAAAATTCATCACAGACCAATTTTGCAGTTCCAAATCTTTTCAAAGCCAACTCTTCGATTATATCACACTTTTATCAGAATTGAAAATACCCATTTCGGCCATTTGAGATCTATACGATAGTAAAAAATTGATCTGTCCGCCATACTCACAGATCCAATTGTTATGGAAACACGATAGATATAGAAAAAGAAGCGCCCATAAAAGAAAATATAAGAGAAAAACAACTGCATGTACATTTAAAGACGGGGTGGAGGGGGTACCAATATACCCGGGTACAGAAATCGTATATATTCTTAATTACCTATTCTCTGATTGTACTTGAATGCTCCTGTATTTATGGTGCAATGGTAAATATGTCATAGCTTTGTTAATAATGCTCTGATTTGAATGAAAATTTTGCCGCTTGTTATTTCGGGATCTTTGTTTGAGATGTATAATTAACTACTTTTACTGAAAACATCAATTTTGAGAAAAGCCTTTTAAAACACCTTCCCTAGGTCTACACATTCCAGTGAGTGCTGCAGGCACAAAAGTGCCAATATCTCAATAAGTATACAAGATAATGAATTTCTGTTTGAAGACTTGTGTAGTACCATGCTTTAGTGATAATATACCAGAAAATTTAAAAACAAGATATTTTTGACTTGTTACACAAAATGGACCAGTTCATGATGCCCGACCTCTTCCGAATAACTGCAGAATTCAACAGAAACCATCGAATACATTAATATCCCTGTAGTTTGTGAAACAAACTTTCAATTCGTTAAAAGATATTATCAAGTTATGAAGATAATACTTTAACATGGCCCCAAGTGAATAGCTACTGAATTTAAGTGTATTTGTTATCCTGAACATTTCTGTGACAGCAATGTTTTGTTCCTGCCAAAAGTGACACACAAAATCTTTAATTCATTAGGAGGCTGGGAATCTTAATAGAAAGCAACCAGATAAAAAGTTATGTGAAGAAATGCATCACACAGAGGCAGATGAAATTGAAGATAAGAAAAAACGAGGTAATGGTAATTGAGGAAATAACCCTAATGGGTAAGGAAATTCATGCAGATGATAAGTTGATCGAGTGTTGGGTTTGATATCCTGAATTATTTTTATAAGTAAGTGCATGGTTAGACCTGTATGTTATCTAAATGACAATAGAAAGAAGATGAAAATCCAGAAAATGTCAAAGGAAAGAATTGAACAAAGGAACGAAGGAAGACTTTCAACTTAATTTTCACTTTCCATTAGAACACATTTAATTGGTCCGAGTTAAAGTTTCTTAGCTCAACTATAGCTGAAGAAGAGTTTACTTTCCATTTAAACTAGCCAAAAATTGCCCTAACCAAAATTTACCAAGTTATTATCTACAATATCAAGATATTGCTGTGCAGTCCAAATGCTACCTCACCTTCCGAGAACATCACAAATTTAAAGAATGTCAGACTTTGTTGCATCAACTAATAGTGACTTAATCCAAGAAAAACCAAAGCACCATTCAATGTCTAATACTTTCATGTTCATACCCTCCTCTGCAACAAACGTATCACCTACATATTACAGGCATATTACATGTCAAAAAGATGTAAGTCGCATCCAAGCATATACATGATGTGATAGAGTTATTGCCATTTGATAGGCCTGCAGGGAAATATGAGGGTATCATGTAAAACACGACAATTACCGTGTGATGGCTTATAAGTTTATATTGCACACAGCTGCACAGATAGCAAGGATGACATAACAGACACAGAAGGTTTTGAGTTGACCATGTTATTGCATGTGAAGTCATTTATTTTTATGTTCTATAAGCTTGAAACCATTATAACTAAATTAGTTTAATGATGTACTCTTCAATTTGTTGTTGGAACAGCTGACTATTTCTTAGGAATTTGTCCGTCTTGTATTTCTTTTATAAGAATAAACCCAAACTAAACAACAAGCAGTTGTAATCTTTACTTGGCTGAATATAATTAAATCAAGAATCAAGTAAAAAGATGAACTGGAATCAAAATACTTTCATTTTGTGGATCAGTGACCATTTAAAATACCTCACCCAGAGAATCTACCACTGGAGAAGAATACCTCTGCCATATTTGCAAATATTTTGACATGGATCAACATCAATTCAGACTTCATTGGTGCTACTAGAACTGCACGTCATTCTACAATTTTACCAGGTCTTATGTTCACAGTGTAGCCGACCATGTCATCCATATTAAATTTGTAGCTCTATCCTTTATCTATAAAATGTCTATTTGAGACCTACCTTTTAATGGAAAAAATAATGTATTCATTTTTCAGTTGATTTTTTGAAGGAAAAAAGTAGCTGGTTCACTCACCTGGAAAAAAGCAAATAAAGTTTGATTAGTGAGGTGCTTCAATTTATTAGCAACAATTTATCGTTAGGCAAACAGTCAATTCAAGTTGTGAAACTGTGTGTCATTAAAGCACACAAACAGTTGTGGCCGGCTGTCAGTATTGAAGTCAGTCAGTTAGTCGGTTAACCAGGCCAGCATGTATACATTATAATTAATTATCATCCCATATATTGTATATCATATCATAAAATTACCCTACCCTATCCTATACATTTCCTACAAGATATGTCCTAGCCAGTTGTATCATATCTTTTCTGTCCCATCATTTGCCGTCCTAACCTTCCATATCCTAATGTACATGTATTCTATCCTTTACTATCATATCCCATCCTATACTAGCCTGTCCTATCACTATCCAGTCCTGTAATATTCCACCCTGTCCTGTCATATCCTGTCCTATCATAATCTTGTCCTCTCCTATCTTGTCCTGTCCTATCCTATCCTGTACAGTCCCATAATTTTTATATTTGTATATATTTGTATATATTTTTATAGATAGATAGATAGATAGATAGATAGATATATAGATTGATTGATTGATTGATTGAATGATGGATAGATAGATATATCATAATTTTTATCATTAAGTGTAAAATTTAGCATATTTTTCAATAATTATTTTCAATTGTCTATTTCTATTACAAATTACCTAGAGGTAATAATATACAATTATGGACTTTGGTTGAGGTCAATATCAGGTTTTATGGACCTGACCGGTGATATTCACCGAGAAAATTTTTTTTTTTTTGGAAAATTTTTTTTTTTGGAAATTTTTTTCCAGGAGGTCAATAACACATGTAATATTCACTGATCAGTGAATAACACATGTGTTATTGACCTGCCTGTCACACACCACTGCACACCAGGTGAATTTCACATTATGCAGGTGGGTTGTTGGCCAATCAGGGGGCTTGTTACACAGGGGTCATGGAACAATCACAATTATGGTAGCTTCACAATGTTATGATACAATGGGCAACGCAAAAACTAGAATATTGTAAAGTTACAGCTAGTAACACACAGGGACCTTAGGGCAATATCCATAATGCTTGTTCTTACGATAGATTAACACATTGATTATAATAATCCCTATTTCCCTGGGGACTAGGTTTCAAAGGGTAGTTATCAAACAAAGGGTAGGGGAAGCAGCTAGAGGGGGGAGCATCAGGACTGGGAGGGGGGGGGGGTTAAGGTCACATGGCCGCTTCTTTGCCCTGGGGAAAACAAGAGCTAAAATGGCGTAACCTCTGACCCCTTTTTTCTGCTAATATTGATAATATTATGTCATTGTATTCTGGTCTTTTTTTTTCATCATGTTCTTCGAGGATTAACGTAGAAATTGGCATGAAACAATAGTATTTGGAGAAAAAGATGGATGGATAGACCTGTAGATAAAAATATAGATTGGTCATCGAGGCAGATAGATATATAGATATATAGATATAGATAGATATAGATAGATAGATAGATAGATCGATAGATAGATAGATCTTCATAAATAATTTGCATTATATCCTAGAAGTGGGGAATTGATTATCAGAGCCTTACATCCCGTATTCAATGGAAACCTACACCGTTGAATGGATACTCCGAAATCGTGATATAAAACTCATTTTAAGTTAACAATATTGAAACATTGTTTTCTTAAACTACAAGACATCTCCAAATAGTTCCAGAACATTTCTTTGCAACATTGCCAAACGTTCAAGACACCAGGTCACGCCATAGGATATAACGTTTTTGCGTCATGCGTCATGCGTTATGTGAAAAACAACATCTGTCTGCAGCCAAAGAAATAGCTGTGTAAACAAGCATAAAAGATTAGTTGTTAGCATTGGAGGAGTTTTGAAAGAGTTCAGAGAGATAGTTGTACACTACCAAAGAAAATAATTCAAAGAAGAGGATACAGAAAATAATAGGTAAAGATACGAAAAACAGGAATGGAAAGTTTACATATAACAGGCGGAATGGAATGAATATGCATGTGATAGTGTTGCTTTCAGAAGTTTCTTTCTTCAGATTAGTGCTCACACCCCCTCTTTTTGCTTCCCTTAAGTCTGTATATTTTTGTTGTTCAATATCATGATTGCTTTTCATATCTCAATATGCCTTGTATGATCTTTCGGTCTGCGGTCAAGCTTTATGGTAGCAATCAGGCTGGTCTCTTGAACACCTCATTATTTCTGTTCCTGTTAGCCCTATTCAGCCTAAAGTATTCGATGTAAAGTTCTACAACTCAACCACCTGTAAATAAATAAATTTCGCATGATACCCAGATCATTTGGAAATTTTCAAATAAACTATTAACAAAAAAATTAAGCTAGTTTGTGCCATTTATCAATAAGATGTTACTGCAGCAAAGATGATCATATAAAAGGAATCAGCCATATCAAATACATAAATTTGCTACATGCGCGGGATCTGATATTTCAAAGCCTAGACAATAAAACCAATGCGAACAAAGGTTCTCTTTAAATACGTCTACAGTAATTGACAATTCCAAAAATACGTCCCAAGAATAACTCATTCTTTGGTTGTTCATAAAACAAAGCCTAACAGAATGTCCTAAAATATCTATGAATAGATTCTCAGTGCGTGACCATGAAATCCTGAGACACTGCAGAAGATGGTTTTTATATTGCTCTGGCGTCATAATTTTTTTTTCTTTAGTAGTATTGCTCTGAGACAATTACATGTTATTTGTGACGAATTATGAACAAAGAGGTTTAAAATACATTTTAATTTGGCTACGACAAGATTAAAAAAATAAAATTTAAAAGACAACAGTTGCTATTTTGGCATTTATCAATTTTTTTTTGTTTCTATTATCCAATAACAATGCTTGAAAAATAAATTGTATTTGCATTTTACAACTAAGCAATTTTCGTTTTGGACTTCTTGGACAACCAATCATGTTATATTCTGTCAAGAACTTATGATTTCGAATCATTGCTTTTAAAATTATAATACTCTGCCGTAAACGCCTTTTTAATTTAATTTACTTACATTTCGGCAAGCCATAATTTTTGCAACATACAATTTAATCTGACTTCAATCTTGAATCTTGTTAAAAAAATATATATATATGTAACAACCTCAGCCATTAAGACTTTTACAAAATGCCTTGGTAGCACTTAAAACATCAAACCAGCTTTAGGACATAGTATACCAATTCCGTGAGTTATATTAAACTGAAAAACCAGCTACGGCCTTTTAATCGTCCCTAAAAGAAACAGTGAATAAAGCATCTCACTTGAATGCAAAGGCATAGCCATTGAAACGTTAAGTCTATGGCTCAGTAAAACTACTGTGCTCGAATAAAAGAGGAATTGTCTGAAACAGTCAGTAATAGACTGAAACTTAATAGTATCAAAGTACCAGCTTTTTGTTTTGTGTGGATGAAAAACAAGATAGACAGAGATATACAGATTAGAAAAGATAGAGAGAGTTAGAGATAGAGATAGAGATAGAGTTAGAGATAGAGATAGAGATATAGATATAGTTGGAGATAGAGATAGAGACAGAGATAGACAGATAGATAGATAGATAGATAGATAAATAGATAGATAGACAGATAAATAGACAAATAGATAGATAGATACCCTTTGACTTAACATTGACAGATAGATAAATTTATATCTTAGCCTGATTACATGTATATCATTCAATAAAGTCTGCAATAATGAAAACAAGATACAGGTTTCTGCTGTATTTATTCATTCTTCACATGACAGTGACTAGAGCAAAAGAATGTATTTGGTTTTCTAATTGTGATTGTATTATGAGAAACAATAATATTATTGACCTGTACTAATCTTTAAATGTCTGGAGCAGTAACAGAACACTTTTCTGCACCTTAAAATGTTAAAGACATCACAGCACAACGATATAAGAAATAACGCTTTTGCTTCTTGCGTTACGACTCTGTTAGGTGAAAAACAACGTCTGTCAGTAGCAAAAGAAATAGCTGTGTAAACAAGTTTAAAAAGATTAGTTGTTAGCCTAGGAGGAGTTTTGAGAGAGTTTCTAGAGAGATAGTTGTACACTAGAAAAGAGAAATAGAAGAGAAAGAATATGTTAGGATAAAAATGTGGAATTCAAAGGCTTGGATGTCATAATAGAAAAAATGCTATGGTGTTATAGTATTATCTTATGAAGTGTTTTTCATAGTAGTGATCACACCCCCTCCTTTACGCTTTCATAGTAATTCGTATGCAGTTTCCTGGTGAGGCTTTTTAAGCTCTTTTGTCCATATTGTGACAGTTTATAACTATGTTCTTCCTGTTCTTCCCATTATTTTAATGTTACTTCATTCTCGCAATGGACGTGATGTGCCCTCCCTACACAACTCAATAAACAAACTTTAACAGAATTTAGAAGTTTGCGAACAAGGTTTAACAAACTGTGAACAATGAGGAGTACTAAATTTACTCCAGTGTGGGACCTTTTTCTTGTCCAACATTCACATTGCTACAAAGAAACATACAGGGGGGTATCAAGGTGGGCCATATCCCCCTCAGGTCCAAAATTAACTAGTAGTAATAGGAAAAACAATGAGCAAACGCGTATTCGCCATATGGTATGTTGCTCCCTCAGGCCATTTCTGAATAAGCCCCTGAAAAAACATACCACCTACAAAATTTAAATGAATAAAAATTCCACTTAGGAAAATTCCTTAGAGAACGTTTATTTAAGAATCAACAGAATGTCTCAAAATACCCATAAATGTTGTCAAAAGCATACCAGCAATGAAACCACTATCACAATTTTTTGTTAATTTCTATGCATGACGTCATCATTGTTTTTTTATCTTATCGTGAGAAGATAACATTTACTTATTCATGACAATTTAGGGATAAAAGAATTTGAAATATTTTTCATTTTGGTTCAAAGGTGATTGAAATAGCAACATTACGGTAAAAAAAGCCTTATTTTTTGGCATTTGTAAAACAATTCTATTTTGTAATCATAGATTGAAAAGAATGTACTCAAATTTCACAAGAGTACCATTTAAGTAAGTTATGATTTATTTATTGCGAAATTTCCAGTGTCAGCAATTTTTCATCTTTCTGTTACCTGGGTTCTTTTCTATTCCATCCGTTACTTTATGTTTCTATTCCATTCTATTCTATTCTATTCTGTTTCCATTTACCGCTTCTGCAACTGAAATTCACAAATTCCTCTGCTTCTACCTCCTAAACAGAAATTCCATCTGTTATGCCAGTTTTGAGCTTAATTATAAATTTCTTTAAGCTCAAATTAACTTACTAGGTCATAGCAATTGCAACACAAAATACTACTACAAAGGATCTTTTACTGTAAACAGACCAATGGTCTCTATTACCATTGCATCAGTATTTGAATTTGTATGTTTCAATTTGATTTTATTCAATTTCACCATAAAATTCTAATTTTCTTGAATACATTTACATTTAGTAGGAAAAATAAAGCAGTTTCCAGACAGTAGGTCTTAAGTCAATCGTGTCACTTTTACTTAATTCAAGCACCAACCAGTCTTTCAATTCTACTATATGTATACAAAGAAACTGTGAATAAATCAGGGAAACTTGAATTCAAAGGCAAAGCCACAGAAACGTAATGGCTCTGTAAAGCTTATGTTCTCCAATGAAAGTGAAGTTGTCCACAGCAATGAATTACAGTGGGCAGAAAAAGGTACTGTACCAGTACCTACACAATGAACTAAATAGTATCTAAGTATTTTTCAGATTATTGAAACTTGAATTTCAATAGGAAAATAGATGGTGGCTGTCAATAGATAGATTGATAAATAGATAGATAGTTAGATAGATAGATAGATAGATAGATAGATAGATAGATAGATAGATAGATAGATAGATATAGATGAAGTGGACAGATGGACTGGATAGATAGATGAATATATTGATATATTGATAGACTGATTTAATGAATTCTTGCTATTATCTATGGCTATTAATTAAGATTGATTATAATATTACTAGTAAGTCAATGACAATGTTGATCAAAATCCCGCATACTGCATTTGTCTATTATAAGAAATATAATATGACGATATTATTCACTTTATACAAACAACTGTACTTCAGGAATACAGAGCAACTACTATGATCCAGGCCTCTTTTTGTTTCGTGATCTGGGCAATATCTTTTTTTATTGCCCATCATTTTACCCCATTTTCCCCTACTAATTCTATTGTGACATAATGAAAACCACACCCCTTTCCCCGAGGGGTAAATAACATCTGTTTTGCCACAAGAATGGAGCTTGTGGGTGAATTGGAGGGGTGGGGTGAATTGGAGGGGGGGGGGGTTGGAATGACAAATTGAATAGAAGGATTTTGTTTTGTTGTTCTTTTGTAGAAATTGTTCTTGTCATTCGTCCAATCTTCTATTCTTCAATTTTTTTTTAAGAGTTATACTCAATGCAATATTTACATGCAATCATGTGCTGCAGCAAACAGACCTATAAAACTGATACACCAAAAAAGTGCCTTTTTCTTAATACTGTACATACAGGAAAAAAGAGTAAGTAAAATGATTTAAATGAAACCAGAGAAACCGATGTTTTAAACTTAATCAATGGAAGAAATCTACTATTTCATTGGTCTGCAGAAGATATCAAATTTCATTTTACAATGTAAACTTGAAATATGACATTGCAAAATAACATTTCGTGCTTATGGGCTTTTTAAAAAAAAATACAAATATAACCTTTCATTCCATTATTTGTGAATTGATCTCCTATCCTTTTTCTTTTTTCTGTTTCTTTTGTATTCCTTTTTTTTCTTTACCACAAAGTCATGACATCTCTGTAACTGTCAGTTGTTGTTCACTTTGCTTTTCAAAATGTCAGATTTATATTTTATTAATGGTTGAAAAACATAGCTGCAAAAGCATTACAGTGATTGTATGAAAGAAATCAATTGTGACATTTTGTGAAAAGTTCAGTGGAATGGCAGTGTATTTTCTAGCTATTGGCTAAAGCAAGTGACAGGAGAAAATCTTAAAATCGATTTAAAATAACAGACAAATGAACATGGTTAATGTGAAACCAGACTTAAATGTAGCTTTGCAACTTAACAATGAACAATGACAAAGCCTCCAATGCAATAGGCATGAATAGTTTATGGCATATTTGCTAGCTGAATAGCCCTGAATAGCTTGAATGAAAGAAGCCAAGATTAAACGAATGTCAAAATAACCGAGGCAAGTGAAATGAATATAGACAGAATAAGTGATTTTAAAATGAAGCCATAAATTACAAATAGCTTTTAAATTTACATTTCCACGTCAGCAGTTATTGTGAATTGACAGTTTTGAAGTGTGATAGACAGCTAGTCAGCTAGACAGATGGACAGATAGATAGATAGATAGATAGATAGATAGATAGATAGATAGATAGATAGATAGATAGATAGATAGATAGATAGATAGATAGATAGATAGATAGATAGATGGATGGATGGATGGATAGATAGATAGATAGATAGATAGATAGATAGATAGATGGATAGATAGATAGATAGATAGATAGATAGATAGATAGATAGATAGATAGATAGATAGATAGATAGATAGATAGACAGACAGATAGATAGATAGATAGATGGATAGACAGATAGATAGATAGATAGATAGATAGATAGATAGATAGATAGATAGATAGATAGTAGTTCAATACAGTAGATGATACCAGAACAATACGATGTCAATATAAGCAAAAAAATCAACTGACTGATCCACTATTTGTCTACTTAGTTTTAATCTACTGTTTGAAGTTTTCTTTTACTTCTCTGTCCCTTCAACATTAAACTAATTAATCACCAATTAAGCACGAAAACACGAAACATAAAACTAAGAGAAACCACCAGGAACTGATGTTTGACATCTATTTTTACGTTTCAATATTTCTGTGAAGCATGTCATTGACATGACATTGTGTGTTTATTCAAAAGGCTGGAATCTTCAAAGGAGCATTTTAATTGTTGAATTGCATGGCATCAGGTTTTCAGACAGTTTTGGTTACCTGTGCCAGAGAAACACACCTGAGAATTTGTGGTTTATGCTTTCTGTGTATCTGTGTATGTTTTTTAAGATTGCATGTTATTGATTGGATGGTATTTTAAAAAGAAAATTGGCACACACGGACAGGCACTTCAGACTTTGAGAACTCGTTCATAATAGGAAAATCATTATTATCGTTTTCATAGCTACATGTTTTTCAAGTTTGCAATTTGCTTCATTCCAAAAATGTGATGTCAGAGATTAACTTGATAATTTCGTTAATAACAAGCACAGATATCAGCAAACCGACAAAGTGCAGTGACACATGGATGATGTATGTTTCACTATGCACTGTAACTGAACCAAACAGACTACTTAGCCTCAAAGGAGAGTTGCAATTACTGACAAAAAAAGTTGTTTGAAATTGTGATGACTGGTGTCCTGTGAAAAACAGTAACACATTTTGTTTGGAAAACAATTAATGAGGTGCAACACTCAGCTTAGACATGCATTGTTTGTTGTGGTTGTACACAAATAGTAACATTGCCTGACAGTTTTAAATTCCTTTGTCATTAACTGTGATGTCAAACTCTGAACCGATATGTCACAGATTGAAGATTAGACCAATCACATTGACAGATACCCGATGATGTCACCGTTTAACTGCAAGACGAAGTTTTCAAAAAAACACATAGCTATGAAAACGATAATAAGTACCATATCAAGCGCCGCTATATGTGATAATTGGTAAAATCGCACCGCTTTAAAGTTAAGATGGACTAAAATTTCTGCCGAATGTAATTTTTGAATGCCCCCCCATAATCTTTGCTTGGCAAGTTCAGACAGTCCAACTCAACTAGTTCGGAAACATTTAGTTATCTATAAATAGTAATGTTAAAATAAATTAAGGATATATGTGGCCTTCCAGTATGCCTAGCAGCAATTCTAAAATTAATAGTCTAGGCCTAGAGACATAAAATGTCTGTTCGTAACTTTCTGTTTGAAGAACTTTCCACATTGAAAGTTGTCAAATTTGAAATCAATCATAACATAATTTTTGATGCCAAGCCTATTGCAAGCCCTTGATTAAAATGTTTTCCAGGCCAAAACTATCATTAAAAAACTTGGCAATCTGTAAACATATCAAAATATTTAAAGGATGATACGAAAATGTTTATTTATCAAATGCCAAAATATTTTTGATTTAAGTTAACTTTGACATCCTTCAGCCTTTTATGCTATTGTACAATTTGATATTACATTTTGGACAGATTTTGATACATGGATATTGGATAAAAATTTTGTTTAATTATGAAACACATTTGGCAGAAGAATCATAATATAATGTGATATAATGTTGGATGTTTGCCATTTTAATCTTAAACTTGGCTAAATGTTTACCACAATATTTTAAACATTGTGAGAAAATTCCCATTTAGAAAATTTTAATCAGTTCTGAAGCTGAATATATAAACAAACAAAAACAAGTTTGTTTGCTTAAAACCTCGCCCTGGAGAAATACGTGTTTATGTAAAAACTAAAATAGATAAATAGGAGCTAATATGCCTATATATGGTACTAGCCGCCAATTAAGCCCTGTACTGGGTGCTCATGAAGGTTGATTGATAAGATGGGAAAGAGAGCTTGAGTCCTCAACATCAGAGGTGCCGGAAGGATACGCATGCGGCAGGGGCAGTCAGACGAAAAAAGGCAAATCATATTCGGGCGAAAAAACTTCAAGGGCGTCAATGATAATTTTGAATATATACTAAGTAATTTGTGCCTAAATTTAGTAAAATAAGGCTTAATAATGTTCTGTTTTCTAAGATCAAACGGGCACACCTTGCCCCCCTGTCCCCCCTGGACAAGGGCAGGAGGGGCAATTGCCCCCTGCCGCCCCTGTTCCGGCACCCCTGCTCAACATGTTACACATTTACCCCTTGTGATTTTACTCGCCCAGCATAGGCACTGGTTCAAGGGCCATCTTTTTAACATCTCCAAACAACATCCAGCTCAGATTTTGCTCATGAATGTCTACTGAAAATTGCTTACATATCATCCTTTAAGGTCAGATAACATATTTGATCAAACAAATATAGTAACTCTAAAACAGATAAACCTGCTTCGTTCAGCATGATGTAACATAAAAAATTGATTTTTGCTCGCCTGAAAGAATATTGCTTTGGACATCAATCATAACGTATTGAATGGAAATTATTAATTATTAATCCTATTTACTCATATGACAGTCATACGCTTGGGGGTGTTTGAGCAACTAACAATAAAAATCAATAGTTCACAACAGTAGAAATGGCAGCAAAAGTTGTATTCACATAGCCATTGACAAATAACAAAGATTTCTGGAAGCTGTGTTCAATAACTAGAATTTAATATAAATAACAAAATCGAGATATGTACATGTGTGCAAGGAAAAGTCAATGTAATATACTTTGGATATGGAAGATATTTTGCATGGCATGGCAAAAATGTATTATGTAATAGAAGCAATTAAGTAGAATGTTCAATATGTAAGAATATTGCAGAGCTTAATTAGATATAAGCCACTATAACCAAAATCCAGATATCTACCAGTGCGCGACAAACAAATTAAATGTAATATCAAAATACTTTCCATAAGGAAGATAATTTGCACGGCATGGCAAAAATGTATTATGTTATGGATGGAGGATTGATGATTGACGCTTTATGTCCGGTATTCACAAACTTGGTAGGCTAATTACGACAGGAGGAGGATAAAGCAATGAGATGAAGGATTATTGAATCAGCTGTGCCCAGGTGAATCAACAAGAGCTGGATTTGAACCCGGGGTCCAACGATTGGCAGCCAAGCATCCTACTAGAGAGCTAACCCCCTCCCCTCTCTTGAATCTGTGGTCATAAACTAGAATTTAATATAAATAACAAAATCAAGATATGTACAAGTGTGAGAAAAATTTAATGCAATATCAAAATACTTTGGATAGGAAAGATTTCTGACCTGGCAAGGTAAAAATGTATTATGTAATAGAAGCGAGTAGAATGTTCAAATGTAGCAATATTTCATAAAATAGAATCCAATATTTAATATCATAGCCCCAGAATGGTCATACTTGTATAAATAAGAAACAAAATTTAATAGAATGTACATATAAGAAAAATTACTGAACTTCGTGAAATAGAATATAACATTCAATATCAGGTGGAATGACCAAGTTTGTTACAACTTGAACATACTACATTGCACAGCAACATGTGTTCATTAGAAACCTAACCGCAGCAGGATCACTGAACTTGAGGGGGGGGGGGAGAGGGTACAAAATGGGCAGTTTCAGCGGGCAGTTTCAGCTTATCAAACTCTTCCCCATCCTCATCCATACACCTGGCGGTCATGTCTTCCTCACAACAAATATGACAAATTCCCATAAATTTCAAACAACAACCACCTCGGCGAGGCAAATAGAACTTCAATCACTAAATAAATTACATATTTTTCAGATACTACCAGACAACACACAAATGCCTTCCCTGGCCTTTTCACTCTACCGCCCCTCTCCCGCCTCCACTCCACTCCGACATACCCTCTCCTGGTTGGCCACCACTTCCTCTCATGAGGAAGAGCCATCCCTTCAAAATATTCCAAAAGCTTCTAGGGCGAAAGACCGCGATGAGCAAAATTCCCGTTGGATGTCGTTCAAAAGAAACATTAACTTTGGGCCTTTTAATCGGTCTCTGCGCTGCATGGGCAATGAACAATCATGGCGGTAAATGCGTAACATGTTGAGGACTCCTACTCTCTCTCCCATCTCATCAATCAACCCTTCTGGTCGCCCAGAACTGGGCATAGAGGGCTGCACTTACCATAACAATCTATTTACCAATCTATCGATAAACATCTACATTGTACAAAATCTACCTGCCTCAGATTGATATATTGAGCAACACCCAATGAAAAAAAAGCCAGCAGTGACCTCTCCAGCATGTGATCAGTATATTAATCTTCTAAGCATCTGCTTGCATGACCTTGTGAAATATCTCAGCCCTTCCCGATATTTACAAGTCCCTACATGTTTAATTAAATCACAAATGTTCTTGGTCACAGCATGTCTAACCATCAATTTACTGAATTACTTTTTGTCTTTTTTTTTAGAGAGATCCATTTTACTTTGTTAGTGACGTAGCCAAAAAGAAGACCACTACTGTGATACCTGTTATATAAGACCTCAAGTACAAAGTCGTGTTTTGAATGTAGCTTTCCTCCAAAGAAGAGAGGGGGTGGTTAGCTCAGTGGTAGCATGCTGGGCGGTCAATCACTGGGTCCTGGGTTCGAATCCAGCTCTTGTAGGGTCACCCGGGCCATTTGGATCGGACACTAATATAAACGGCCATTGTATCAATTTCTCTTCACTGGCTGAGACAATAAATGGTGGCCTCCTTTCAGAGTCTATGCTTGGCATTTTGAAGGTCCCTCCCATGGAGTAAATAAGTGACATGTTGAGGATTCCCACTCTCTTACCCATCTAATTAATCAACCCTCATGAATGCCCAGAAATGACCTTACATTCTTAAGAAAAAAGGTTTTATATGGAAACTTTACGGGTTCAATAATTTGGTATAGATAAGGAACCCTAAAAGGTTCTTATTCAACTTTTTAAAAGGTTCTAACAGCAAACAAAAAATATATTTAGATAATCCAGCTGCATTGAACTCCTAAAATGGAACTGTTTTCTATCATGTTGGGAGCATAGGCTCCTATCATGGGTCTTCTCACCCTGTATTGAACCTTTTCAATTCAATTGAACCCTCAAATAATTTAGAACCTTTCGGCTGTGTGTTCTTTATATATATGCCGTCAAGAACATTTTGCATAAAGAGTGTATATATGTAGAGGGTTACACTATCAATACATACATAATCATATCTATAGGCTTCTTTTGATGTACTCAATCTGATACCTTCTAATGTAAATAAGTACATAGATGTTGTCGTATGTTATTCACACATACTACATACACCTCTTTTCCAGTGTATAAAAAGAAACATCACAAAAAATTCTATAAGCAAAACAACTGGAAATTCTACAGATACCACACAGTTTCTATAGCCCCTGCATCAAATTCTATAGCCTATAGAACCAAATTCTATGTCACCCAACACATGGCAGCCTTGGGTGTTTTCCCATCGTTTTCTATAAAACAGAACTTCAGAAAATCTTGAATCTGTCCACGAACTAAGTGTGCTGTCTGTTTCTGTCAGGTTGTCTGTCTCAAGATGTCCTCAGTATTGTTTGAATCTGTCATGAAAGACTTTTCTCTTTCTTTTCATGTTTTCTCTTTTATTTCCATATTTGTCTTCATCAAGATTGTTTCTCTCCTCAATGAGATGTACTTTTCACTAAAAAGTAAGTAAGTAAGTAAGTAAAATTTTATTTTCTGTCGGTATATCACAATACAACAATAACATAAGCGCTCAGCGCTTGTCTCCGACAATAAAATTATAAAAAAGATGACAAATGATTGATGAATATTTACAATGAAGAATAAAATAATTTAAAAAACAAACTTATACCTGACACAGCAGGCAGAAACCACATTGACATTTCTTTACATGTTTTGTTACATTATTTTTAAAATTCATAAAATCTTCACTTTTAAGTGCATCAGGCATACTATTCCATAAAACAGAACCTTCATATCTTAACGATTTAAAACCATATTTAACAGAATTACATTTAGGTTGAACTAGTAAATTAGTATTAAAATCTTGATGAAGACAATACTCTTCGAAGTATTCTATGTAAATATATATTAAGATCTCCACACGCAGAATGAAGATGTTTTTTCCCATATTTTGTCTTTGTCAAGATAGTTTCTTTCTTTTATTGGAGTGTATTCACTCTTCATTTATTCCCTGTAAATACATGCATTATGTCATGATGCCCACAGGCAGACTGAATATATACTTATAAATGTATACCTTGGTAAAGCAACATATATGGAAGTGTGTTTCTTATATATATGTCAGCATAAACAACATTGTTCCAAAGTTTCGTGTATCAAGCTGTTTCCATATTCCAGAAATTCTAAAATATATCATATATCTGTATGTTTTATATATTTAGTACATTGTTTTTTTCCTGTAAAAGTTTCTTTATATTCAGTAAGGACTATGTCTCAATTTTTCAATCTATATTTGTCCTGAAATTGATTTAATGTAATGCCTACTCATTTTCTAAATGTACATATATACTGTTTCCATTCGTCCATCCATCTATCTATGTATCTGTGTATGTACGTATGTATGAATGTATGTATGTATGTATGTATGTATGTATGTATGTATGTATGTATGTATGTATGTATGTATGTATGTATGTATGTATGTATGTATGTATGTATGTATGTATGTATGTATGTATGTATCAGGGTTGGGCACGAGTACACATGTACTCGTGTACTCGAGTACATTTTTCGAAGTACTCGCATGTACTCAGTACTCGTGCCAAATCATGAGTACAGTACTCGTACTCGTACTCGAGTACATTGCTAAAGTACTCGTACTCGTAGTGAGTACATCACGAGTACAATTGAAGCTTCAAAGAGGAAAATTGAACAAAAGAAAGTGTCTAACACAACAAAATGTTTTATTTTATGCCATAGTCAAATTCTAAAAGCCTTCAAAGATGCTTTTTATATTATTTGACAAGTAAATTTACATATCATGTGGTATGTGAATACCAGTAGTTAACTGTTTAATAAATGGAAATGATGTACTTACACAATTTGTGAGTCCCACACATAAGAAGCTTTAGAATTGGCCAAAATTGTGGAATATCTATCACTTTTGTTGTCATCAATATAACTATTCCAAATCAAGTTTTAATTAATTATATATTTAGTAAAACAAATATTTCATCATTTATGAAGCACTCCAAGGATACACCATTTTGATTGTGATTTCACCCCACAGCCGCCATTTGCTTTTTTCACACCTTTTGGCGCAAATCAAAACATCGTAACTTACGGGCTAATACTGACCTTATTGTTAAAGATATAGCATTTCTACTACCACCATTGTATTCAGCAACTTCTAAATGATATATCTACGTTTTTAAATTATGTTTCTAGCCTTTTTTTAACCATAACAAAAGGCGTTTCCGTTTTAACCTTTTTTTGTTGAAATCGGCGCAAGTTCCCCCATGGCCTAATGGTTACAGCAGTTGATTTTGAATCCAATGGCCTGAGAGGACGTGGGTTCGAATCCCACTCCTGGAACTCAACTTTACAGAATAACTAGACAGTTGTAGGCCTACAGAATAATAGATAATAGATATGCTAAATTGAACACTTAATTGAATGAACACTTAACTGAATCAACAAAGTAACCAAAGTGAATACAGAAGTACTGTGGTTGGTCTGTAGTATAACAAGTAAAAAAATAAAATAAAAGAAATCGAATATATAGCCAAAACAGGATTTACATAGGTAAAAACACAACATTAGAAAACACAACAACAACAGAAAACTATGAAACAACAAACAGGAACAGATGGTCTGAGCCCATGGGACGTAAAACGGAGGTGGGTTGTATCCAACGTTCTATGTTGGGGCAACTGAAAGACCCTGGACATCTCTGAATGAATAGAGTATGTGCCAGACTCCCAGCCTTATCATCTCATACGTCATACAGTGTACGGCGATCACCAACATAGTAGATTGAACATAGTATAAGTGCAGCCCCCTCAAAAATGAGGTTGAGCTACCCGGCGATCCGGGGTATACCAGCACAACGTGAGAAGAAGAAGAAGAAGCTTTTACGGAAATCGGAACACAATGTTTACTCTACAGGCTTATCTAGAGTCTAAAAAGTGTGATTTTAAGGAACTGGTGAATTTAAATTGATCAAATTTATGAATTACATTGGTTCAATTATAAATGCATGGCATGTTGATATTAGTTTATTTTCGTTTATTTATCAAATTGAAAAGTGTGCATACAAAAATTGTGTATTAAATGAAAATTGTGATAAAAATATATAAATCAATATTTTTTGTGCAGGATAATAGGGCATAGTCTCTTGTAACTTTCTAATACTATATTATGATTTTATCTAACGAAAAATATTCTTAGCTGAACGAAATAACCATTTCTACACTTGCAATAAATACATTTATATTGATCTGACATTGTTTTTAACGAATTCTTGGCACTATGAAAAGATATTGAAATGAAATAAAAACTGACAGATAGCTTGGCAATGTACCATCATATGGCCGACTTTAATGTTCTTTTTAAAGATACTCTGCAAAGAACTAATATTTTCTCCCTTGCTTACAAACACTGTTCCGTCAAAAATGGTCCTAAAAATAAAAATAAATTTCATTTGCATTTAAACGGCAATCTGATTATATGCACTTTTTGGGCTAATTAGGACTGGTAATATCTATTTTTAATACCTATTTTTAAACACTATACAGTGGTTTATCACACTTGTTAAAATTCTTATATCTCAGTTTATTAAAGTGTGTTATGTTCACTCATGTTCATGCGGGCTCCAAGCCTCAACAGAGTGTCTTCTTCTGAATTTGGATTCCCAATAAAACTCGTAAACTTGTAAGGCCATTTTAATTGACACCGTTCACTTCGATCAACAAAGAAACATAATGAAGTAGTAGCCTTCAGTGACAATGTTTAATGTTGCTCAAATATTATAATGATATTTTTAGATCTTTATATATTGCACAAATAAGGTTCAAAATGGCATAAATGTACTCGTACTCGAGTACATTTGAAAGTACTCGTACTCGTACTCGAGTACATTCAGAAAAAGCTGTACTCGTACTCGTACTCGTACTCGTGGATGTGGCAAGTACTCGTACTCGTACTCGAGTACATTTGCATGTACTCGTGCCCAACCCTGGTATGTATGTATGTATGTATGTATGTATGTATGTATGTAAGTATGTATGTATCTATCTATCTATCTATCTATCTGTCTGTCTATCTATCTCGCATGCATAGGCTACATGTAGTCAACAACAGAAGTGTGTAAGCGACATATCAAATGGACCGCATTAGACAAAACTTGTAACAAAGCACTTGTGAAGAATGGCAAAGTCTGAAATTAAAGTGGCTTCTGATTGGCTAAGTGGAGCGGAAGCCGTGTTACCCAGCATGCCAGGGGTCACATGACTTGTATTGTTTGAGGTCTATTGTGCACGAGCATCAAAAAGGGCTTAGTCTCCTAATGAGGGGAAAAGTAGTGCAAGTCAGACCAAGAGGACAATGACTAAATAGGGGCAAGTGGGTGCTCAGGGCAGATAGCCTGGGATGGGGGATAATTGAGATTGAACAGATCAACTTGTGAAATTGGAATTGTAGCTATGCTGATTGAGTTTGGTATAGTTTCAGCGGTTGCAATGGTTGCTATGGTTATGTAACACACTTGTTTTTGATAGAATAAGGATAACCTAGTATAACAACAGTGTATTGATAGATAAATGTTTTGGTACATTTTCTAACATACCTACATTCAACTGAATGAGTGTAAGAGGAAAATTATTTTAAGAAATCTGGATGGCTATATAGTATGTTATACGGATAATTAAAGTCTGACAATTTATGGTCTACTAATTTTGTATTCTTAAAAATAAATGTTATGCCTAATTAGCTGATTATCGGCATCACTATGAGAGTAAGTAAGCTTATTGTGAGGTTATATTGACTTAAACTAAGAATAAATTTTCAAAAAAATATACATAATATTTAACTCAATCATATTGCATTTCAAATTTGGTTTTATAGTGTGCTTGAACTGTTTCATTTTGCTCCAGATGGTGTGTAAATGTGCAAACGCACACCAACATAATAATTTCAGTATGCGTATTAATTGTAAAGTTTTGTAAACCTTGTTGTGGGGAAAACAAAACATATCATTAGCACAAAAAGAAACTATATACTATATCTTGAAGTGTTTCACTCAGTCTTTATAAAACCTTGCTTTTCTTATACTTCCTTTTGAAATAAACCAAATATTATATCTGGTTAACCATTTGAACAATTTTGTGGTAATTATATTAAACTGTATTTTTACACACTTACAAACAGGAGGACAAATTTGGACATCTTGACTGCAAACAGTACCATAGTTCTTGTCTTATTGTGGACTTCACCTCTACAGAGCAGCCGGGGGCTAAAGATCCAAACTTGAAAAACAGTTTTGTCAAAAACAGGGAGCCATTTATGTCACAATAAATTGTATTACTGGAGGCTAGACTGCAATTTGTAAGCTAAAGAATTCAGACAATAAGCAGATAAAGTATGCCACAGGGAAAACAAAGAAAGAGAGAAAGAGAGAAAGAGAGACTTACTCCAGATAAATTTTGTCTGGATAATTAGATAGATAGATAGATAGATAGATACTGAGATAGATACAGAGATAGATAGTTAGATTCAGAGACAGATACTGAAATAGATGCAGAGATCGATATAAAGATTAATAGATACAGAGATTGATAGATACAGAGATTGGCAGATACAGAGATTGATAGATACAGAGATAGATAAAGAGATAGATAAAGAGATAAATCTATACAGAGATAGAAACAGAGAAAGATCTATACAGAGATATGTAGATGCACAGAAAGATCTATACAAAGATAGATAGAGAGATTGATATATATACACAGATAACTATAGAGATAGATACAGAGATACATAAAAGAGAAATGGAAAGATATCAAGACATGATATATTGGCAGATTACAACACACTTCACTGACTTACTCATTGACAGTTGAAAGAGAAGCACTTTTTAAAAGTTTTAATGTAAATGACTGACTTCGTACTGACTTATGGAACATTTTCATTTGATGAACGGCTTAAGTTGTCAGACAGACAGATACGGCCTGTCAGATAGCACTTTTGAAATCATTTACTCTCATTCTGATAGATGTTAATGTGTTTCATGAGCTCTGAAGTGTCAAAAATTTGACGTAAAGTACTCAAGTAGAGAAGGGATAATTGAAATTCGCTGTTTTCGAAATCGCGTGGCTTTTACTGCGCGATCCGCCTTCGGGCTTAGCTTTATTGATATTCATAATTTCAAAGATAATTCCGAAACATTTCATGAAAATCGCATGGCACCAATTTCACAAGATTTAGCCCTTTGATTATTTTGTCAGAATAATTTTTGGAATTGATACTAGAGGCATAATAATGATTAAGGCTTAAAGTTAAAGCGCTTTCCCTCAGAAGTCAATAGGAACTTTCTCTAATTGCCAGCAATTATGCCAAAAATTGATAACTTGTGATTCGCCTGACTAATTCATGAAATCATCAAATTTTTAATTACTATTGTTTCCATTCCAGCAGGCAAGATTTGATTAGGTAGTCCGAGAATGCTGGATTCTTTGAAATAAATTATTCCTTTGCCATGATTAGATTGAGCATTTCTGGAGAGGATACAAAATTGATTAAGACCAGCATCTTTAACAAACTAACTAATTAATTTTGCAACTAAACATGCTTAACAATTTATTGTGAAATCAACAGGAATTTTGACATTACTCTTTGGATGAATTGTATTATTGGTAAAATGTTACAGTCAATGAAACATGAGTGATTAATATTAAAAAATTTGTGAAAATTCATCTTGTTACAAATGAGCTCAATCCTGCATCATGCTTACAATTTCACAATGTAGCTGCAGTCATATCACAACATTTGTCATTTCTCCCAGTGACAAATTGGCCGACTCATTTCGATGTCAAAGATAGGGAATTACATCACTGATACTCACAAGCAACCAAATGACATTGAGTTTCTTTCTCATTTTGCAGGCTGTAATTTGTCCAGGCAACCCACGACCAGAGCTGAAGTCCAACCAGACATCCAACAGTTGGAGCCCAGACAACTACTACCAACTGAACCAACCCTCTTCCTTCCCAAGAGGTAATAACTTCCCTATTAGGAAGGTTTTGTGAGTGGGGCTTTACATCCTGTATTTATGCTTTTGGTAGGCTATCAGAACAGGAGACAACAATGAGGCAAAGGATAATTGAAACTGCTTCCCAACATAAGTCCAGGAGCAGGAATCGAACCCGGGACCCAGCAATTGGCAGCCTAGTGCCCTATCAACTGAGCTAACATTCCATCCATATCGACAGAAGGGAGAGTTACCTATCGCCAGTGTTAAGTACTCTTCTTTCCGTTGGAGTTCAGTTCCTACTGATTAATTTCAGTTTAAATATTCACTGCTGACAGCCAGAAATTCGGTCTAATAAAGATGCACCGCCAGTGACAGCAAATGAGGCAGGCAACAAAGCATCAGCAGTGAAGTTTGAAACCAGTTTATTGTGACATTCCACATTCAAATTTGGGAGCCATTTCAACTTTAATAACTGAGGCCGTATTGCCAATGGGAAGCTTGTCAGTTGTAATTAGTAAAAAGTACAGAAATCAAGCCCTTCATTTTCCCTCGGCTGTCCATTCTTTTTACCAAAAATCGTTTCACAATCAGCTTCAGAAACGCTTCGGGCCGAAATGAAATTAGTTTGGAAAATGATGCGTCATAATAATCATTTATGGAACAATTCTGGATCTATCATTTTTCGCCGCCACTTTTCACACCTAACGATGTTCGTTTTTAACCAATTTTAATTTCATAATTTGCAATCAATGGTAATTGAAATTATTGATAATTTCGAAAATAATTCAGCATCAATATTGTGCATTTTGTCCATTAAAATCTGTTGCATGATTTCAAATAGCTTTCTGTTTTTTCAACAAATGGCGAGATATTGATTTTCCTATAAATTTGCAAAAATCCACTTAGATTCTCCGGGTAATGAAAATCAGTTTATATATAAACCAAATATGTGATAAAGAACCAACCAAGACCGATATTTCATTAAGAGAGATGACACTGATAAACTAAGCAGATGAGAACCCTCTCATCTAATTTATTTTAGTAAATGCAAGATGTTTCAATGAATTAGGACAATTTCAATGTTATTCTTTATGCCCTACATCATATATATCTACCTGTGCCTACCTTGCAACTAGAAAGGATAATAAGAAGTACAGAAAAGCAGTCATTGTGTAGGTGTGGTCATAGCCTTTTTTGGGTTATAGAACTCCTTACAGTGAACTCAAAAAAGATTTTCAGTGGATCTTCAACGATCAAAAATCCCAGCTGGTTGAGATTCCGATGACACATCGAATCGATGGCCCCTCATATCAGTGTCAGTGCAAGGAAAGATCCCTCACAAGGGTAAAAATTTAATGTGTTGAGGACTCCCACTCTCTCTCCCATCTCATCAATCAACCAATGAGAGCACCCAGTACTTGGCTAAGATTGGGGCTTTACATCTGTATTTAAGCACTTGGTAGACTAATTAGGACAGGGGGACAAGGCAATGAGGCGAAGGATGATTGAAACAATGAGGCGAAGGATGATTGAAACAGCCGTCCAACATGGGCCCAGGTGACCAGCACAAGCCGAACCCTGGACCTAGCGATTGGCAGCCCATGCTACCACCAGACCAATGCTCACGACGGAATCCAACTCAGTACCCAACCCGCTAACATTGAACAAGACTTCGCCTACTCTAAAACAGTGAATAAATAATGACGTTGTCGAAAGTACATGTATGTCATGTTATTTAAACCGTTGCCAAGGAAACGACACAAAAAAAGAGGCCATTTAGCTAGTTTTCTAGGGCTAAAATGGCAGAGGGGCTTAAGGTCTTAAGCCAGTAGACAGAGAGACTGGGATGTTAGATTTCTATCAGCAGTTTAATTCATGTTTCTTAAATCAGCCAGAAATCGGACAATTTGCAATGAAAATTGAAGCTGAATTTCATCCATAGTGATTTTCCTTCTACGATAACTTAGTTAAAATCAGATTTAATTTTCAGACTGCCTTTATCAAAAGAAAAAAAATTGAATATAAAATATCATTGCAGACACTTTGCCTTTCCCCAGTAATTCTATATGATTGCCTGACTGGAGAGCAGTTATGCCAAAATTCCCTTCTAAATTTGCAATTATTTCAAATTAGACACATTAACTCGTGTTTTGATGACTACATGTGGAATTTTAGTAGACTCAATATCGACATCGTAATGGATGTCTTTTTGATAGGCATCATGAACCGAACAAGCCTCGCAGCAGATTTGCATTAATTGGCAGCAATTTATACTGTGCCAAAAAGATATACCTATAAAACAAGTTAGTACTTGAAACAGATAAATGTGAATGCAACATGTGAAAGTTACAATTTACATGCGGCATACACTGTTAAGTCAGCTCTCCTTACTTTTACGACAATTGCTGTTAAAACAATGATACCTGTCATTAAACGGCTATTTTTATATATAATTCATATTCGTTATGGTTGCTGCTGTTACAGTCTGTAAATTTGGCATTCAAAACGAGTGGACTGTGCCACTGTGAAAATGGCACTGCTGATGATTTGTCATGATCATACCTAATACTTTCAAAGTTAATTTGACTTAAGGAGACTAATCTCGCTAGTTGGTGAAGGCCAAACGAAAGGATTATGCACCTGACTTTCACTCTAAAATCAGTTATGACAAATCAAATGGCCTTCTCTTGGTCATGACTTGTCAAACAGCCTCTGTGGTTCTAATATTAAATGAATGATGATGACGCATCATCCGCTATCATGAGTTAAAAGGTACATTTTTGACAGTGAAATGGTCCTCTCTTTTTGCATAACAAATTTACAGACTGTAAAGAGAGACAGCTGGCTTTACAGTGTACCTACATCTCCATCTTGTATATCTACCAGTTTATCCATCTCTCGAATTGTTTGTCTTTCTGTCTTCAATCTCCTGATCTATCTCACAGACCTATCTTTAAGATTATATTATTATCTATCTGGCTAGGCATGGGGCCTTAATCAGTGGTACAGTGTTGAGCTGCAAACCCCTCAGAACATGGTTTTGGATTTCTTGTCCAGGCTAACCATGTTAGGTGGATGTGCCTTAAGTGGCAATTGTCTTATTACCTACATGTCTCCCTCTGTCCTCTTTATATCAGTGCAAAACAGGACATGTATAAAGGCCTGCTACTCACCACATCATCTATCTCACAAGGGTTGGTTAATGAGACGGGAGAAACAGAAGGAGTCCTCAATATTTTACACATTTACCCCTAGTGAGGGATCTTTTACTTTCCCACCACAGACACTGATACAAGGGGCCGCCACTTCAACGTCTCATCCACACTACATCCAGCTGGGTTGTCGCTCGAAAGTCCACTACAAAATATTGGGTCTAACAACCGGAATTCAAAACCATTCTGGTAAAGACCCTCAGCAGAGCACATTTCCACCAAACCACTCAGCCACCCAGCTGCCTATACAGTGAACAATGCGTTTTAATACGCCCTGGTATAAAACCAACTTGCTATGTGTAACCACCTTCCTCCTGTTAGTACTAAGTAGTATTTTTAGTGGTTTTTGCACCCTGATGAGAGACTGCACCCCCATGAGGGACCACATCATAGTCTCTGAAGAGCTGGTCTTATAACTCTGACATCAGTGTCTGTGCTCGGCTAGTAAAAAATCCCTCACATGGGATAAATGTGCAACATGTTGAGGACTCCCGCTCTCTCTCCCATCTCATGCATCAGCCCTTGTGAGTGTACATAACTGGGCTTAGAGGGCTGCACTAACCATATCTATCTGTGTATCTATCTATCTATATATATGTCTATACATGTATGTATTTATCTATCTATCTATAACACAGAGAGACCATTTCATAGTCCTAGTAGAAGCAGTCTTATAACACAACTCAGCAGAAGCATCACTCAGAAACTAAAATGTTATGGTTCTATTTTCCACTTACATTGAGTTTGTCTATCTTCAGTCTACTCTCTGTCTATCGTCCTTGGAGGCTGTTTGTCTTTCCTGGATAGAACTATATGGCCCATAGCCCCGGTTGCATGTCAATAGAGAATTCTGTTTCATACAATTGCTGCTCGGGGCTTACAATTATATCCGAGGCAGCTAGAAATCTGCCTGGCTGTTTTAAATCATTCAACTCACGCGAAAAGCCATTTATTGAACAATAGTAATTCTATATCAAACTTTTTTTTTCACTCTCCCTTTTTACAGACTAAGATTTCATAAATTGATACTCATAAAAGGAGCAGGAAGCCAGGCACATGACAGTGAATAATTTATAAAAGGATTTCACTATGGTGAAAAGTGAATAGGAGTCTGCAATGACAAAATGCCACACAATGCAGTAAAATAGGATCAAATGGATTTTGCGTAATTTTATCGGTTCAACGGAAGAAAGGATTATAGTCGAGATGAAAAGATAGACTGACTAGCATTGCAGAGGATATTGAATAGTCGGAAATTCTTTATTTTATAGATTGCAAAATATGAAACCTTAGTCACTGTGTTACAAGACCAAGAGTGTGGGATAAGCTCAGTTGGTAGTGCACCGGTCTGCCGAAAGTTGAGTACCGGGTTTGATTCTCGCCCTGGCCTGGGTCACCTGGACTTATGTTAAACAACAGTTTCAATAATCCTTTACCTTATCACCATGTCCTCCTCCTATCCTAATAAGTTTCCCAAAATACATAAATTCAGAACTTAAAGCCCCACTCATATATGCATTTATGCTATAGGTAGATAGATATGGTCAGCAGTCCTCTAAGCTCAGTCCTGGATGCTTACAAGGGCTGATTAATGAGATTGTGAGGAATCCTTTACTAACCCAGCATAGACACTGATGTTAGGGTATATTACGAGCCCACCTCTTCTGCAACTATGAATTGGTCTCTAATGGTCCTAGGGGGCCCTGGACCCCCTCCTTAAATAAACCACAGAGATGGAAATAATATTTTAAAGAAAACACGGAGCAAAGTGGGCCCCCGAATGCCGTAACGAAGCCCATGCGGGCCTTCAAATGCCAAAACAATGCATGAAACCCCCCCCACCAGACTATAACTATGGGGGCTTAAATTATCCCCTTCTATATCCACTTCGGTCTTTTAAGATTGATAAAATTCATAACACTCTCTAAAGAACTCCTGTAGAATTGAACTCAAGAACTAAACAGACAATGAATTGGATGAAAAATAAAACCCAATCTTTTACTAGTGTGCCACACAGCAGCAGTACACTCAAGTCTACTATGTCTTGGTCCTATAAATTACAGCACCCATTAGTCGATTATTGCTTAGAAAAAAGCAAGCACCGGAAAGACAGCAATTAAAAACTAAATACCACAAAAAAGAAGATGAAATGACGGTAGTAAATTAAGTTTGTTGCAGGTAATCAGATTTTACCTTTGAAGGGAGAACCAGGACTTGGTTTAAGGAGGGGGGAGCTCAAGGAGGGGGAGGGGGGGTTAGATAAACGAGCCCCACAGGCCCCAGGTGGTTAGGGAGCCTTCCAATCTGTAAAAGCTGGTCAATTTTCAGTAAGCTAACATTTACTTCGCCTATTTCATGGATACAATGAAATTAGCAGGTGCTTGTGTGGTGAGGATAGCAGCAAGTTTGGGCCTAACACACAGTGCACTTTCGCAGGAAACAATGGAGGACAGAGGCTGCACAGAGTGCTGTTTGGTGTATAACTGCAGTGCATGTAAGTCGAAGTGGGATATACAGTGGACCCTAAATTTTAGGACCACCCCCTTTGCAGTTATGGAGTGGTCTCTCAAGCAGCTCAGTGGCTGAGTGGTCATGGTTCCCACCTGCTCTGCTGAAGGTCTTTGTCTGCACGGGTTCAAACGCCAGATTAGGAACCCAAAATTTTCAGTGGACCTTCATGAGCAAAATCTCAGCTGGATGTAGTTCAGATGAGACATTTTAGAGTCTGTGCTGGGCAAGTAAAAGATCCCTCACAAGGGGGTAAATGTGACACATGGCAGTAGGATTTGCGAAACAATTTATTTCATGGAAAGGCTGGATACAATTTTTGTGGTCCCAGAAATTTGTAAGACATTATTCATTAAAAAATAATCAGGAACATTTGCCCTATAGGCCTATGTTTTTCTGGGTAGGCCCTGGAATACAGTTATGGGAGTCACATTTTGCCAGTCAGGTTTATAACAGGAGATTTCATGTCACAAGGGACAAACGTTGTATCCTGCTGTATATCGTCATAGTACGATTGTTTATGACACCATTTAATGTCTGATACCATCTGCTCACTGGAGCACTTGAGCTAATGATTATGCAGGCTATAGGAGCAAATAATGTATAACAATGCAAAGCTATGTACACATGGCTTCCATGCATCCAGTACATTTCTCTTCCTTCAAAGAAATTCAAAAAAAATATATATATATAGAATGGGTACCTAATTAAAACTCATTGTACTAATTGTACCAATAATGAAAGTATAGCAAGCTATGACCAGATTTTCAGAATTTACAGCCAAGGAGTTATGAGTGCTTACATTCAGCTGTGTCAAGACATCAATGATGTATACTTGTTCTATCTTTCCCATTCAAATTACCTGTCAATTCACCACTGACTAACGTGTGACCTCACTATTGAGTGTAATGAATCATGTCCTCACAGACTTTTCTGATAACATGACTAGTTTTGGAATATGACCTCACTTACCAGATATTTGAGTCATCAAGAATAACTTAGCAAATATGTGGTTATCACCTCACAAGGAGCATGTCCTGTAAGCACTCATAATTGCAAGGCTGTAAGTGAGAGTGAAAAAATTTAAAGGTCAAAAGTACATGTACTAAGTTTCTCCACTGCACGTGTTGGGTCAGAGAGTCAATTAAATTTTCACATTGAGTAAAGGAATGCATAGAATTTGTCAAAAAAAGGAGGCGCATGATTACGGAGGCAAAACGTTTGCACGCATGCTACAATTGTGATGATGCAGTGTGTTCATAATAAAAAAAAGAGACTGGAAGGATTTTGAAAAAGAATTTGAAAGGAGAAGTGAATAACAGCTTTAAAAAGTGAAAAAAAAAACCCAGAGAGAAGACAGATAATAAGATACTACTCCATAGAAAATAGAAAATTAGAAATTTGGGAAAAAATCATGCAATGTGCTCATCAGCATGCAATGACATCACCGCGCTCACAAATTTAAACAAAACTCACATTGATGCGAGTTCCAGCCAATATTTGCCCAAAACGAGAAGGAGAAAAAAGGCAGCTGAAATGAGGGAATCCTCCTTCAAAAAGATCACAGAAAATTCAGAGCGCAATATCATGCGAACTCTCACTCACCCCGTGAATTAGAACGAGAATAGGGAACGTCAAAGATGGAGGATGAATGAAACATCGCAAGCGCATTGATGTAATCAGTGTTTGAAATTTAAAGAGTTATGTACTGTCAGCAAATGAAAGCAGGTTTGAATTAAATGAATCCACGAATGAATAGCGGGGCACGAGTGGGGGGGGATAGAAAGGCAGAAGGATGAAGCGGGGGGGGGGAGTGTTTCAGCCAAGTTTTAATTACTTCTTCAATAACCTTTGAGAGTAACTCACTACAATGACTTTGATATATGACAGGGGCGGGGCAACCCTTTCAGAGTTTGCTTCAAAGGTCTATATATATAATCTTATACAAATTTTGGGTGCAGTTTACTTTCTTCTTCCCTGGCTATGCCCATGCACCTGACCATAATACACATCCATCAATCTACGTAACTTGTGTCCCATTTGTAATTTACTTTTCTTGTAACCAAACTGAATTCTCGTTTCCGCATTTCTCTGGTTTATTAAGTATCTTCACTTGATGTATGCAGTTTATGCCATATGTTTCGAATTTTTTTTTCTTTTTTTCTGGCTTATATTATTTCTTCCTCCCTCTTTGTCTAGTTATCTTTCATCAAATTTTTCCATGCATACCTCTCTTCACAGATTGTTCAGTTGTTTCCCACATTCCACCATTCATTGTCTTATTTTGTTTCGTATCCTCTCCTTATTTCAATATTTCTTTTATTCATCTCATTGATATTTTTATTCCAGTAATTCCATTGCCATTTTCTCTGACCTAGACAGTGTCTCGGTGCGGCTGCAAGTTTATTCAACATCCTCAATTTTGCTGCACATTATGCTTGTGTTGTAACGTAGCCAGGCAGTTCATCAGCTATTGAACTGACCAAAGTTGATAATAATTTCGATCTTACTGATACCAAATAAAAAAGAGTACCATGATATATTTCAACAGCATTAAATAAAAATAAATTGTGTTGATATATTTCAATTCTACACATATTTCAGTGCTCTCCCCGTGTCTATTTAACAATGCACCTTGACTGTGTTCTATTTTATTACATCGTTTTTTTTCTCTATTCTAGTGTGATCTATTATCAACACTGCCCTTCTCTGCCCTGGTCTATTTTCCATTATATATGTTACTACATTTCATTCTGTTCTATTCTAAAATGTTTTTAAAATCAACTTTAAAATGTTTTTTAAAACTTACTCTAAAATCTAATGTAAACTCAATCCTACACTCTATTCTAAAATCTTTTCAATTCTTTTCTACACTCCTCTCCAATCTTTCATAGGTTTCCTTATCTTTCAATTCTCTTTTCTTTTTCTCGGTCTTCCCCTTCTCAACCCCCCTTTCTCGCAACCCCCCTTCTCACTACCCACCCCCTCTCTTTCTTACATCACCCCTCAACCCTCACCAATCCACCCCCCCTATCAACTATCCACCAAGCCATTTCTTCCAACCTGTTATAAATTAGTTCCTGACAAAGATAGATGTGCCTGGTAATTATTTAGCCCATCTACTTAGATGTTGTCTTTCCCTAGCTGACTTTTCTGGGCCAATTTTCTCCTGGCTCAATATAAGTCAGTCTGATGCGCCATTCTCACTTTTAAACACTGAGAGGCTATTATAGTTTATCCACCGGGAAGGGCCCATCTATCTGTTTATATCTATTTAGCTCTTTATATCCGCTTGGCTGTTCAAGGGGGGTAGGTAGCTGTGGTATGTTGAAGAACTGTGCTATATATTCTATTTGTGCATACTTGGAAGTTATTTCCCAAGGGTAGTATAATGGATATCATGTTGCAGCCCTCTTAGGGCAGTATTTTCTACTCACAAGGGTTGATGAGATGAGAGGAGGACACAGGAGTTCACAACATAAGTATTGAATCATATAATCCCCATGTGTGGGATATTTTACTTGCCTTGCAAAGATACCACTACATCAAACTTAATGTCTCATCACACATCAGTTGACCTTCAAGGGCAAATTTCCAGTTGGATGTCATTCGCATGAGATATTCAATCGGTGGTCCCTTGAATCAGTGTCTATGCTGGGCAAGTAAAAGATCCTTCACATGTGGTAAATGCACACAAAAAATGAGGACTCTCAGTCCCTCAAACTCTCTTGCATCTCATCACATCAATCAATGAGTGCCTAGAATTGGGCATAGGGGGCTGCACTTACATTTCCTTTCAGCTTCTGAGATTCCCTTGGTGACAAATCTATAGAAATTATAACATTATGTTATTTTCTCTTTTAGAAAAGTGTAACATTTCTTTAGTACATCTCCTAACAAGTTTACATCTTCGTCAGGTATGTATTCCATCTGTAACTTCATAGCTAAGAAATCACTGACAAAACAAGGAAACAGAATCACACAGCCATCTGTATACCTCTGGAGACAAACAAGACACCCAGATAAATCTTCATGTCTATTTTCAGGGGTTTTGCAGCAAAGGAATTCCATAATTCATAGGTTGTGTCGGAGCTACTCCATCTTCTGTTTTGGCCAACGTTTGAATTCATGAACTTCCGGTTAGGCAATGAGGCATTGTGGTACTTCCTGTGTCTTAAGGGTCACATGACACAGGAAAATCGAAACTAAACAGGCTGAGTCTGCGATTTTGAAGACAATACCAGCTTTATGTAAATGTAACAAATATTGAAAAGGTGAAAAGGTGGAATAGTTACAGAACCATTCTATGGGATGACTTGAATTTAACAATTTTAAAAGTGATTTGGTTATAGTATTGTTTTTTAAATCTTTATTTTGCCTTCAGATAATTATATGCAAGTGTGATGCAGTCCTCTAAGGCCAGTCGTTAATTGGCCCGAACATGGTTTGTTGATGAGACGGGAGATTGAGGAAATCCTCAACAGGCACCGCATGTTAAATGGATCTTTCAATCGCTCAGCATAGACACTGATACAAGGGGCTGTGAATTTAATGCCTCATTTGATTGGTATCCAACCGGGATGTTGTTCATGGCGGTCTGCCAATGTATTGTTCTATCTTTGGGACATTGGACTGGACACTGGCCAAGACAAGCACCTTTACTAATTTAGCTGCCGAGCGCTTCGACTCATCTAGGCCTTCGCTTTTTCCTTGAATGAAATTGATATAGGTAAATGGATGGATGGTTAATTCTAAGTCCAGTATTAATGCACTTGCTGTGCTTCCATAGAACGGGGTAAAGTTGGCAATCCAGGGGAAAGTTGGCCGGCTATTTTAACCCACTTAATAGAAGAAATGCCCATTTTTCTCACTGTCATAGGTTTCTTTGGCAATTTTGACACCTGTATCAATGAGGAAAGTTGGCATTTCTGCTTTTAAGTGGGTTAAATTAGCTGCCAAAGTTTCCCCAGCTGAAGCCCGTTTTATGATACTCAGAATAGGAGGAGGACAAAGCACAGAGGCCAAGCATGAAACTGTTTTCCAATATTTATAAATCCAAGTTACTCGGACAGAGCGAGAGTCGAACCCAGGACACAGTGACTGGCAGCCCACTGTCCTACAAACTGAGCTAACTCTACCTCCCTATATGGACTACATCTTGAATATTCAGTTGCAAAACTAATATATTCAATTAATCATGCGTGGCAAGATAAATCAAGTTTATCTGTCTGATTACAGTACACTGCCATAGTAATAAGTCATGGCGTTGTAAACCTACAAAGACAAACGATAATATAGAAATCGAACGAAAGAACACAACATCAATGATCAATAAACAAATATGTCCCTTGGCAGCACTGAAAAAATATGCCTCCATATATCAGCTGCACTTGTATAGAGTTATTGTGAACTTGGCAACTGCACTGGTATACAATTCCACAATTATTGACGAAAGAATCAGATTTTATCTGGAGCCTATGAGTGGAAACTATAAGGTGAAGGTACCAGGAAAAGCTCAGATAATACGAAATACGATGACCATTCGCAGATTTTCAGAGTTCTTTGAGTACAGGATAGCAAAAAGAAACAGATAGGAGGTAAGAGGATAGATAGACAGATATAGACAGATAGAACAGACAAATTTATAAACAGATTAACAGATTCAAGCGACATATCTGAATTCTATAGGGAAGCTTCTATATAGAGAAGCTTGTATCTTGTATAAAGACACAAGTATCCCCAATATAAATGCATATTATTTTAAGAACACATGTATGTATTATGTTCAGGTGACCAAACGTGTATTCATTCATACTGTTTACAAGCAAACACATAATTTTTGCTTGACAAGACTAATGTAATGGATCACCCAAAAACAGCATTTAGAATTCCTTTAGAAAAAGGGAATTATGTCTATCTGTGATACATCTTACTACTAACCACCCCAGAAGAGTAAAATCAAAGAAGAAAGCTCCTGCTCAGAGACCTCGCTGACACAACTTGACAGATACATATGCCTCGCAGCAAATAATTTTTGTCAACTTGTTTTACACTGCCATAATTCAATCAGTTTTATCTTTTTCCATTGTATGCTGGTTTGGGAATTCTTCTGATGAGGCAAAATGCAAATTAGGTAGAATAATCAAACACTGTAAAAGGCTAGGTGCTACATGCACAGCCAGTTTAACTGAATTATATGAACGAGGTACAAAGCAGAGACTAAATGTCATCATGAACGATGTGACTCACCCCCTCAATTGTAATTATGAACTGCTGCCATCTGGGCGCAGACTTAGAAATGTCAAATGTAGAACAAGCAGGTATCAAAGATCATTTGTGCCAAGTAGCATAAACTTGGCAAATACACTGGGGTTCTCCCCAAACAGCATTTCAAGTGTGTGAATGTGTATGAATGTAATTTAAGCTGTATAAATGTTGTCCTTGTGTGTATGTGCTATATATAACTTATATATCTATGTGTAAATGTGCCTGTTGTACGAATGTGCTATCTTTGTGTGAATGGGCTATGCACGAGCCAAATTGCATGTTTACATGACAATAAAGTATTTATTATTATTATTATTATTATTATTATTATGAAATAATTATTCAGTGCGGACCTATAATTTAAAGATGGCGGCAGGGCATACGTCTTGGAGGGGGCCTTCTTTGCTTGTGGGAACCAGTCTTTAGATAGAAATTGCCTCATCAGTCCCTAATGTTGACACACAGGAAAAGGTTACACAGAGAAGTTGCAGGGACCTAAGGGGATAATTTAAGCCCCCCTGACCAATCATTTGTGGCCTGTCTGATCTGTAAGGCCGGGTAGCCCATCCCCTGCTCCCTTCATTAAGTATTCTTTGTCTTTCGTCCCCGCAGGGCTCATATATTGTAGACATACATGAATAGGACATAAATAATTCCAATTATTTTGATATGTTGCGCATGAAGCCCTAGCCAGTAACAATGACTTATAAGTGTAATATGATTTGTCTGATATTGCCGCAATGATTTGTGCAATGTAATGCAATTGAACGGCAGGGTAAAAGTTACAAATGAGAAGGGGAGACAAGCAAAAGAGGAGAGGAGGAGACAAAAGAGGACATAAAGCAAAGAGATGAGACAAAGGGAAAGGACGAGAGAGGGGAGGAATTGGAAGGGGAAGGGAGGAGAGGGAAGGAGAGGGGAGGAGAGGGAAGGAGAGGGAAGGAGAGGGGAGGAGAAGGAAGGAGAGGGAAGTAGAGCGAAGGAGAGGTGAGGAGAGGGAAGGAGAGGTGACGAGAGGGAAGGAGAGGTGAGGAGAGGGAAGGGGAGGAAACACGAGAAGACAAGAAGAGACAAGAGGAGAAGAGAGAAGAAGAGAGAAGTGCAGGACAGGCAGGACAGGGTAAAGTATGAAAAATATGGCACGGCAGGACAGTCTATGAAAGGACAGAAGACGAAAGGACGCAGAAGATAGAACAGAAGGCGAGTGAACCGAACATAGAATGCTAGACTTACAAGGCAGGGATTGGATTGCAAAGCAATCATGATCAAAGTCATCTTAGAAATCTCTTTTACCAGCAGTTTATATATTTCAAAAGACAACTGCCGCTGTAGGTCAGCTTTGACAAGGACAAGCGAACACATTTGCGGGAGCTTTAATTGCAAATGAGTGGCTCAGTGACGTCACAATTAGCCTTTTGAGGATCGTTAGTAGACAATAGGCTGCAACAAAGCAAAAAAAAACTTGCAACAATCAGGATATGAGCGAAACTGCATGATTAAAGTCTTAGAGTTTCATTACAGAAAGAATTAGAAGGATGATCTGTGGCCATCTGTGCCCCACAGCCAGGCTTCTCCTTCAAATAACTTGTGTACAACCGGAAGTCCCATACAACTACTGCTTCCTGTTTGGCATTCACTTCCTTCCTGTTGTACTTCCCTGTGCTTCTGTGGTTTTCAACAAATGGCCATCAATTACTTTGGCTTTAAAGTGCACAAATTACACTCGAATTACACAATCAATTGACCTAATGTATTTTGGTGTTTGTTCTTGAACTAGGAATGATCCAACTATACTCATATAATGAATTAAGGATTGATATAAGATGCATAGTCAAGGATGCAGAATATCTGCAAAGATGTCAACCTTGGGACCCATTGAGCAATAAAACAATCAATCAATCAATAAGTTTGTCAGGGGGAATATGTGTCTACTGTCTCTGGCAGACATGATCTATCCATTTGCCATTCTATCTGTCTATGGTGCTATTAATGCCTTAATATCTTGTTAGTATTTTGTTACTATTATGATAATTGTAATATGCATTATGCATCAATAAAAAGACTATCTATATATGGATCTGTCTATGAATTTGTCTCTACGTTATCGGTCCAGATCTGTGTAATTATGTTATCATTCGAATCTATCGATCTATCAATCTATTGATCTATCAATCTATTGATCTATCAATCTATCGATCTATCAATCTATCGGTCTATCTATCTATCTGCAGAGATCTATTTATGTCTCTATCTGTCCCTTTTAATTAATTTCACACAGGAAATGATATTCAAACCCACAGCTCCATCAAATGAACTTCCTCATTCACCTCCTTACCCATTAGGCTTCTTTCCTCAATTGCCATTACCCCGTTCTTCTTATCTTCAATTCCATCTGCCTCATTGCGATGCATTTCTTCACATAACTTTTTATCTGGTTGTTTCCTGTAAAGATTCCCAGGCTCCTAATGAATTAAAGATTTTGTGTGTCACTTTTGGCATGGACAAAACTTAGCTGTCATGGGATTTTGCTGGCCATGAAAAGACACTCCATGGCAGCTGTTCGCTTTGGGGCCATTTTAAAACGATATCTCTATAATCATTATCTGAAACTTCCAAAATTAATACTGGTTCGAAGTTGAAGGGTGGACAGGGGACTTTAATATCTTTTTTATTATCTGTACAACAAAGACACTGGAATTCAGCAGTTATTTTAAAGCGTACTGCCGTCGACCAGTCTAAGAGATGATATCACCCAATGGATATGAGTCATAATTAAAGCTAGATACTAATAAATAGATAGATCAATACGGTAAGTGAAGCCCTTTTTGGACCAGGTAAGAGCATTAACGAGGACTGATTCATGACATGAGAGAGAGAGAGAGGGGAGAGAGAGGGGAGGAAAGAGAGAGTCCTCAACGCTTCTTCTTCTTCTTCAAATAACATCACGCATAACTCATTTACCCCTATTTGAGGGATCTTTTACTTGCCAACACTGTCAGTGTCACAATGGGCAGCTTTAACATCTCTTGCAGACAACATCCATCTGAATTGGCTCTTGAAGGTCCACTGAAAATCTTTGGCTCCCCATCCGGCGTTCGAACCCGTGCAGGTAAGACCTTCTGCAGAGCCGCAGGCCAGACCTGCAACAACTAAGCTTCCAAGATAATATTGGTATTACAGGGCTTGGCTTAAGAAGGAGCATTTTGGTCATTTTGGAAATTCCTCCATGTGCCGTTATGGCTGTAAGAGGTACAAATATATATGATTATCAATATGTTAAGCATTCATCATCTTTGTTCGTTTTAAGCAAATCAATAACAGTCACTTTAGCATAGACCTAAACCTCTAATCCACAGAACAAGATATTTAGCAATCACTCTTGGATATCAGACATAAAATTTCTCTGTTGTAATAAAGCCCAGCAATTTCGAAAACAAATCTTTCCATTAAAACGGCTTTAATTGATATTGCTTCGAGTTTCAACAATAATCATGGGGGCTTTCATCGTCGTGAAACATTAGCTAAGATAAAGTTTCTTATTTGGTAGAGAGTTGGTTTTTACAATGCTTAATTTCCAAACAATGATATTGCTATCCCTGATCGCTCCATTATAATCTCATTGAAGCATGTTTTGTCAAATTACAACTCATTAGATCGTGATTTCTGGCTGCTACGTTGAATTATTCGGACAGCGAGTTATTCGCTTGCGTTTGTCACTGTTCTGTGATGGTTAATTTGCAGAAATGGATGAACGAGATAAAGGCAATAGAGACATTTTCTCCCACTTGAGGCATTTATACCATGGCCTTTATAAATAAATTTTAAATTTATGAATGCAAAAAAGCCGGACAGAATTTACTTATATGCCGATCTGACAGCCCGTTGCAGCAGCATTTATAATCCTCCTCTACATTTCTTTGAAAATCATGCCCCTGAACAGCAGGACGAAATATGATTATATAACAGGGAGTTACTCGGTAGATCAGCGAGACCAATTTATGCTAACTACATCTTTACGTTAAATTGAACATTTAATGCAGCTATGATACATAGTACTAGCGCTTTAGGTCTTACCATTCATGATTCACCCATGTGCACCTGATGTGCTTTTAACCAAGCAACCCAGCTGTCAAATTCTGATTTAATTCTTGTTTTGCGTTGACAAGATAAAAGCTTATTATAAGTACATCAACCTTCCATTTAGCACATTCGCAATAATGAAAAAGAAATTTGCAAAGTGTCAGACTCTGTCACAAATGCTGTTAAAATTCACGGCTGCCTTTCAGGCTAACTTCGAATCATCTCGCTTGTCAAGCTTGACATTCAAACATAAATTTCAAAAAGGGTATTTTTTTTACATTATACATTATATTGCTTGGATTTTGAAAGTATATCTGGCAATCGTGATTGCTGGTGGATGATTGGGACTTTACGTGCCTGTATTTATGCACTCTGTAGGTCAAACAGAACAGGACGAGGACAAAGTAAGGGACAAAGGATCATTTAAACAGCTGCAGGTGATCATAATGTATAACAAATGTGGATATGAGAAAAGAAATTGAAGGTTTAAAATTGTTGCCAGATGGTTATATATACAGTATAATGTTGTACATTAAAACCTCTCTATTATAATGGCACATATGATTCCAGAGCACAGTTGCTGTCCATGTGTATTTCAGCAAATTTGTTGCATTTGACTTTCCGTGTTCAATTCATTATACACTGGAACCCAGTTATTTAACAGGAAAGCAGGTAATCTCGTTGAACATTTTACATTATGTTGAAATAAACGACAAGTCGATCAAATCTAATGACAATAGATAATTTACCATGCCAAGTATTGCCTCTAAAATGAAAAATAAATAAATGAAAAGTCAGTCAAATCTAATGAAAATATATAATTTTTACATGCCTTTGATTACTTCTGATGAAATGTTATATTTTCTTCAAGTAATCAAACGTTATTAAATTAAGATTTTTGACACACTTGTGTAATTTTAATTAGAAAGCTTTTCAAAACCCACGCAAAACATCCAGTTTGCAGTCCTGCAGAAAAATAGCTCTACAACAGTTAGCAGCAGAGTAGCCCCGCAGCAATTTAAATACAAAAGCAATGGCAAGAATATTGCGAAACAAATTTTAAAAAATTTTGAAATATTATGTTTAAATTTAGAATTGCGCATTGCATGCGTGTTGGAAAATTACATGTAAAAATGATGAGTATTATGTTCAAGCAAATGGGCAAAAAAAGTTTTTAATCTTGAAGGAACAATAGCCGATTGTTGGGTAACGAAATGAACAATGCGATTGTTAATGATGTGAGCCTCGAATTGCCATAGCAACAATGCGTTCTAATACGAAGGAGGCAATATTAATTAGAAATATGTGTGCTCCAGAAGCAAGCGATTCATTTGGCCAAGATTGCTTTACACCAAGTCAAAATGCAGGAATAATAATAAAATTCAGCCTTTTTTAGGCACACTTGTATATGAATTAACCGTTGTGTTCCATCCGTATTGTTACCAGATGTCCATGTTTAGTTTCCGCTTATTTTGTTTTAAATTTCAAATCACCATCAGAAATTAATACACCATGCTGCCAATGGGAAGTGCCAACCAGATCAGCAGACACACAGTGACAAATTAAAACGACACCAAAAAATAGGCCCTATGCCATTTGTTCTTTTGTCAGCATTACAACCTTGTGTATTTTATTTTAAAATGCATTATTAATACTTAAAAAAAAACTTCTATTTAGATTTTGTTTAATTCACTATCTGCCAGAATGATGCATATAATCACAAGAACGTCTTTCACATATTGATAGCAAAACTAACCGCAACTGAGGCAACATTCTACACGAAGATAGATAGATAGATAGATAGATAGATAGATAGATAGATAGAGACAGAGAAAAATACAGACAGGCAGAGAGACAATGAATTAATAGACAAGTACATGTAGTTAGGCATCAAGCAAGTCCAACTGACCAAGCCAGAGTTTGAATTTAATCTGGAACCCACTGATTGGAAGCTTCAAACTGCATTTACTGTTGACGAAAAAGGAAGAAGTGGCATAAAGAGGGTCTCTCGGCAGGGGACACCTGAGGGGCCATGGGATATTCTGTAAGGACCCCAATGGTGTCCCTATTGGGGGGGGGGAGCAGATGCACCATCATATTGGACCTGTACTCCCCCCCACCAGGTGCCCCCATATGAACTTTCAACATTGGATAAAATATACAATAAATGAGGGACCCCCTCTACCTAATCTGTTATAGATCTATTACTCCCTCTAGTTTACATCTAAATAAATTCAGTCAGATTGAGTTCAGCATGCTTTTGACTTACATTAAGTAGTTATTGATGGCAATTTATGCCTATAAATCAGGTACCATTCATGTTATATTCATTTCAGAGAGTTAAAAGAATCATTTGCTCTCTTTAAGCTTTTTGTAGAAGGACTAGTTATCTGAGTTTGATAAATTAGAGAAAACGTCAACCTTTTTGCATACATCTTACATCATCATTGAGGGGTTGGATGTAAACTTAATTATTCTGAACATAAAATAAGGAATGAATGATTCTTCTGTCAAATTACAAATCATTTTAGGGAAATTATGAATAACAGCAACTTACTTTCATATTGCAACTATAAAAGAGATACTTGATATAACTAGTGCAATTTACAAATTGTTATAAATGCCCAAAAACAAGTTTAAATCCGCATAAACTTTTTAACATGCTATTACATGAAGATATCACTTCAAAATGACCAAAAGTGAATAACAAAACAAAATATAAATATCCATTTCGTGACATCAATTCTCTCAATGATGTTATTTTAATAGGACTACTTAATCCAACCTCTGCAACGAATTTCTAGATTATGTTTGATGCTAAATGATTTACTTCTAACGAGCGACTGAATTTAAAAGCCCATATTTTTTGCTATGACACCAAAACTATCTTACTCTGCCTGATAACTGTAAGATCAAATCAAACTGACAATATAAGTCTTAGCAGAGGATAATTAAAGCTGCCATCCAACATTGGGCCAGGTGGCCCAGGCACAGATAAGATTGGTTCCAGGACCCGGTAATTGCCAAAAATGACACAAAATCTTTAACTCATTAGGAGGCTGAGAATCTTAATAGAAAGCACCAAGATAAAAAGTTATGAAAATAAATTCACCGGAAAGAGGCAGATGAAATTGAAGATAAGAAGAACGGGGTGGGTAATGGCAATTGGTGGAAAGAAGCCTAATGGGTAAGAGGTGAATGAGGAAGTTCATTTGACAGAGTTGTGGGTTTAATTTCTTGAATTGTTATTTATTAGAACTGAATGGTAAGCAAGGAACGAAAGGAAGGGAGGAGAAACTGTATGAATGAAGGAAATTAAATATGGGGAACAAAGACAGATTAAATATACTGTGGGACCGTCAGATTTTATGACTTGGTTAGTTTTGCTGGAACTTCCCATCAAAAATTGATACCCCCTGAGTTTCATGCAGATTTTTAATACCCCATCCTTAGGTTTCATGCATATTTTTTGTACCTCCCCCCCTTCGACATATAAAGCAATACACAAGTATATACTGTTTGTTACACAAGGTCACTCGTACAGATTCGAGTCATTACATATACTTTTGCGCATTGAAAAGTCTAGATAGAGTTAGTTTATGCTTGTTTTATAACATTTTTTCTTTGTTAAAGTTTCCCTTGGTCATGTTGTCAAAAATGAATACGCCCCTCCCCCCTTGAAACACGTCTGAAAAATTAGTACCCCCTCAGGCAAAAATCCCAGCCCCCCCCCCAGTCATAAATTCTGAACAGTATTGTGTAGAAAGAGAAAATTGACAGATGAAGTTGACAGATATATCAACATATTATATTTTTGAAGTTTTTTATTTTAACTCTGTGCCATCATGCATTTATTTTAATTGGTCAAAGTTTTTCATGTCAAACTCAAACTATAATCTGAGAAAAGTTTACTTTCTATGTCAACTTATCAAATCAAATAGTTACCACACCACTAGCAAGATGCAGCTGTTCTGTAAAAATGCTGCCCCAACTTCTGGTAACACCAATGACTTTCTTGCTTCAACTAAGTGTGTCTCAAACCAAAAAATAACAAATCACAATTCCATGTCTAATCTTTGATGTTCAGACCCGCCTCTGCAACAGACATATCTTTTACACAGTGCAGACATATTGCATGTCAAAAAGATGTAAGTCGCGTGTAAGCTTATACATGATGTGATAGAGCTATTGCGATTTGATAGGCCTGCTGGGAAATATGAGGGTATCATGTAAAACACGACAATTATTTTGTGATAGCTTATGCATATAATTATGGCAAACAGCTGTACAGCAAGGAAGGCCTACAGATACAGAAATTTGATTTGATGATCAATGCCTATGAAAGTGAAATCAGTTATTTTTGGGTTCTATGAGTCTTAAATTACATGGCCATATATCAACATTAGTCATTCATCATTGAGAATACTTGTGTTGCTCAACTTTCCAAATATATTTAATTTGATTTTTCTGTCATGATGATTAATTTGATTGATGCAACTGTACCGGAATATCTCATTTCCAATTAGTGTTTTGGAATATTGTTTTAATTTTTGAACCAAAAAAACAAAAAGTTATTGTTCCAGGTTTTAAAGCGGAAAGATTGTGTGAAATCTAAAACGAAATAAAGGCATTTTGAACTAAAAGTCATTATCTTTGTATGGTTCAATAATCGAAATGTATAAGGACTTAACAAGTATTCAGTCCTCTCTCTTAATATTTATAAGAGCATGATAATATTACTTTAGAATTGGAATAAATAGTTAAAGAGTATCAACTTGCTCAATTCAGATAAGTCTGTCGCTGGTGACTGATATTGGATTTTAAGTTAATTTATCATAATAAATATATGATTATCCTTAGACATCTAGTAGTCATCAACATTGTACGTTACCTTTAAATCAAAGTACCATTATTTCAAATCAAAAGGAAGTATATATATCTTTTAATGCTTTCAAAAGCTGAATAAAATGCATATGTATTACCATAATTAGCTCAATGTGTAGATTGGGTATTTGTAAGCATCAGAAGGACTTGCAGTGAGAGCATTGAGAAATTCAAAATGAATGAACACAATTTGTATAAAAATCAATTTATTTCATTGAATAGGTACACATGACAGCACATATATCATGATATAAGTGCAGAGGGAGTTGAGACAATTTAGGCACTGGCACATTTAGACACGGTTAACTTAAGCAAAAGACACTCTTAAGACACAATTGCAGTAGCATTTTTCAAGGTGGCTCTCTGATTATTACTTTTGCCGTCCTGTATAATTTATTTTTCTTCGAAGGACACCTGTTTTACTTAAGACTTTATTCGTAATGATTCTTGTATTCAGATTAGAATAAAAAAAATCACATGCAGTTATTCTTATTAGTTCAAAATAATCACAGTTAGCCACTTTAGAAAATACCACTGCAAATAAGCAGACATTATTTTTGTACCATGGTAGATAGTATTGTAACCGTTGAGATCAAGTTTTTATCATCTATCAGTTACCATAAAATTATGAGTTAGGTTACAACATTCAGGAAAATTTTGTTAATATTTTGGATCACGTTGCAGTTAGCATAATACTACAATTAGAAAGTGTTTTCATTTTGATTTTCGTAATTTTCTAATATGGTTTAAAACCAAATCCAAATACATTGACAATATCATGTCTTAAACAAAATATTGACATACGTTTACCAATAGATTTTTCCTTTATCATTAGATTAGCAGATAATGACAATGAACTATCGATTTTTGCCAACAGAAAAAAACAGAACACAAAACAATATCAGTTGACCAAATATGCCATAATGTTAATAAGGTATTGTCTGCTACCATTCTCATAATTATAACAATTGTCAATAACTACATAATTGGGAAAAATAAATTATGTTAATGAATATAATGAAATAAAGGAACTGATTGGTGAAAATAATGCAATAAGTTTGAAGTGCATGATATTGAAATATCAATATGTAATATTATTGATGATGAAATTCACAAAATTCACCAACATCTGCCTTCTAAGTACTCTGTGAAATATTTTTTGAGATACAAGAGGAAAGTAATCCATTGTTAGCTGTCGATACCAGTAATCCATGATATCATATTTCATTTGAAGTTGAAATATATCACAAATCGAGAACATATATTCAAAAATCATTGATTTTCTAGAGATCCAGATATCAATTTTCTTTTAGAAAGATATTGATTTATGATCAAGATTTATCAAGATTTATCAAGATCAATCACAATTAACAGTTACATCACAATTTTTATGCACAATAATCCATAGTCATATGCCATGACATAATAATCATGGCATATGACGCTTTGTAGATAAGAAAATATCCAGGTATACTCCATTTGTGTATGATACATAGTTCTTGCAAGAGATGAAGAGATAGAAATCTTACGATGAAGGCAAAAATAATCAATAATCCATATTTGATAATTCATAATTGAACATCGAGTTACACCCACAGTTTCAAACCTGGCTTGTACGAGGGCTCCAGACAGTGTCAGAAACACCTTTTGCAATGTTTTGAAGCGTGTATGACAAGCTTTTGATCACATCACTATAGTTCATGAATGATATTTATTATGTTACGATATCACTGTTGATTAAGCACGGGTTCATATCTTATAATTTCATTCATATCAATCTGTAAACTGTACAGATTTTTCAGTGGCCTGATTCTCAGCCTCTAAGTCATGATATACAGGGGGTAAATCAAGGGGATTACCATGACCCCGCATTACTTTTGGGCTTTCGTAAACATGTGCCCTTGGGTGGCCGAGGCTGGCCGAGCGAATACAACTTCCATCTAGGTGAGCATGAGCGACAAGTTTACGAGGAATCTCTCCAGATATTTCTGTATGAGGAGGTGTCTGCTTACACCCATAGTCTATGATAGTTGTTTGTCGGGCTTCTACTTGGCCCAGCATTGATGCACGAGGGTCTGCTGGCTTCATTTTAGCAAAACCCCCGGAGTAAATGGAGCAGCTTCACCATAAAAATCAGTAACCTCAGACTCCTGTCTGCTGTTGGTAAATAGGCGTAAAGGGTCCCTGGAATGATTTCCGTATCTCCTGCAAAAAAGGAAAATTATTCACAGATTCATTCTTGTAAAAATAATTATTTTCATGACTGCCTTTCCCAGTAGGGAGATCATTTTCTGCCTTCAGTTAGTTTGGAGCCAACGAAGTTGTCAAAATGTACTGAAGAGGGAGTTATTTTACTTTTTCAAGGGATTTGTTGAATGATAGAGTTGATAGAGTTGGCTCCACAACTACAGTTCAAAACTGAAGTGCATTAATGAAAACTTTAAACAGTCTTTTGAAGATTTGGCATAATGGTTAAGTACAAGTAATGGATGCTTTTCAAGGATATTGTCCTCAATCAATCATTTTTGACAGATGGCATTCCAAAAACTTTTAAAAGACATTATTTCGTGTGATGTTTTACCAAGTTGCATACTTGAAATGATAGGAACTAGTTAAAAGTGCTTTTGGAAAGATAATCACAGTTTTTATTTATTTATTTATTTAAGAATATATTTACAAGCTGGATAAACACAATCTGCACAGATAAAACAGTTTTTCATGTGGTCCAGCCAATAATGAATATGCAAAAATAGTAAAATTGATAACATAAAATCATTTAAAAACATTTCGAACATTTGTCTTAAAAGCTTCAACAGACAATGACTCTTGTATTTGACCAGGTAAACCATTCCATACAGTAGAACCCCTATATATAAAAGATTTCTTAAAAACATTAGTTCTACAAAATGGAATTTGAACATTTATAACCCTTCGAGATTATCAAAACATTTGCATGCAGTACTGTCTATTTGTCTGGTAAGTGTGTATTGTAATGTAGACATAAATCAATATACTTACTTTTTTCTACACAGAAACACAACTCCAAGTAATGTAATTCCCACTATTATGCCAAGAACTATTCCAATGATGACAGCCAATATGAGCCCTGAAAATTAAAAAGAAGTACAGTATGTCAGTAGATTTGAAAGAAACAATAAAAGACAGCAACAGAAAATATAACATGTGCATATGCAATATAATGTGGCTTAATACTCAAAACAGAACATATATGCAATACCAGAGTGGCAATTTCTCAACGCAGATTTATCAAAGACACAACCACCTATTTATTGGCCAAGAACTATCAGCCTACTCATAGGAAACTGGGGCCCCACCATAGGGGTTTGTTAAACTTAAAGTGCATGCATGTGCAGATGAATACCCTGAGAAATATCCATAAACAACCTTACCATTCATAAATGACAGCAATGTTTAATAATTTGTTTCATTCAAGGTTTTCATTTCACTGCAAGCTTTCATTTTACGAGTACACTTTCGTCCCAATAACTCATTGTTTCTGCTCATTCTAATTTAACCTTTGCACTATATATTTTTCAAACTTTCCAACCTTCCATGCCATAATCTCATTAGCTCAGATGTGTAAACATTAACTTGCGTGTTTCATTAGGGTTTCAACAAGCTTTAATGGGGTTCGAGCTCACACCAATCAAGTGTGAAAACTCTAAATCACCCCCTTCTTCAGGTGGCAGCATGTTTAATCATTAAATAATCTTTCAGTACTATTGCTCTACTGATTTCCAGCATAGAATTGAATGGAGAGCCATTGCTATCATGTCATTGGGGTAGTCATGGCAATTAAAGTTAATTTTTTTTTTTCTAAACCAAATGGGCCGAACAAATTCATGATAAGGCGATAAGGCAAGATAAGAGAAGAAATTACTTTATTGTTTCGTAAATAAACATATGACATGATAAAACTCAATCAGGCATTTTTTGGTATAACCACACCAATAATGAAGCTGTTGAAACTGATCATACAGTTCTTGACAACTTAAATCTCATTCTGTCAAACCAGACCAAACTGCATTGCTATTTAAAATCCTATGCATGTCATGTGACAATTTGAAGAACTACTTCAAACCGCAAATCACTAGGCTAAGCAAATATGCAGCACTGATGTGCAATAATACTGAGTGATTAGATTAACAGAAGTTCCTGTTTGTGTAGGTGTGGTTGTTTCTGATGGATTTTGTGATGATTTTTTGGCATGTAGGACTTGAAAGATCAAAGTGAGTAAAATTGATTAGAAGTAATACTGGTTGGGGAAAGATTACTGACGGGAAATGATGCTCAATGCGCCACAGGTTGTATGCCCAATGAAATACAAATCCACATTACCTGGTTATGAGAGCTTTTTTGTATAATCAATTTTTTTTTACGGGACATAAACGTTTATTTTGGCACATGCATTTAGTATGTCAATTACTGTATCTAAATTAGGTTCTGTGAAACGTAAATAAGTAGGATGAGTGTTTTCATTAATTCTGTTCAGGTAATTGCCTCTCTCAGCTAAATAGTTACATAATGAGATGATACAATGTCATCACAGTTATGAACTCTCGACCAATCTCATAATCCCACATAGTAGCAGGATTTTCTAAGTGTGACACTGGAAGTTGCATTGGGAAATATGAGTGAGCAGAGGCAGATGTTCATTCAAGAAATCTAACTAGTTTAGGGTGTGACTCAAAACAACCAGCTCAATCACTTATGGTTGTTTGTGCAAGAGAGTATGTGTTTTGTAGGACAATTTCATGATACTCCTAAAAACAAGACCAAAACTTTATTCACTGAGCTCATGCACTTATAATGTCAAGATTTAAAAAGAATAAGAAATTTTAGATTGAGAAATTTCAGAAGAAAAAGGAAGAATATGAAATGTGACTTACACTCACCAAACGGGAATGCACTTTCTTCTTCCTGCTTACGTTCCACAGGTTCTGAAAATGAAAAAAATGTTATCCATATGTTGGTAAATATGACAATACACACTTTTTGAACAAGTATCTGATTAAAATTAATTGCAATTTGATGTCAACCTTTCTTTGAAGATGACAACACAGGTATTCTCTCAATGTATCAAAATTATTGGTGAACCTTTTAATTTGATTGTGGTTAGAAAAGGAATAATCCAAACAGCTTGTATGGCCAATTTCTGTTTGTCTATTTCCATTGTCCCTCTACTTTACATTAAAGTATTATAGCTAACTGTGGCGGACGGCATTTTGATCCAGCACCACCTTTTACAATTGTTATCCGTACACAAATCTTGTTTATCTCTGCATGTTTTTGCTTTTCTGTGTGGTGAATTCCTGCACGATACCAATTGGCTTTATCCCTAGAGTGACACACAAGGCTTGTATAGCTTGCTCAAATAACTCCATACGCATTGTAGAAAGGTCAAAGTTGAAATTCTAGAGTATACAGATGACATTGGGGAACAAATTTCTGCTAATATAGTATGCATTATGCGAAATACAATAACATGCACTCATCTCTTGTGAAGGGAGGGGAAGAAATAAGTAATGGGACAATACCGTAAACAATCAATACTCTTAATGAGAATATTTATAATGGTTTTATTATTGTGATATTTACTTTTACAAGAAAAGCCGGGTGGGGATAATGTATGTCAAGATGTATGAAATGTTCATGCTTAAACATGGAGCTTGTCACATAAACAACTGTTCTTGGATCATTGATAAAGTCATTATCAACATAAGGTGACTCATTGCCTGTCACTGAGAAAGCCATGCTCAACATAATACTAAACTGAGTTCCAAGGAAACTGCTATTCTGCTACACAGTACACAAATATAGCCTAGGCAATGCAAAATTGGCTTCAAAGAGAGCTAGGTGTTGAAAGTGGAATTAGCTTAGTTTCACAACTGTCTATTTACTTCCCTCCAGGGATTTACACACAAAGACACAAGCAAACTGTCACTTAAACAATTCCGGCTTCTAACAGCTGTCTAGTTGTTTTGTACATGACATTCATCTTGCAATTATAAAGGATTTCCTGTCTACAATTTAGGTGTTGGGTTATCTTATACTATACATATTTATTGAGAAGTGGAGATGTAGATATTTAATGACATTTTATTTCTTCTTACGATTAGAAATAAATTTAGTAAAATCACTAATTTTTCAGCCTATGAGATCTAGTGATGCACATTGGCTCAATTTTCTGTCAAATGTGTATGTCATAAAATAAGTTGTTTTTTTCAAATGATTCCTTCATTTCACGTAACTTGGATCCAAATCTCATTAGCCTTGTTCTTTCAATTATTTGGTTAAAACTAAACATTAGAAAATTTCAATTGCTCAGATGGTTAAACAGAACCTAAGTAATGTCATCAAGCACAATACTTTGCCATGCAACATCTCTAAAATACTTACTATTGCACTCCCCAACATCCCCAATCCAACTTCCATCCCTGCATGTGAGATACCAAACTTCTCCAGTTAGATTACATGTGACTTGTAAAGTGCTGCCCTCTCTCTTATATGAGGCTTTTGGAGGTACTTCTAAATCAGCGCAACCAACAGCTAAAGTAAAATATTTAAAATAAAGATTAGCATTGCTGTAAAGAAACTACAAATGCATAGATACAAAAAGATCTTTATCTTGTTCCAGTGCGGAACTATTAAGAAAAATGCTATATTGTGAAATGAAAAGAAAGGACCAAAGCAAATGTGATCCTCCTTAATAAAGAGAAGTAAAAATAGTTATAATGTTGCTAGTCTCATAAAAATATATTGAAATGCCTTCAAGACAATTTTTTCAAACATGATTTTGTTCAGCACACTTTCAAAATTGTGGTTTGTCTGTCTGCGAGGCTTTTACTACTATGGCTATAACCACCTTTTACCTACCTTCATATTTAATCAAGAAATGGTAGCGATGCTCAGTTACATCTCGGAAAGCGAAGTATACTTGGGCATCACTCCCAGTGGTTGTGAAGAGATTTTTTTCCCGCACATCACTAACACAAATGTCCTGCGTCTTTACGACATCACCGTCTGTGACGTACATTGTCATTGGACAAGCTCCAGGAAGTGGGTTCTTGGCAGGGTCCTCTGGAGAGTCGCCTTTCAATTTCCTGTTTGGGTTGTTGAAGTCTAGAAGAGTGAAGTTGATATTTCGGCCATTTGCCACCTGTTTAATGAAAAATAGATAAGCTTAGTTAGTACATAATACTTATAGAGTTGTGCCTTCATCTCCATATGTGTACATACAATCTATGTAGTCAGTTCATGCAACACATATGTGACCTGCTCCGCCAAAATGAGTTCAAAGTCGGCCTCCTATCATATTTAGTTGTGAGAATGACTTTATTCAACTGGAATTGGGCTTTGAAATGATGGTTCATTTGTTTTGACATCGCCGTCCAATTCAAAGATATGGTACCTCAAACATTGATGATGCGGACATCAAACTTTGAGAAAATGGTGTTTGAATTTCTCGCAATTACAATGCAGGAAAATCAAGATGGATGTGAAATTGAGATAATTTAAAATCAATTTCTGGTAAGAATGGTCTCAATTATTCAAAGAAATTTACTTTTTGTAAAATGTGGTACCAACAGATGAAAAACATCAAAATTTGACATTTTGACAAATTTTGCTAATTTCTGGGAAATAAAAATTGCCTACTTTGAACTCATTTTGGTGGAGCAGGTCACATAATATTATGTTGTCACTCAGAAACAACTTTCGTGTTGCTGAAAGAAAGTTATGGATAAAGCATATTGGCATGGCCAGCCATCAAAAATATTCTTAATTCTGAATATTATGATTTATTTACTTTGAAAAGGTTCTGGCTCTCAATAGTTTCATGAATAGTTGAGGTATTTATCAAGGGAACTGAGTGGTTAATTCATGCTCTTATCGCCACTGTATTTACATAAGTTAGGACTATGATTCTTCTTTTTAACAAATGATACTAATTGTTAAATATTTTAGAATTAATTTAATACACTTCAAAGGTCATTACTAATACACAAACACTGAAGCAGACACTCCCATCTTTGCAATGTCATCTTATGCTAGTTTTGTCGTAATATTATTCCATGACTCACCTCAATATACCAGGGACAAGCAGAGTTTCCGAGGCGTAGTTCTCGGGTGGTTAAGGTTGATATGTATCCCATGGTTCCCTTTATAGCAACATGGTTGTCTCCCTCCTGTCTTTGGCACATTTCTGGTGTCCCAGTTGCCACTACAAAAAAGTTAAAGCAATGTATCAGCCATTGAAAAGACAAAATATCACTGCATTCTTACTTTCTTTATGGCTACAATAAAATACAGGCCTAGTCGACAGATTTCTAAACAAAAAATATGAGGAAAGGGAAACATTTTTACTGATTCAGTAACCTTAAAGAGAACAACACAAGTTGAGGGATGAAAGCCAGGAAAGTGTTAGTAAACAATATTTATGAAGCACTTGCGCCCTTCTTTCTCCATTACATATGTTAAAATGAAGTCATTTTATCAAACAAATCTAAGTATCCTATTTGTCACTAACCTTGAATACACTTGTGCCTGACTTCCAGGTAAGGAAACAGTTCCTTCGGACAAGGACGTGCTATATCCATGAAATGCCTGACTGATGCTTGACACGACTGTCGACCAGAGCAAAGGTCCTCCAAGTCTGACAGCACACTTTTGAAACATCCAAAATTTCCATACTCTCGAACACAGCGCCCTTTTCGCATGCGGCCATAATTAGCTTCTTCTATCAGCAGTACTTCATCCTGATTACACTGGGCTGAAAATGTCTCCCACATGCAGTATTCCTGAGCTTCTGAAAATCAAAAATTTTTGGTAAGTTATTTGTGTTTTAATTATTTTAACTTAATCAGGTTGTGGAATTCATAATCGTCTATATAATTTCATTCATCACTGGCTGGTGCGAATATGGATGTAACATTTTGAACAATGGCTCTCTCATGTCAGCACAGAAAACAATATGAAAGTATAAAATTAAGCAATTCTCTCTCAAGAGCACAAAAATAGAATGAGCAGAGTCATTCATGGAATGCTAAGATTCAAAGATTTTATTAGAGTCTGTTGTATGCTTCTCGTGATAAATTCTGCATCTGCTTTTGGCCTTTAACTGGGTTATAAAGGGTGTAGTGTTAGTTGGATTGAAAGATTTGAAGGCCAACAAGTCACTTTGTGGGCTTGGCAATTCCTGGCAATCAAAATACTTGGAGCATCCATAAATCAGACATCAGAGTTTGGCATATTATGATTTCTGATGCATGACCAATTGATCTGCTGCATTACCCTAACGACTATTTATTTATTAGGTTAAACTCATATCTTGGCTGAAAATTGGTGCGATATCATTCTTTGAGGATTTCATTAATATGCAAATTGAATTCCTGGAGAATGCCAGTATGCATTAGCAAATGGTAAAGATCATACCCTTGCCGCATTTAACAGTTGTAAATAATTTAGCAGTCTGTGTAATTGAAGCAAGGGAAATGCCATTGTTTGGGCCAGTTACTTCAACTAATTGCAATAGTGCAGCAGCAACAAGCTGTAACTGCATATGGTTGAGTCAGTTAGAGGGGGTTCTTCATAGAGCTAAAAATAGCTATCTGTCAAGATTATTACATTTGTTTGTCAATCCGTCAGAGTTCTTTCCAATTATTTATGACAAATGGATAATGTGTCCAATATATGAAGAGACAAAAGGGACGGGCACCTTGTTGATTTACAATTTGGTTTCCTTGAGAATAACTAGTTTTCGGCATTATCCTACTTTAGCCCCCTTGAGGGTTTAAACATTTTATAGGTATTTCCATAGATATTGATCAACAAAAACTGAAACTGAAAAATAACTCAATATGTTTCCAGTCTGTATATCACAGAATAAATACTGTAAAAGTGTGAAGGGAGATCATTACCAAGAATACTCACAGTTATATGTTTCTTAAAACATTCAAACTGAAGTGTGATATATTGCAAAATACTGTCTTATATATTCTCTCACTTTAGCCCCCTTTCCCATAGACTGCACCATTGAAAAGGGGGCTAATGTAGGAGTATATATAGACACTGGGATATAGCAAAAACTGTCTTATTATATTCCTGCTTTAGCCACCTTTTCCATTGACAGTACCTTAGAAAAGGGGGCTAAAGCAGGAGTATATATAGACAGTAGGATATAGCAAAAACTGTCTTATTATACTCCTGCCTTAGCCCCCTTTTCCATTGACAGTACCATTGAAAAGGGGGCTAAAGCAGGAGTATATATATAAGACAGTATTTTCCTACATTTTGGTGGCATTTCTACTGTAAAAGATGGCGTTTATACAGTCAATGTAACAAAGAAACAATTGTCTCTTTCTAAAAAAATACTGTCTTATATATACTCCTGCTTTAGCCCCCTTTTCCATTGACAGTACCATTGAAAAGGGGGCTAAAGCAGGAGTATATATAAGACAGTATTTTATATATCCTACTGTCTTAAATATACTCCTGCTTTAGCCCCCTTTTCAATGGCACTGTCAATGGAAAAGGGGGCTAAAGCAGGAGTATAATAAGACAGTATTTTGATAAATAGTTAGACAATTATTTCTTTGTTACATTGACTGTATAAGCGTCATCTTGTGTATAAACATAATGACGTTTATACAGTAAAAATTACCACCACTATTTCCCATGAAAAAAGGGCCTAAATGTTTAGACCCCTGAGGGGGCTAAAGTAGGATAATGCCAGTTTTTCATACCTTGACTCCTTTTTAAGATAGGTATATAAGCCAGATTTAAAGTGTTCATTCCAATTTAATCATTATTATTTTGCATGACTTTGTGGTCTTGATTGTGTCAAATATCAATAGAAGGAAGACTGATAAGTTTTGATTTAATGATTAATATGGGTGAATAATTAGTTGTAACATCTTCCAGACAAGACAAATGCAATGCCTTTAAATAGGTTTGGCTGTCTGAATGCTTGAGATGACAAAATTTTCTGCAACTTCAGATACAGGCACAATGGCACATGGGGCATCCATGCTCAGTCCTAAAGGCTCAATGATCAAAGCTGTGATGATATGGCATGATTCAAAACTTCTGACTTTAAATTGCTAATTGTATTATTTAAAACTACTTTGACTTGGATATGAATTAAACAGTTAGATCAAATCAGCAATAAACATAGGCAGATGAAAATGGTGGTAATGTTGTAAAATAAAATGGTGGTAATGTAACAAAATATCATAATGTAAAAACATAAGGTAGGCTAAGAGAATAGAAAGACATATGAAGAAAGCAGAATGAATTTCATTATCATGATAAGATAGGCTAAATAAAGAAGTGAAATTGAAGAAAAATTACCTGGTTTCTTTATCTTTGCCACAGGAGCTCCACCTGCAAAATTAAAGAAAATCAGTTTAGCTAAACTCATTTCAGGTGTAATGGCAGCAATATAATGCTAACAACATATCATATTTGTGAAATCAGTTTCATTATTGTTATGTATACACAGGAGTCAGTATCCGAAGATTCCTCAATATCAACCATGAAAATATGATTATACGAAACATGTCAGAGGAAATAGGAATATAAATTAACTTGTAACAATTTATCCTGCCAGTCGCCAGATAGTTTTTTAAGACATACATATTGACCTTAAAGTTGAAGTCCCAGTTAATTAACAGCAGTATTGCTCCATCATTGTTTTGTGGCTGTGGGCCACCAGTGTTAATGCCACAATGAATATTGTTAAGTCAACTTGAGCTCTTGCAAATTGTATGAAGATAGCCAAGAAACCTTGGCTGGCCATTTGGCTGCACAAGAGAAAATTGTTAAACTCCAACAGCATCTTTTTACACCCAAACTTTGACTGGCAAAGTTAGTTAGTTTTTTCTGTCTTCAGATGACTAACATTAGTCTACTTCTTAACATCTTGGCATATTTTCAAACACAGAAAGTTTTGTCAGCTTGATTGATGGTACCAGTTATGATCTTTTCACACTGTTATACAACACAGATTGTCAGATGTTGACATTGCCTTTGCCTCAAAAGAGCTATTTTTTGACAAAATGATAGATGAGCCATGATGAATTTTCATCATTGTAATTGCCATTTCAAAATAGTGCCTAGTTAATGACCTGATCATGCTACTTTTTAGCTGTACCAACAATTCAGAACCACTTAAATTTCCAACAAAATTTAGGACAAAATTCAGCTATCATTATTTTTTTCCTGTCTATCTGTGGTGACCAACCAATATCAGAAGGTCAGCTAGTCCTCTTGTCACCCTCAATATCAATGAGTCTTCAAAGACCTGGTTTGTTAAAATTTCAATGTCAATACACAAGACCAATGTCACAATCTCTACATTTCATGACCGTCTGCCATTCAATGTCATCCTTAGATGTCCAATGTCACACTCATGTCACATTGCCTTGTCACATGACGCACATCTATCAGTGCTTGACACTTTATGAGAAAAATTGCACTCTTGTCTGTGTCATCTCCTATTGCATTGTGCATTTCACCCACCATAAAATCTTGGTGGTAGTAAACATGCAAGAGGAATAAAGAACTTCCAAAGATATGAAGATAACGATTCTCTTTTCTCATGGCACTGGGCGCACTATTTGCATTTTCTGAATTGTTTATTCTTTAACACTATCTAAAACTAGTTTCCCACACTGAATTGAGTCAGTAAATCCACTAAAATAATCCTAATATGCATAACATAGCTAGCAGAAGCAAGCAAAGTTATGCAATTCCAGAAATTTTTGAAGAAAAAAACTTCACAGTCGATTATAGTACTGGTGTGGAAAAAGTGCAGCTATGCTCCGTCTGTTATGAATTTTTGTGTTAAGGTTGGTTTTACATGTCGAGTTCTGTTCTTCTGTAGGTCAATTGCAGATGCTTGCTAATTAGTAAAACACCCCATTCCTGCAGTGCATAAATTGAGTTGCAAAGATTGACATGACAGAAAGATTGCATTTATATTTTGTGACACACGCTATTTCACAAGGGACTCAATATCTCATTTTAACCAATGATATTATACTCAATGTATATAAATATATATACTCAATGTATATGAATTCATGAATTCAAAGAAAGTTTTTAAAAAATATTTGGAGATGCAAACTTTCATGTTGTGGAATTGTGCTTATTGTGGATAAATCTCACTTTATATAAGTTACATTTGAGACAAATCGTGCTCCATTGAGTAAACATGAAGTTTGACATGAATTTTTCAAAAAACACATTGAAAATGGATAAATCCAATTATTATGCGTGCCTTGTCCTTTTACCAATATGGCGCTATCTTTAAAGTCTGTCCAAGTTCTTTAGGTCTTTTATTTAAGATATCAAATGATGGGCACAACAAAAGTTTGAAGTTAGATGTTACAGAGATTATCTCGAAGATATAAGCTAACATCTAGGCTACTTTCATGCTCTTTGATATTGCAGGGTATAGGGATAAAATCAATGTCGTACTGATGTCATCAGTCTATATATTGTCTTAGATGATACAAGTTAAAGATGAGGTACTACGTGTCTTATCTGATACAAGCCAAGATCAAAATGTCTTTGTTGCTCCTTCCTGTATACAGCAAGCTCTTTGGCTATAAAATTATGATTTTTATCATGAAATAATGCCACGGCCAGCAATAAAAGTCAATTTGCAGCAAAGAGTATTGCATTTGACATGAGGTAGTATGAGTTAGGTTGTAGCTGCGCTGGCTTTGTGTGATAAAGTAAAATATCTATGAATATAACATGAACGGTACCTGAGAAGGTGGCGCTGCTCAGCTGGCAGCCACGCAAATTTTTTGCAGCAACAATTTCATTCTGTATAATTGTTTATATTTTACATGAATGACCAATAAAGAAGTCTTAGTCTTAGTCTTATTTATAGGCATACCGTAATATGGGGTGAATCAGGACAGAATTGAGGGTTTTTCTGTCATAGCATGGTCACAAATCATCTTATCATTCAAAATATGGTGCCTATCCCTAGGAGCATTAAAAGATGTCTTCAATTTTCAATGATTTATTGATGAAAAACCACTGTCCCAATTCACCCCTTATTTTGGGGTGAATCGGGACAGTCCTCTATTTCTATAAAATAATACTTCCTGCCGTGTTTAGGTGATTGCTACATGTGAATTAACATTAGAAAATATGTTTGACATTAAAAAAAAAAATTTGAGAAAATTCTGACCTCAATTATATGTAGAATTTGCATATTTTTGAAAATATGATAAATTACACAAAAGTATTAAAATATTCATTTTTCATTTAATTACGCCATATATAAGTAATTCTGAACTAAATCCAATATCAGTGATGACAATTTCAATAATATTCCTTAAAAAGCCATGCTTGTATACTCAAATGAAAATTAGTAGGATTATTTTTGTTGATTCCAATACTTTGTCATTGCCCTGGATCTGAACCCACGACCAAGCATACAAAATCCCACATCTAGTCAACTCCTCTGGTCCCTTAATTTGCCAAATATAGGTTATAAAAGTTTCCTGCTATTTTTGTGGCTCTAATATTAATGCTTTTTGTGATATGAGCAAAGTTTTGACCACCTGTCGAAAATTAAGTTTATGCAGGGCCAAGTTTAAAGTGCTGCAGCTCCTCACTGCCTGTAGTTAGAATGATAAAACTGGACCACAATATACGCGACTCTATATGCTAAAATTGTGCCAAAAATTACGGACCTGGGTGAAATAGAAGTGCTTGTATTTTAAGAAATAAAACACATTCCTGTTTTGTCCCGATTCACCCCAGTGTCCCGATTCACCCCATATTACGGTACTTTGCAATTAATAACTACTTAATGTAAGTCAACAGCATACTAAACACAATCTGACTGTATTTATTTAGATGTAAACTAAAGGCAGTAATAGATCTATAACAGATTAGGTAGAGGGGGTCCCTCAGTGGCATAACTAGGGGGTTTCGAGCGGGGGCACCTGGGGGGGGGGGGGGCACAATTCTCAGGAGCAGCATCCACATTGATTTGTTGCTCGTCAGCTCATAGAGTTTACAAAATCATTTTTTCTCAATGCGATGATCTCCACCAAGGCCACTGAATCAAAATGGCCTTTAAAATCACCCAGGTGATGCTTCCATAGTGTTGTTTAAAGAACTTGAAATTCCTCGATATTTTGTTGTTGGTTTTTTGTGTCAAGAACTGTAATAATAAACATAACTTCAGGTTAATGTCCCTATATTTAAATTTCGAAAAAAATTGATATGATACCAAAATGAGTCCAAATTTGGAAAAATTGAATTGGTTCGTCAGTGTAGAAAAATGGAATTGACTATCACAATACACAAATTACATTTGATGAGGAGAGGTCTATACCCCGCATGATCGACCTTTCTATGTCTGCAGAATGGAGTGTTACCTACCACAGGGAATGCAGTTCTTTTAAAACAAGGTCATATCTGCTGCTGGTCACGGGGTAGATAGTTGACTGAGTGCTATACTTCTGGCCTTTTCTGCTACAAACAAATTCAAATCTCTTGCCTATTTTCCTTAACTTAATGATCAAGCCCTATCAATCACTGTGGCTTTTCAAATGACAATTCCCCATATTTTTAAAACTGCTGAATCTTAATTATACCATCTATCTTCAAATCAGAGCCTGGCTTTGTTTAATCCATGAATGCAAATTGGTTCCAAAGGAATTTTACAAAGATACTGCAGATTTCCTTCATTTGCATGCATTTGCGATCCAGCTGCAAAAATGAAAATCATGAATATTCAGTAGTATTCGTGTTAGGGTCCTCCTTAATAAGGTATCAGGAACATTTCTGATTCAAATCCCATGACGGCAGCTTAAATTCCTGCTATTTAAGACTAAAAATTTAAAGATTGTTAGTTAAAAAGGTTCAGAATTTACAACATGTCCTCTTTCTCTCATGCCTGTTTACAATCAGTAATAAATGTGCACTGAATTCATTTCAAAATGAAATAGATGTCCTTTATTTATGCACTTAGTAAGGTATTCGGAGGAGATGGAACAATTCGTGATGTAAAGGACTGCATGCCACTTAACATTGATCCAGTCAATGACATAGTCACCATACCTATCTCTGTTGAAAAGTTATCAGTTTCTTACTTTTCTTTTAGTCAAAACTTTGCATATGGCCTCTCTTCAGCAATGCCCCTATTGTCATTATCACTAGATATGCAAATTTATACATGACATAGAACACTATGCAAAAATGTGGACCTGTCTTAATTCCTCTCTGAATAGATAGCTAATTGGGAGCATCCTTCATGTCATTGATAAAGTGTCATTTTGACCATAAACATCAAAGGGAACAAGTTCTGTTGAGATCAGTTGTCTACTCGTGCGGACTTGGTGTGATGGGAATGGTTTTGTAGTCATTTACTTTTTACAACATGGAAAGCTATTTGTTTTCTTACTTTTGGAAAGTCCAGTTAGAAAGGAGGTTGTTGTTGTAGTGTATTGTTTAAGGTCCTGGGATCTCACGGTACATACTTAGAAAATAATGGGTCATACATTTTTATGTGTAACATCTTGATTGGTGAAGACTACTGCTCTCTCTTCCTCAAGCTGTCAGAAGCCTGAAATGGAAGGCTCAAGAGGTGGGTTTCACTTACCATATTTATATATTTATCTTGATATAGTTTGCGATAGACATTGTCCTCAGCTACAAAGATCCCATTATTTGCATATTCCATCCCACTGTTGCTGTGCATGTCTTTAATCTATAATATGAGTTGTGACTATGATGTGCTGAACATTCACAAACTTTCTTTTCATCCTCAAATTTCTCAATTTCATATATGGTTTGTTACCATACACACAAGGCAAAACGGACAAATAAAGACTTCCTTACATGTGAGGATAAATGTCATCATTCTCCTTAGGTGACAATCAAATGTCACTAAGCTCCTTTTCCTGTTGACATCCCTTGATCCTTTCAAAACATCTTAAGAAAATGTGACAGTTTACACTGAAAATGGCATGCATTTGTCACTTGAGGCATATCAAGATTTCTTCGAAAGAGTCATATTATTCCTTGAGATGTCGTTGTCTTCAAAAGTTTGATATTGAAGATCAAATAAAAAAGCTGTCTTTCAAAGGAAGGTTGTCTTTATGGAATGTGTTTTCACAGATTTTTATATTCCAGATTTTCTGACGTTGCAAATAACATATCTTGAGCACCATTAATTTCCAGTACATCTGTAAAGTTGAATTGATCACCGATTTGTACCCTCCTAAGTTTCTAGTGTTTCCAAGTGTCAGTCAGGTCCAAGAGTTTGGTAGTCCAGCTTTTATAAAATATCCAAAATCGCAATAAGTAAATACCAACCCAATATTGTAAAAGAATGATATTGGTTTGCAAGATGTTAGAGTTTACCATTAGAAGCAGAATTGCAGGTCATAATACACAAGCAATTTTACTATTCAGTCCATCCAATGGGGCTGAATGCTCATTTAATTACAACATGCAATTGCAATGAATACCATTATCGGTATTACTTAAATGCAGAGATATAGCCCTACATTTCTTCAAGATATCTTTCTAAAATGCACTTGGATGTTGATCTTATTGATGGTACATTTTCCTTCTGATCTCTGGATTGGATTGCTAGCCTGGGTATTGCTTGTCCCAGACATGCTACAGCCTGTGTCTAGAATGTACCTTGCCTCAATAAAACATGCTACAGTCCCTGCCTATCTTGTTCAGCCTTATGACTGCAAGAATACTGGGTAATTCCTGTCACAATCACCAGCTCAAGATCACAGAAAAACAAAAAGCCATTATCTAAATTGAGAAAATATAATTTCAGCATGGTCCTTCCATGTCAAGACTTAAATGCAGACGGGACTATATTGGCTATGCAGGAATGTGCCCAGCCTTAATAATACAAATTCCACAAAGGCTACTCCACTGCCACTACGCATAAATGAATTGCACCTAACAAGCAAAATATTGCGACAGTCGATTATGATAGAACTGCAAACTCGCAGTAGTATGGGAAGCCTTTATAAGTTCAGCTTGGGAGAAATATTCTGTAAAGACTGTGAAAGATGACGGGACAGAGAATTACACAACTAAAAGAGTCATGTTTTCTATTTTTTATATCACATACTGCTTTGTGCTTACATGTAAGGCCGCTAGTCCTTTTTCCATGAGAAACACCTTTTTGGCTTACAAACATGACAATAATACACTGCTAAGCTTCCCTAACACCTTGGTTTTATAGCATGTTGGTACTTCATGATATAACTGCAGAAGGAATATTACATATCGGCAGAGTCACATGCAGTATGTATGTGTGCGGGCTGTCATGTGTTATCTATTGTGCAAATGTTTGGCAACATGCTAGAAGGAAATAGCATCATATGTTCACAAGCACTATGCAAATGAACATATGCTAATGAACAGTGAGCACTGGGGTCATGTGGATCAAATTCCCCTTTCATGAAATATGCACAGAAATATGCACAGGAATATGCATCTGCAAAAATTCTGTAAACATCAGAGATGGTGCATCAATTGTTTCTGTTCTTGGGAAACTTTTGTTCAACCATGAGAATATTTGTATTATTAGATTAAGCTCGGATCATATTTCATGCACTTCAGCAGATTCTCTTTCTAATTTTGAGCTATTCGAAATGATAAATATTAACATAATTTTCTTGTCTTATTTTGTAAATTCAAGAAGTAGTGGAAAGACAAATTTGAAGGGTTGAGCGGATTGTCCATTTTGGAATGATTTTGAACAGTATTTCAGTTATTTTTATGATGGCTGCAGAAAGAATTTATAATAAATTTATAATATAAATTTATATTATATAACCACATTCATTTCTTCTTCAATGTGTGACTACAAATGTTCCAACATGCTACAACTTATCTAGTATATTGTATTGGGAACAAAATAACAGAACTACTACAGACTTAACAGGTATCCTTTAAATACCTATTCTGAGATTCTATCATTGTCCTGGTCCCACTCAAAAGTGTCCTTTCAATGCATTATTGATCTCTGTTTCGATCAATGTCTCAATCTTTTAATCTATCATATTCATTCAATAATCAGTCCTTGTATCTGTGAATCAATCAATTTATCAACCAAGCCTTGAATGAATCAATAAATTCATCAATCTATCTGCCTATATATGCCTATCTGCATCATCATTCTCGCTATCTCTTTTTATCTATCTAAACATAGGCTGCGCAGCAGCAAACCTTCAGCGAAAGACATCTGAAAAGTCATAAAAGCGATGTTGACAAAATTGGTATAATGCAATCGTGGCCAAATCTTGGCCTGAAATTATCTATATACCCGCTGCCCTACCATCTGCCCGTCTGCCTGCCAGGGTATGTAAAACCATGGAAAGGCTGAACTAGACAAATTTACACATGTTATGGTGCACTGCAGTTTCATACATGTACGAGGAATAGGTTATGAGATGTGTGTCGAAAACCAATAAGTATATTGATTTATATTTTTCAAATTTTTTCTAAATATTTGAAAAGTGTTAAAACTACCTATCAATGAGACCAATGAAAGATCTTTATAGGCAATATGTGGATGAATTTTTGTCAAGGTACATCCAAGAGAGGCTAAGTTTTGGACCAGAAACCAAAAATTATAATTTGCAATATATTTTGTCAATATTTCAAAAAGTATAGAATGACCATGAATCACACCATCAAAATACACAACAGCATCATATAGGTGATATGTGTATGAAATGTCATCCATGTACATGCAATACTGGGCAAGTTTTGGGCCAGAAATGAAAAAAAATTGTTCTTATTATTTTTTCTCAATATTTCAAAAACTATAGAATACCCATCAATCAGACCATCAAAAGGCACAATTGGACCACATAGGCTATATGTGTACCAAATTTCATCCTTGTACATGCGATAGTGACCGAGTCTTGATCCGGAAACGAAAAAAATAATTTTTTATCTTTTTGTTTAATATTTCAAAAAGTATGGATTATCCATCAATCAGACCATCAAAAGGCACAACCAGACCATATGGGCTATATGTGTACCAAATTCCATCTATGTACATGCAATAGGGCCCGAGTTCTGGCCCGGAAACTATCTATCCGCCCGCCACCCGACCGCCCGACCGCCCGCCCGACGGACGGACAACATTTTACCAAAGTGATAACAATACCTTCTTCGAACTTCGTTCGCTGAAGGTAAAAACTGTCTGTCCCTCTGCCTGTCTGATTGGCTTTCTAACAGTCTCTACATATCTGTCTATCTATCTGTCTGTCTTGTAAAAGATGTTTGATAATAAGAGTTTCTTATATTGTAGATAGTAGTTTACTTTCTTTCCACTTTGGCTTACTTGTCTGTCTTATAATTCTCCCTGATCTTTTTAACTGAAAGTATAAACATTGCTTTAACAGTTGCTCACTCTGGCATACTCTTGTGTCAAGCTCGGCTTAGTGAGCTAGAAAAGGCCTGTCATCTGAGCACATACTGTTTTGATAATGCTTCACTTGTGTATCGGAGGAAATTGCTGGTTTCAGTATTCATGATACTCTGAATTTGAAACGCAACATTTTGTTCACAAAGCATAAATGATAGGGATAGGTATTACGAACTTCGGATAAGGCAAAGGTTGAATGATGCTGAATTATTCTAGCATTGCAATGTCTGTAACTTAAATTTGGAGTTTGATTTAGACTGTAAATTTAATACAATTGATTCCAACTGATACTACAAATGTCTCCTGAACAAAGCGACATGAGAAGAGGTTTATTAAAAAGTACTACTATTTTGTCATTGATTTCTGAGTATCAGCCTTCAGAGTAATGACTTGTTTGCCAATCAGTGTTTACTGATCTTTAACTATTCTATGAATTCAAAGAGTTAATACCCTTTGATGATAGGATGTTTTGCATAACATTGTTTCTGTCAGAGACCTGAAACAATCTGCTTGGATCTTTGGTCACAGGCTTGGAAATAAATGGGATCTCACTGAGGGATATCCTCGATCCACTTAATCTTGAGATGTCACCTGCAAAGTACATCTCTTTCAGGAAAATATCTTGCTTTATTGACATGCTGAATTAGTATTCTAAAAGTTAATTGAAATTGATGCCAGAATTTATCGAAAGCAACTCAGTGTCTTCAACCATGTTGTTGCAAAATTTTTCCTGGCACATTTTCGTTGCTTGTAAGTAAAATTAACTTATAAATGGAATTATTTTGTGAGTTTATCTCTCCTTTATATTACTGATTCTTCACTGAACTATCTTTACCAAGTTTACTTTACTTACCCACATTGTAAAGTACAACTCTGATACCTTTATGAGTACATACATGTACTCAATGTGGGGGATGGCCATAGATGTGAAATGGCACTGTGGGGAATTGCATAGAAAGACATAGGGAGGTATCCCGGGGAGGCATAAAGAGACATATGCTGTGTCTGTAGGAGCCATCTTTTGGACACATCCTAAGAGCCTTCTCAAGGAGTTCTAAGATACCCCCATGAGTTACATATATATTGATGGATCCTGCAAATGATTTATTCAGCATCCAACCAATATTTACTCCATTCTCTTTGAGGCTCACATGTTTGTTGATCGTGCCCCCATGGGATACTGCCTTATTTGGCTTGTGTGTCTCTCTGTACAGTTTCAGACTGTCTGTCCTGTTGCGACAGAGCTCAACATGATGTCTATCTTGGCCATTTTCAGCTTGCACATGATACTTTCAGAATTGTTTCCAGAGATGTGAGCAGATTCATAGATTGATAGCTGGATAGATAATTACCTAGAAGTTAGAAAACGATGAGAAAGATATAAAGATATATGGATAAATCTATGTTAAAAAAATCAAAAACTGCCCTGGTGTTGTTTCATAAGGAATTTTAAATTACTCATAATGCCTTACTTTGGAGACAAACATCTAGCAGTAGGGTTGATTAAATCTTACTAAAACCTTGTAATGGCACTTAGCCCTATTGAGCCTTCCTGGCTGTCAAAATATTATTAGGATAATATTAAGACAACATCTTCACTCCTCTTCAGGATGTATGAAAGTCTGAGGTGGAGATCCATATTTGCAGTTCCAATCTAACTTCCATCTGTCATATTTGATATTTTATAAAGAATCGGTTTTGTCAGTGTCCCATGCTCCTTCCAAAAAATCTGTTTGTCTGCCTCTTCTATCGTATCATGTTTCTTAGTCTTTGTTATAACATGGTATACATGTTTGCCTTCCGGTATTTGAATAAAATAATATATGTGAAATAATCTAACATGTCTGTTTATATCTGCCAAAAATACAATGTATATCTTATTACATCTGTCTTATTATCTGTCAGTATTTCTAAGTTTGAATGACAAATGTCTTTTCTGGTGCTTAAAATTATGGAAAAGACAATTGCCTCAATGTGATTAAGCCTTTAAACAGGCTATTATACATAATCCTGCAATATTTCAGCTGCATGACCATAAATTCCCCTGCAAGGCACTATTCTGCTACTTTAGCTACTCTATTGCTCCTTTAGTTGCCTTCTAAATGCCTTTCACCACATTCTAGCGTAGTTTTTAGCATTGCCTGCAATACTCTGCTAAACCCAGTGTCTGAGAGCCAAATAGCCTCACTTAAATACTGACGTTGCTCATTACACTCTCTAGGCAAGGAGGCTGTGTTGCATAATTGATGACGTCATATCCGAACGACACGTTCACCAGAACGCATGGATCACAGGACTTCCATCGTCCTGTCCCACTCTCAGATTAGGCAAGATTTGCTTATTTCCTTGCTTTTCTCTTGGTTTAACTTGGGTTTTTCTCAGTTACCTAGTTCATTAGAAGTCATTAGTTATTCTTTGCTTGGCAAGTTGACTTGTTTAGTCTACAAGCTGCTGCAGACTGCAGACGAGCACTGAGCATTCTTGAGCATTTGTCATGCGAGTGCCATGTCTTTTATGTCTGTGTGTGATGTGGGAGTGGAGGGAGGGTCAGCATGGTCAGATGTTAAAGGTTAGGGTCGATGTTTGCATTTTCCCTTTTAATAATGGGGAGTGGCAGATTAAAGCTTTGTGTTATTGTGTGATACAGCATGCTGTTGTGGTCTGGATCTGAAATATCAAAGAATTTTGATCGCAGTGTGGAATACATCTTGGAGTAAACCACACCATCTATTGTGAGTTTTGGTAATTTTTATGCAAGCAAGGTCCGATATGAAGGCCTAATTATGTTCCCTAAGTTCTATTATGAAGGCTCATTTCCTACGTAGTATTTTATTGTCTTGTTTCTGCCCTGATCAACTTAGCCATAAGAGTGCTTGATGACATTCGGGAATCTATGTAATTCAACCTCAGTAGACCTTTCTAGTGTGTCGAAACCCATTAGTATGATAAGACCGTTATTACTTCCACACATTGTAGCATCACAGTGCACATGTCACATTTTGTGTCAGTACATGAAAAGAAAGGTAATAGACATATAGTAGCTGTTCTAAGTATTCTTGTACATGGGTCAAACAGCCGAGTCTGCAACAGCACTGCTTGATCCTTGAATTTACAGGAAAGGCCCAGCAAGATCATCATAATCAAATAAGGGTGATCTGGGAATTTTGTATAGCGGAAGAGTTTGTGCGATTTCTACGGACTTCGTATGGGGTGAGCAACCTCATCTGATGCACAAAGTCAATTTAGCGTCTTACAGAAGATCAAGTATGACGTTAGTAGGACTCCTTGCTCTCGGTCACTGTGAACCAGGTTTGGATCCAGTCACTGGCTTGGTCATTTGAATTATGCAGGAAGGCAATTTAAATTGTCTATCGCGTGATTGTAGGATGCATTTTCAAGCATTGCTATTTGCAATTCTTACTGGAGCACTTATATTTATCTGAAATGAGTTCTATGTCAGATAATAATAGTTTTTCTGTATTGCTGGTTACACAAGTATAATATTTAGGCTTATGCCATTCTTGAACATTAGATGTTGTCAATATGGTTTCTCTCTTCACATTTGAAGGCTTCTTACATGTATGACAAATACAAATTCTATGTTTAAGCCAAGAGACACAGAAAAGTGTTGAAATGAGGCATATTAATTTCAGCTGGATGGCTAATAGAATGAAAGGCTTATGTTGTCTGTATGCTAGCTATAATGTCCTTGAAAGACACTGGCCTTACACTGCACTCATGAGTTGAGTACAAGACACTACAGAGAGAATGACCGAATTGTCTCTGCTATCGAATGAAGCCCATCCCTTGAGGAGCACCCACCACGGGTGATAAGTGAGGCAAAATTACTAGCCACCTTTTGGCTAGAGATTACTACCCCCAAAGGCCTTCACTAGCAGATTATTTTGACAGCCGAATAGAAAAAGAATTCCCCCAGGACAATTTGGGAAAGAAAGAAAATTGCCAACTAAGGTCACTGTCAGGGTTAGAGAAATAGAAAGGGCAAATGAGAGGGTAGCTTAGAAATAGGGCACTGGGGGCTACAATTGACAACTGCTCCAGAGCATAGTTTAGCAGAAAACAGAAGCACTATTGTGAAAGTGTTTGCATGGGGAATAGAGGCCATAGACAAACGGCCTCCCAGTATTCACATGCTTGCCCATTGCTTATGTAAGGGTCAGCACAGGGTTTGCAAAATAAAGGTTTTCATGGAGTTTTCACTTGGCTTGCTGGGAAATTTTGAAGCCAAGTATCTCAACTTCGGAAGACTTTGGGATTTATTATGCTTTGAGGTGCGATGAACACGCCCTTGCTCTTTTGTTCAAGTCTGATCTCTACTTGGAAAACCTGTGTGAACATCTGTTTATTAAACTGATTTATTCTATTCCATAAGATTTGTGTCTTGTCTTTATTCAGTATATATATAGACACATCGAAATGAAGAACTGAACTCATTTTTGTATTCTAAAATCCAAAATATAAATACAGGCCTGTAGAAACTGTTCCAAGAGTGCTCCAGTGGAGTACTCATACCATCTTACCATTCAACCCTTTTGGTTAAAACTGGCCATTTACCTCGCTCTTCTGACAAGTTTGCCACACATTATGTGTTATGTCATTCATTATTAACAGGGCTGGAATGGTGTTTGATCTAAGGGGAGCTGGAAAGGCTACTAATGAATCTATTAGACATGCTTTGCTTGACTTCTATCAATATCAATAAGCCCAGAAGATTTTCACAGGATTTTCCAAAGACTGGTATAAAGATTGCCACAAATATTGCTGAAAGATTCGGGGGCTCTCCTTACGCCAAGATTTATCGACCCTTGATTCGGAATGAAGCGAAACAAATGCGAGGCATAAAGAAGCGAGACGGATTGCAAAGATGCCGAAAGATGCTGAAAGGTATCCCAATGAAGCTGAAACAACATCAGTGTGCTGCATTCACAGCCCGAGAAGCAGTGCCAACCAAGGTAGTTAGTCCGAAAGACTGACTACCTTGCCAAGGTACTGACCAGTTAAATTATTTCCCCCTCTCCCAAGTTATATAAATAATTTAGCTATCTTAAGTAAAACTAGCAAGTCACTGCCTGCAAAAAGAAGCAAAAGAAGAGGTAGATTGTCAGCGGGATTCAAACCTATATCCTGATATACGGGCGAAAAGAATGGGAAGCGAGTGTTTTTGCACTATGTTACTACCATTGGCAATAAAGTGAAGCATGTTGCATTACAATTTGAAGGAATACATGGCAGCGAAATCCTATATTACTGAAGCCCCTTGCATGAAGGTGGCTATTTGGTTATTGACAATGATTATAATTGCTATGCTTCTTGGAATTCAAAGTAATGTTGCTGTATTGACGGTTTCTATACTAATAAAAAATGTTATTGATATTGATAAACTTGGGTTAATGTTGATGTTGTATGTTCCCAGTTCATGGTTTTATACTGTAGTTTTCTCAGAAAAAGCACTTGAAAGCCACCATTCAATTCATGGGAATACATGAATATTCAATTTACTCACACACCTATAAATCACTGCTAATAACTGGTTGCACAGCCAGAATATTCGTTCTACTATCGCATCAACAAACAGAAGCGTCTTCTTAAGAGTTACATCTTTGATGATGTAGGATGGATGCCACTGAGTGGAGATCCTGCAAAAGTAGCCAGCTTCTAACATTTCTTGAGTGCCAGGCTCACACGTCTCAGCTCTCCTCAGACCACAACACTTTGCAAAGAATTTACTCCCACTGCTAACCAGCATGCTCTGAGCCATTGAAGGCAAGCTGATGCTCGGTGCACAATTCTATGGTTGGCTTTCTCTCAACATTTTTTTACGGTTTGCCTCGGAATGCATCTTTAGTTCTCGATTGTGTGGTTTTTCGAGTTTCTTAGTAGAGATCAGAAGTGAAGATGGTAATAACAATGGCATATTCTTCGTCACTCAATGCAAGACAGACCTCACATTTAGATTTGCAGATGCAAATTCACAGAATGCCAAAACTACACACTTTGGTGCCCAGAAATGGGCTTAGAGGGCTGCACTTATCTATCTAGCTATCTATCTACCTCGACTTCTCATTCTCTCATCTTTCAATCAATTTAATCAAGAGTAGCAAAAACTTATCCTTAGAGCTGCGTAACCCCAATCCCAATGACAATGAATACAAACGCTTCCTTCAGGGGACTCCCAACCGTACAGTAGTTATGCTAATGACTGTGGTACCTACAAAGACAATTAAGGAGTTGCTCAGCACTTTTATCATTTCAAACACTTATTTGTCAATGATCTACGGGAATTCACTATACACATACAATTATAGCCTGGTGAATTATACTAACAATGCATTTCCAACACTCCTTAGAATCTTTCCTACAAGCTCAGCAACTGCTATGCTGAATATTTCATGCGCAAATTCTTGAAACAAGCAGCTCATGAGTCGGTGTAATTTCCAATTTTGAATTCTTCAGAACTGCTAATTAAATGAATGGCATCATGAAACCTTGATGAGCCAGATGTAACAGCACCATTTAATGAAGTGTCATTTCGAAGTTCAAGCACTGAAACTCATTAAGTATCTCTTGCTGCTCAATTCCAGAACTTCTCTGGTGACACCAATATGATGAAGCCTCAACACTGACAGGAATTCTAATTTAGTACCTCATTCTTAAGGGAGTATCAGATTTTGGGTGATTTATTGGGGAGTAGGAGAAAATTCTGAAGTTCAAAATCTGTTTTTCAGATGAGGAGATACAACACCAGTGTCCAACTGTATCAACGCAAGAAAAACAGATCAAGTGGGAAAAAGTCGAAACTGAAAACCACAAGAGATAAACTGATCACAGTGGCTACATCAAGTAGCCAAAGAGAGGTGCAGGAAAGTAAATAATGGCATAAAGCATGCAAGACAATAATACAGCTACATTGATTTTTGAAAATACCTATTGTAGGGCAATAATTGTGTCTAGGTTGAGCCTGTGACTACGTGGTTAGGATATTTGTAGACTCCACATAGATGCTATGGACATGAGAATGGTATTTCGCTTTTGTTTCTTCCAACTTTATGTGCAGATGTGATATATTTTGAGACAGACCTTGGCAAATTAAGGGATATCAATTGCAAAAATTGGAAACTGAAAACCACAAGAGATAAACTGATTGCAGGGGCTACATCAAGCAGCCAAAGAGAGGTGCAGGAAAGCAAATAATGGCATAAAGCATGCAAGACAATAATACAGCCACATTGATTTCTGAAAATACCTATTGTAGGGCAATAATTGAGTCTAGATTGAGCCTGTGACTACATGGTTAGGATTTTGTTGACTCTACATGGATGTTATAGGCATGAGAATGGTATTTTACTTTTGTTTCTTCCAACTGTACGTTGTGTAGAAGTGATAGATTTCAGCAAATTAAGGGATATCTATTGGAGATTTAGGAAAATGTAAACATGCTGCCTCAAGAACGATAATAACCAATGGCTTCTAGGGCACTAATATGAGAGCCTATTTATACCTTCACAGGATCTCGAAGGACATCTATTGACTGATTCCTACATTTAATTTCATTATCATTATTCACTTTGCTGGAAAATTTTCAGAACTGTTGTCAAGTTCAATATCTGCTTGCGTGGCCAAATATCTTGCAGCATAAACATGGAACATACAGGGTGTTTCTTGATATTTGAGTCACAACTACAATCCTGCAAATTTTTTTAAAAATTTTTTAATTGCAGTTAGGGTGGTGAATAGAAAAATAGATAAACATATTTTTGAACATGTACAGAAGTTTAGATAGATAGGTAGTTAGATTAGATAGATACTTAGATTAGATGGATGGACAAATAGATACATCCTAGCCTACAAGAATATTTAGGTGGTCCCTTGTTAACAGGTTCTTACGCCTTTTTAATATGCCGGCTAGCTCTTTTTTACGAATTAAGTGTCAAATATATCTTCATTTGTAATCTGAATCTGAGAGATAGCAGTTATTCACCAAATACATATGCGTCATTTATTCATCAGCCTGATGAGTTCCGATAATCTTATCTGTATCTGTCCAATTCTATAATAATTTGTTCTTTTCCAAAGTGCACCCACCAGGATTTACGCCCTTGCCGCTCATCATACAAACAACTTCTGAATTCATTTTCCACCCCATTTTTTGCCACCCTCTGCTGTTCTGCACCCCGTACTTTCCATGTCTCTTCCTTCTCCATAGCTCAACAAATTTTCTGGTGTGAATCAACAACAGTGTGTTGCATGACTACGTTCACAATATTTGAGCAACGCAGCATGCTGTGCAACTCCGTCCATCATCTTCTCACCTATTCAAAACCATTCGTTCTTGGAGCATAAAACATTTTTTGCTGCCATCTTGTGGTTCAGAGTAAAGAATTTACATAATTGTGATGTCACAATAGGACAGTTTATGGGTTGCTTTAAGAGGACACATGTTCAAGATCAATCTGTCAAACAACCACCCACTATAAAAAAAGACTATATGAGGCATCATCTTAATCAAACAGCATCTTTATTCTGAGATGATCTCTCTAAAAGGTTTTCTTCCCTGATATTTTGCTTACCATATTCAAATATTGCAATATCCATATTCTATCCAGGACGTGTATATTTGTGTTTACTTTCAAAAGGAAGCCGCAAATACAAAGTCATCTGCCAATTCTAATTCACTTCGAATCAGATGCAGAATGAATCCCACAAAGGAACAAATTTTGATGACGGGATCATGTAGAATACCACTAGTGTCCGATGTATGCCCTTGCTTGTATATGGCTATGAAATGCATTAAAGTCATACTATACATGAGGGTAATGACTTGCATGTGAAAGAGACTTTGAAATTCTGAATGTTGAGCTGTCTCTATGAAACTTGGTATCAGCAGCAATTATAGTAACATTGCTGGCTCCCTATAACTTGGGTTATGTCATCAGCCACATGCAATGATACACTCTGTAAAAAAAGCCCAGTCAACCCATTTTACTCACTTGTTGCTCTAACACACCATTTTGCTATTGTGAGTGAATTTCAAACTTTTGATAGCTTTTCCATTTATCAAAAAGGCAATTTTTTTAAATTCATGTGTGCTAATGTTGCTGTATTTTCTGGAGGTCCTTACAATTTTCAGAGTCGCTGATAACACAGAGTCTGGTGTCTGTCCAATCCAAATCCAGGTGTGATAGTTGTTGTCAATATTTGGTTGTCACACACCAATATCTGATTGGTAAGCATTTGGATTGGTCAGCCATATATATAAACTTGTTTGTCATGACCAATCGGTCTTCAGAGTACATGTATTGTCCTCTACATTTAAATATGCATTTACAGTGTCTGAACTACTCGGATCCTGGTTGAAATATCAGGATCTTAAAAATCTTAAGCAGCTTGTTCAACACCAAAGAAATCCAATGAAATTCAGTCTTGTAATGTTAAATATTTCAGCAATCTTCATCAAAAGCAATACTGGCAATACATTACACGTCAATTTCGCAGTGCCAAATCGTTTCAAAGCCAACTCTTCGATTATATCACACTTTTATCAGAATTGAAAATACCCATTTGAGATCTATATGATAGTAAAAAATTGATCCGTCCACCAAACTCACAGACCCAATTGTTATGGAAACACAATGGATATAAAAAAAGAAGAGCCCATAAAAGAAAATATGAAAGAAAAACAACTGCATTTACATTTAAAGACGTGGGGTAGAAGGGGGAACCAATATACCTGGGTAGTAGGTACAGCAATTATATGCAATTCTTTATTACCTATTCTCTGATTGCATACCTAAGATTGGGTATTGACCCATCATCTGGCTTTGAATACTGCTGTATTTCTGGTGCCGTGGTCAATATGCCATAACTTTGTTAACAACGCTCCGATTTGAATGAAAATGTCGAGATTTTTGTTTGAGATATATAACTAGCGTAACTTACAAATTTATCTCAGTGTCTCAAAACCACTTTCAATCTAACCTTTTCAATATGCTACACTGTATTAAAGGAAGATATCATTTCAAAATGAACAAAAGTGAATAACAAAACAAAATATAAATACCCATTTCATGACATCAATTTTTTCAATAATGTTATTTGAATAGGACTACTTACCTTGGAAGCAATCAAACCTCTGTTACAAGTTTCTAGATTTTATTTGGTGCTAATTGATTTACTTCTAATATAATTTAAGAGCCCATATTTTTGCTATGACACCAAAAGGGTCATTCCACAATAACTGAGTCTTTTGTGTCACTCAAGCTGTTTACGGTAAAATCATAATATTAGGATTTTGTTACTAATCATATGCCTTTCCCCTCTTTTAAAGAAGTTATTTTCATTGTTAAATGGAAATTATCATTTACTCTTATATTGTGCACCCTTCACAATATCCAAAATATAGCCAAAAAGTGATGTCACAGAAAATTCTTCTGTCAATTATCCAACGTTTTTAACCATGTCAATCAATGTAAATATTTGTGGCGGGTCTAAATCTCAGGACAACTACTACACACACTTGTATCCCAAGACCGACTGAATTTTTCCTCTTCCGTGTTAACTGTGGAAAACAAAATGAACTTGTCACCAGAAAACATGTCACTGGTGTTACTCATTAAAAAAAACATGGCTGTAAGAGGAATGCTCCCTTACATCTGCGGTCTAATGCACCATCTTCTGATGGACAGGCATCCATGACAACTGCATATTTTGGCATTTATGGGCCATTCTCAAATTTCGTGACAAAATGCCCTGGAAAATGTGGTAACGGAGGGGACTTTAGATGCAAAAAACCTGCATTTTGAGCAATTTAAAAATAGAAAAAAAAATGTAAGTCTTATTTTCAGAAGTACTTCATCTCAGATCAATCATATTTTTAATTAAATATCGATTTTTTGTGGTAACGGAGTGGACAGGAATGGTAACGGAGTGGACAGGAACGGTTTGGTTTTCTCTTAATAGTGGTTTCTATTTGGGAGATAAAAAGTTTTGATTGCATTCTATTGAATCCTGTCACCCTCAGCAATATATACATAAAATGTCTTTGAAAAGGTATCACTGGTAAGCTCGGAATTGGAGGTAACGGAGTGGACATTTCAGTGGGACCAAAAAATGTTCCAATGAAAATTATGCCTTAACTTGTTGAATACCTGTTTAATGAAAATCTGCAAAGCTGTGGTAGTTTGGCGCATGTGCATCGTACGACATTGAGTGGAAATTGCTCATTAAAAACAACAGCGAGCCAAGCTATGCCTGGTAACGGAGGGGACAAAAAAATTAACATAAACTAGTGACACGTCTTTTACATCAATTAATTCAATGAAATGAAACAAGAAAAAAGTTAAATATGATGTATATATTAATTCAAGTCTACATTCTCATGAATCGTGCATAGAAACTTTGGAAATGATGGTACTTTAGGAGGAAAATTAACACTTGATTTTGTCATGTCAGGTCCAGTGACAGGGAAAACCACTGATTTGGCACAGATTACTGGACACAATGCACCAAAAAAAGGTCTAATAAATGACTTTTTGTTCCAAATGCAGTGGTTCTATATAGAAATATGAATAACAGATGTGGAGTGACGCTTCAGATATAAATTGCATTCGAATTCATGTCAGGGAACTGGAGTGACGCAAATTGTCCCGAAATTTGAGAATGACCCTTATATGTTTTTAGCATGCAGGGGCCAGGGAGGCTCTAGAGTGAGTTGAAATTAACAGTATTCTTTTTCGGTGTCACTGGTGTTACCCTCAAAAATGGTCTATAATTGTAGAATTTTCAAAAACTGCCTCAGTCATAAGATATGTCGTGTTTACAGGGATCAATCTTTGGCAACACCTGTTCAAATCATTGCATCACTGTGGGAGCAATTGGTATTTCAGATCAAATTGTCACTGCTGTTACCGTCATTGGTGTTACTTAAAAATGGTTAAGACAGGTGTCCAATGGCAACACCAGTAATGAATGGTGACAGAAAATCCAATGAAATTCTTATTTCAATATGAAATATTTCAACAATTATTAATTTGGTCACTGGTTTTACTTTCAGTCAATTGTGCTTTTTAACTTTTACTGTAACACCAGTGACATTTTTGTCTCAGTTATTGTGGAATGACCCAGAAAATATTGTTAGGCCTTTTTTTACTAATTTTTGGCACAATTATTACTGACTCTATTTTAATTTCATCATGTGAAATTGGCGTGAATATGCTTTGCCCTTTTTCTTCTGACAGCCTCTGCTGCCCGCGATTCCTTCCGGCACCCCTGCATCCAACATTGAGCCAGGTGACCCATCCAGAGATGAAATCGAAGCCAGGATCTGGCAATTGTCCGCCCAGTGCACTACCAACTGAGACAGCCCTCACCGACCCCTCTTGGAGATGAGCAAAAGGAGTCACTGCGTAACTTGGAGAATCAAAGACAGTCCAAATCCAATGACAATATACGGATGTTCAGCCCCATCATATCACGATATAACTTTTGAGTGCATCTTCTGATAATGGCAGAATTCAATGGAAACCTCCAAACACATTTATATCCCTGTATTTTGCCAAACTAACTTTCAATAATTATTCGTTAAAAGATATTATCAAGATACCAAGATATTGTTTAAGAATGGCCCAAAGTGAATAGCTGCTGAATGTATGTGTCTTTTATTGGCCTGAAATTTCTGTGACAGCAAAGTTGTGTCCCTTTCAAAAGTGACACACAAAATCTTTAATTCATTAGGAACCTGGGAATCATTATAGAAAACAACCAGATAAAAAGTTATGTGTAAAAATGCATCACACAGAGGCATACGAAATTGAAGATAAGAAAACCGGGGTATCGGCAATTGAGAAAATAAGCCTAATGGGTAAGGAAATGAACACAGATGGTAGTAGTGGGTTTGATATCCTGAATTATTTTTATAAGTAAATGCATGCTTAGGCCTATATATTATCTAAATGACAATAGAAAGAAGACGGAAAATCAGTAAAAATGGGGAAGGAAAGAATGAACGAGGGAACGAAGGAAGACTTTCAACTTAATTTTCACTCTCCATTAGAATACATTTAATTGGTCCGAGTTTGACTTTCTAAGCTCAACTATATTCTAAGAAGAGTGTACTGTCCATTTCAACTGACCTAACAAAAAATTGACCTAACCAAAATTTACCAAATTATTATCAACAATATCAAGATATTGCTGTACAGTCCAAATGCTACCTCGCCTTCTTAAATCATCACCAAAGTGTCAGACTTTCTTGCATCAAATAAAAGTGACTTAATAAAAAAACACCAAATCACCATTCCATGTCTAATTCTTTCATGTTTGGACCCTCTTCTGCAACAAACATATCATTTACATGGTACAGACATATTGCATGTCAAAAAGATCTAAGTCGCGTGCAAGCATATACATGATGTGATAGAGTTATTGCCATTTGATAGGCCTGCTGGGAAATATGAGGGTATCATGTAAAACACGACAATTACTGTGTGATGGCTTATAGATATATATTGCACGCAGCTGCACAGTTAGCAAGGAAGACATAGACACAGAAATTTTTGAGTTGACCATGTTATTGTGTGTGAAGTCAGTTATTTGTGGGTTCTATAAGCTTGAAATCATTATATCTAAATTAATTTAATGATTTACACACCAATTTTGTAGTTGGAACAGCTGAATATTTCTCAAGAATTTGTTGGTCTTGTATTTCTTTTATTTAAAAAAAACAAACAAAATAACAAGCATAGGTAATATTCACTTGATTGAATATAATGAAATCAAGAATCAAAGTAAAATATTCACTGGTGTCAAAATAATATCATTTTGTGGATCTGTGATCAGAGAATCTGGAGTGGAATACCTCTGCCATATTTGCAAATATTTTGACGAGGATCAACATCAATGCAGTCTTCATAGGTGCGACTAGAACTGCATGTCATTCTGCGATTTTACCAAGTCTTATGTTCACAGTGTAGCGGATCATGTCATCCATATTAACTTTGTAGCTCTATCTATTATCTATAAAATGTCTATTTGACACCAGGTCCTCCTTTTATATGGCAAAAATAATTTATTCATTTTGACATGGATCAACATCAATGCAGACTTCACAGGTGCGACTAGAATGGCATGTCATTCTACGATTTTACCAGGTCTTATGTTCACAGTTTAGCAGACCATGTCATCCATATTAACTTTGTAGCTCTATCTATTATCTATAAAATGTCTATTGAGACCTACCTTTATAATGACAAAAATAATTTATTCCTTTTTCAGTTGATTTTGTGAAAAAAGCAGCTGGTTCACTCACCTGGAAAAAAGCAAATAAAGTTTGATTAGTGAGGTGCTTCAATTTATTCGCAACAATTTATCATTAGGCAAACAGTCAATTCAAGTTGTGAAACTGTGTGTCATTAATGCACAAATAGTTGTGGCCAGCTCCCAGTACTGAAGTCAGTCAGTTAGTCAGTTAGCCAGGCCTGCATATATACGCTACACTTAACATCCCATTATATTGTATATCATATATTATCCTACCCTATCCTAAACATTTCCAGCAAGATATATCCTAGCCAGTTGTATCATATCCTTGGCTGTCCCATCATTCGTCCTTTACTATCATATCCTATCCTATAATATCCTATCCTATCCTATCCTATCCTGTACGGTCCCATTATTTTGATTTCATATATTTACATATATTTGTAAACATTTGTATATATTTGTATAGATAGATAGATAGATAGATAGATAGATCATCATCTTCACCATTAAGCGCAAAATTGAGCTTATTTTGAAATAATTATTTTCAATTGTCTATTCTATTAAAAATACAAATTACCTAGATGTAATAAACAAAATATTTAACTGAAGATTTCAGGTAACACTACACAACTCCATCAAAATATCAGTAATATTCACAATTATGGTTGCTTCACAATGTTATGATACAATAGGCAACGGAAAAACTAGAGCTCGCATTGTAAAGTTGCAGCAAGTTACCCACAGGGACCTGTAGGCAGTATCCATAACGCTTGTTCTTACGATAGATTAACACATTGATTATAATAATCCCCATTTCCCTGGGGACTAGGTTTCAAAGGGCTGTTATCAAACAAAGGGTAGGGGAAGCAAGGGGGGGGAGACCAGGAGAAGGGTGGGGTTAGGTCACATGGCCGCTTCTTTGCCCTGGGGGAAACAAGAGCTAAAATGGCGTAACCCCTGACCCCTTTTTTCTGCTAATATTGATAATATTATGTCATTGTCTTCTGGTCCATTTTTTTCATCATGTTCTTAGAGATTAATCTAGAAATTGGCATGAAACAGAATTGTAGATATTTAGAGAAAAAGGGTAGATAGACAGAATTGTAGGCAAATAGATAGACAGATGGATAGATGTTCATAAATAGTTTTGATCATAATAATAATAATAATGATAATAATAAGAGTTATTTATATAGCGCCTCTTCCAGTAAACTGCTCAGAAGCGCTTTATATCGGGCCATTCGTGCCCTTATAGGGTGGGGTTAATTATTGGAGATTCATATCCCGTAATTCTGTATTTATGCATTAAAATTGCTGTCCAACATAAGTCCAAGTGATGAACAATTAAGAGCTAAAAGCGACCCCAGGACCCAGTAATGGAAGCCCAAAACACTATAAATTGAGCAACATCCGCCGACCATATGTTAGCTATTATATAACTGTTGTTGGATGGTCCATTTTTTGTTCATTGCATTATCATGATACAACAATGATAAAACTTTTCTCCAGTTAATAATATTGAACCATTTTTCCTAAATCTACGAGACATCTCCAAATAATACCAGAACATACATGTATCTTTGTAACATTGCCAAACATATGGAGACCACGCATTTGCCATCTGTGCACCCTCCCTGTGGAACAGTTTGCCACAGGAGATTAGATGCATAACAGTGTATGAGACTTTCAACCAGGTTGAAGACACATTTATCTAGATCTTACTACTTTTAATTTGTTAATTGGTTTTAATAGAGTTTTATCTGATTTCTTATTTTATTTCGGTTTTTAACTACAATTTTACTTATGAATTTTTGTATTATTGTACAGTGCATTTAGGTCGCTATTTTGATGCAATGCACTATAAACAAATAAAAATTATCATTATCATTATCAAACGTTCAAGACACCAGGTCATGCCATAAGGTATACCATTTTTTTCGTCTTGCGTCATGTGAAAAACAACATCTGTCTGCAGCCAAAGAAATAGCTGCGTAAACAAGCATAAAAGATTAGTGGTTAGCATTGGAGGAGTTTTGAAAGAGTTCAGAGAGATAGTTGTACATTACCAAAGAAGAGAATTCAAAGAAGAGGATACAGAAAATGATAGGTAAAGACATGAAAAATAGGAATGAAAAGCTTACATATAACAGGTGGGATGGAATGAATATACAATGATAGTAAGTTATGTCTGTGAGAAGTTTTTTGTGCTCAAACCCCTTCTTTTTGCTTCTCTTAAGCCTATAGTCTTGATGTTGTTGCTAGTTTGTGAAGTGCTTCATTGGTCTCCTCTGGTAACTACCATGTAGTCTGCATATTTTTGTTGTTCAATATGCTAATTATTTTCCATATCTCAATCAGTCCTGTATATGTTCTTACGGCCTGCAGCAAAGCTTAGTGCTAGATATCAGGCTGTTCTTTTGACCACCTCATTATCTTTGTCCCAGTCAGTCTCTATTTTGAAGCAGAAGGGTGCGTAAATGTATACATTAGGCTATGTAAAGCTTTACAACCCAATCACCCGTAAAATAAATAAATACATTATGCATGGTACTCAAATGAGTACATGTTCACAATATGGAAGTTTTCCCGTTAGACTAATTCTAAATTTATCATGCCATTTACAAGAATTGATTTATGCAACATCGACTACAAAGAGAGTCAACAATATGTTACACATTTACCCCATGTGTGGACTCTGATTTTTCCTGACACAGACACTAAACAAATGCAAAGAAAGGTTCTCTTTTTAAATACGCCTACAGATGACATTTCCAAAAATGCAACCATAGCAATAAAATCATTCTTGGGTTGTTCATAAAACAAAACCTAAAAGAATGTCCTAAAATATCCATGAATAGATGTTCTTAGTGCACACAAAGACAATCCTGAGACAACCACAGATATTTTTAATATTGTTATGGCGTCATCAATATTTTTGTAGTATTGTTTGAGACAATTAGATGTTATTCGTGACAAATTTTAAACAAAGGGGTTTAAAATATTTTTTATTTTCGTTACAACGAGCTTAAAAAGGTAAAAGTTAAAAGACAATGGCGGCTATTTTGGCTTCTATGAATTTTTTTACAATTACTCAATAACATTGCTTGAAAATGAAATAAATTGTGTTCGCATTTTACAACTAAGCAGTTTTCATTTGTGACTTCTTGGACAACAGATCATGTAATATTCTGTCAGGAACTTAGGATCATTTCGAATCACCCCTTTAATTATAATCCACTGACACAAACACCTTTATAATTTAATTTACTAAAATTTCAGAACACCATAATTTGTAACATACAATTTAATCTGACTTCAATTAAAACAAAAAAAGACTATATCAATTTCAGCCATTAAGACTTTCACAAAATGCCTAGGTAGCACGTAAAACATCAAACCAGCTTCAGGACATAGTATACCAATTCCGTGAGTTTATACTAAATTCAAAGACAAGCTACAGCCTTTCAATTGTCCCTAAAAGAAACAGTGAATAAAGCAGCCTAACTTGAATTCTAAGGCATAGCCATAGAAACGTAAATTCTATGGCTCAGTAAAGCTACTGTGCTCGTATAAAGAGGTATTGTCTGAAACAGTTGGTAATAGATTGAAACTTAATAGTATCAAAGTACCAGCTTTTTGTGTTGATGAAAAACTACTTGAAATAGATAGACATAGAGATAAATAGATAGATTGCTAGAGTGAGAAAGAGTTAGAGATAGAGATAGAGATAGAGATAAGAGGTTAATAGATAGATAGATAGATAAATAGATAGATAGATATCCTGATAAAGTAAAAGTGATTTGATTTGACATCGACAGATAGATAAATTCACATCATGGCCTGAGTATAGCCTTCAACAAAGTCTGCAAAAATTAAAACAAGTTGCAAGTTTCTGTTGTATATATTCATTCTTCACATGACAGTAACTAGAGCAAAGAAATGTATGTATTTGGTTTTCTAATTGTGAATCTATTATGAGAATAAATTGACCTGTTTAAATGTCTGGAGCAGTAACAGAACACTTTTCTGTATCATGAAATGTTGAAGATGAAACAGCACAACAATATAACAAATAACGCTTTTGCTTCTTGCGTTATGACTCTGTTACGTGAAAAACAACATCTGTCAGTAGCCAAAGAAATAGCTGTGTAAACAAGCATAAAAGATTAGTTAGGAGTTTTGAGAGAGTTTACAAAGAGATGGTTGTACACTAGCAAAGAGGAATAGAAGAGAAAGAATATGTTAGGATAAAAATGTGGAATTCAAAGGCTGGGATGTTATAACGGAAAAAATGTTAAGGCATTATAATATTATCAGTATAAAGATTCTTTCATTGTAGTGATAACACATCCTCTTTTTTGCTTTGAAAATAACTTGTATGCCGTTTCCTTTGAGGTTTTTTACACTCATTTGCCCATATTGTGATAGGTTAGAACTACGTTCTCCCTGTTCTTTCTGTTATTTAAATGTTATTTAATTCTCTCAAAAGACCGCATGTTGTCCTCACTATGCAACACAATAAGCAAACACGAACAGAATTTAGACATTTGCGAACAAAGTTAAACAAACTGTGAACAATGAGAAGTACTAAATTCATTCGATGTGTGGGACTTTTTTCTTGTCCAACATGGACGTCCCTACAAAGAAACATACAGTGGCATATATTGGGAGGGGGGCGCATTGAGCCATGCCCAACTCCCTCCGGCCCAAAAGTAACACGGAAAAGATATAAAACAATGAACAATGCCGGGTGTTCACCACATGAGGAGTTAGTTATACATTTTCCAAATGTGTATGTACTTTTTTGTCCAACATAGACACTGCTACAAAGAAACATACAGTGGCGTATTATGGGGGGCATATCCCCCTCAGGTCCTAAATTAACTTGGATGTGAAAGGGAGAATGATGACTAATGCATATTTGCCGCATGTTATGCCCCTCCCCCTCAGGCCATTTCTAGATAAGCCATTGAAAACATACCTCCTACAAAAAATTACATTAACAAAAATGCCACCAATGAGAATTCCTTTTTAAAAGAAAGTTTATTTAAATCTCAAAAGAATGTCTCGAAATATCTGCGAACATTCCCAAAAGCAGATGAGCAATGAAAAAGCAATCACGACATTAGTAATTTTTTCTGTTAATTTCTATGCATGACGTCATCATTGTTTTTTTATTGTACATCGTGAGAAGATTAAATTTGACTTATTCATGACATTTAATGGACAAGAGAATTTTAAATATCTTTTATTCTTGTTCAAAGGTGATTGAAATAGCAACATTCAACAAACAAAAGCTTTATTTTTGGAACTTGTCAAACACAAATTCATAGATTGAAAAGAATGTACTCAAATTTCAAAAGTTTACAATTATGCTTTATTTATTTTGAAATTTCCAGTGTCAGCAATTTCTCATCTTTCTGTGACCTGGCATTTCTTTTCTAGCCCATCCATTGCTGTTCGTTTCTATTCCATTCTATTCTATTGTATCCATTTACAGCTTCTGCAACTGAAATTCACAAATTCCTCTGCTTCTACCTCCTAAACAGAAATTCCATCTGTTATGCCAGTTTTGAGCTTAATTATAAATTTCTTTAATCTCAAATTAATTTACTAGGCCATAGCAATTGCAACACACAATATTATTGTTTCAATCACAGTCCATTCGAACAGACATTATTAAAGGATATTTTATTGTAAACACACCAGTGGTCTTTGTTCCAATTGCATCAGTATTTGAATTTGTATGTTTTAATTTGATTTTATTCAGTGTCACCTATAAAATTCTAAATTTTCTTGAGTACATTTAGTAGGAAAAATAAACCAGTTTCCAGACAGAAGGCCTTATATAAGCCAATTGTGTCACTTGTATTTAATTCAAGCACCAGGCGGTCTTTCAATTCTACTACAAAGAAACAGTGAATAAAGCAGGAAAACTTGAATTCAAAGGCAAAGCCACTGAAACGTTATGGCTCTGTAAAGCTACTGTTCTCCAATAAAAGTGAAATTGTCTGAAGCAATGAATTACAGTGGGCAGAAAAAGGTACTGTACCTACACAATGAACTAAATAGTATCAAAGTACTTTGTAGATGATTGAAACTTAAACTTAAATAGAAAAATAGATGGTGGCTGTCCATAGATAGATAGATAGATAGATAGATAGATGGATAGATGTTCAAAATCCAGCATACTGCATTTGTATATTGTAAGAAATAATTATATGACGATATTATTCACTTTATACAAACAACTGTCCTTCAGGAATACAGAGCAACTACTATGATCCAGGCCTCATTTTGTTTCGTGATCTGGGCAATATGTTTTTTATTGCCCATCATTTTACCCCATTTTCCTGTACTAATTCTATTGTAACATAATGAAAAACCACACCCCTTTCCCCAGGGGTAAATAACAAAGATCTGTTTTGCCACAAGAATGGGGCTTGTGGGGGGGGGGGACTGGAGGAGGGGGGTGAATTGGGGGGGGGAGAGCTCTTTGAATGACAAATTGAATAAAAGAATTGTGTTTTGTTGTCCTTTTGTAGAGATGGGTCTTGTCATTCTTCCATTCTTCTATTATTTGATTTTTCTTTTTCAAGACAGAGTTAGAGTCAATGCAATATTTACATGCAATTAAGTGTTGCAGCAAACAGACCTATAAAACTGATACACCAAAAAAGTGCCTTTTTCTTAATACTATAAATACAGGAAAAAAGAATAAGTAAAATGATTTAAATGAAACTAGAGAAACTGATATTTTAAACTTAATCAATGGAAGAAATCTACTATTTCATTGCTCTGCAGAAGATATCAAATTTCATTTTACAATGTAAACTTGAAATATGACATTGCAAAATAACATTTCGTGCTTATGGGCTTTTTAGAAAATACAAATATAACCTTTCATTCTGTTATTTGTGAATTGATCTCCTAACTTTTTTTCTTTTTCTTTTGTATTCCTGTTTTTTCTTTACCACAAAGTCATGACATCTCTGTAACTGTCAGTTGTTGTTCACTTTGCTTTTCAAAATGTCAGATTTATATTTTATTAATGGTTGAAAAACATAGCTGCAAAAGCATTACAGTGATTGTATGAAAGAAATCAATTGTGACATTTTGTGATAGTTCAGTAGAATGCCAGTGTATTTTGTAGCTATTGACTAAAGCAAGTGACAGGAGAAAATCTTAAAATCGATTTAAAATCACAGACAAATGAACAGAGGAATTGTGAAACCAGACTTAAAATGTAGCTTTGCAACTTTACAATGAACAATTACAAAGGCTCCAATGCAATAGGCATGAATAGTTCATGGTATATTTGCTAGCTGAATAGCCCTGAATAGCTTGAATGAAAGATGCCAAGATTAAACAAATGTCAAAATAACCGAGGCAAGTGAAATGAATATAGACAGAATAAGTGATTTTAAAATGAAGCCATAAAATTACAAATAGCTTTTAAATGTACATTTCCACGTCAGCAGTTATTGTGAATTGACAGTTTTTGTGATAGACAGACAGATAGATAGATAGATAGATAGATAGATAGACAGATAGATAGATAGATACATACATACATACATACATACATACATACATACATACATACATACATACATACATACATACATACATACATACATACATACATACATACATACATACATACATACATAAATACATACATACATAGATGATACTAGATCAATACGAAGTCAATATAAGCAAATACATCAACTGACTGATCCACTATTTGTAGTAGTTTTAATCTACTCTTTGAAGTTTTTTTTACTTCTCTGTCCCTTCAACATTAAACTAATTAATCACCAATTAAGCATGAAAACACGAAACATAAAACAAAGAGAAACCACCTGGAACTGATGTTTGACATCTATTTTTACCTTTCAATGTTTCTGTGAAGCATGTCATTGACATGACATTGTGTGTTTATTTAAAAGGCTGGAATCTTCAAAGGAGCATTTTAATTGTTGAATTGCATGGCATCAGGTTTTGAGGCAGCTTTGGTTACCTGTGTCGGAGAAACACACCTGAGAATTAGTGGTTTTTGTTTTCTGTGTATCTGTGTATGTTTTTGAAAATTGCATGTTATTGATTGATGGTATTTTAAAAAGAAAATTGGCACACACAGACAGGTACTTAAGACCATGGACGATCTAAATCGACCATGTTCAGACTTTGAGAACTCATTTATGATAAGAAAACCTTTCCCTGCTAAAACTGTTTTATATGATAAGTGGAATGCACCTTGATTAAAATTCAGGTGTCTAGAATTACTGTTGATGAAATTTTTGACCCCTAGGTAACATTCTAGTTATTAGTCAATTATATTAACAAAATTAATTGATAGACTTGTGGCCCTCCATCGGGATATGAGGGAACTCGGAAAAATGTATATTGTATATACCTAAAACTGGTTTTGATAACCGGCGATTTGAAAACGTTTCCACATGAAAAGTTGTCAAATTTGGAATTAATCATAACATAATTTGTATGCCAAGTGCATTGCATGCCCTGGATTAAAATGCATCCCAGGCCAAAACTCCAAATGTCATTGATAAACTTGGCAATCTGTAAACAAATCAGATGTCTAAAGGTTGATGCAAAAATGTTTATGTATGAACAACTGCCAAAATGCTTTTGATTAAACTTAACTTTGAGATATATACCCTTTTATGCTATTGTACAATTTTATATTAAACTTTCGAAGGATTTTGATATGTGGTTAACAATTTTGTTTGATAATGAAACACACCTGGCAGAAGAATCATAATATAATGTGATATAATGTTGGATGTTAGCCATTACAATCTTAAACTTGGCAAAATATTTACCACATTATTTTAGTCACTGAAAGAAAATTATGATTCCCGCTTAGAAAAGTTTAATAAGTTCAGAATCTGGGATATCTAAACAAACAAAAACAAGTTTGTTTGCTTAAAACCCCACCCTGGAGAAATACGTGTTTATATAAACAGATAGATCTTTATATACGGTAATTGCAGCCCAATAACCCCTGTTCTGGGTGCAGACGAAGGTTGATTGATGAAATAAGAGAGAGGGAGTCCTAAACATGTTACAAATTTACCCCTTGTGATTTTACTCACCCACCATAGGCACTGGTTCAAGGGCCGCCCATTTGACATCTCTGAACAACATCCAGCTCAGATTTTGCTCATGAATGTCTACTGAAAATTGCTTATATATCATCCTTTAAGGTCAGATAACATACTTATTTGATCAAACAAATATAGTAAGTCTAAATAAGGTAAACCCGCTTCGTTCAGCACAATGTAGCATAAACAATTGACTTTTGCGTGCCTGAAAGAATATTGCTTTGGATATCAATCATAACGTATTGAATAGAAATTATTAATTATTAATCCTATTTACTCATATGACAGTCATACGCTTGGGGGTGTTTGAGTAACTAACAATAAAAATCAATAGTTCATAACAGTAGAAATGGCAGCAAAAGTTTTATTCACATAGCCATTGACAAATAACAAAGATTTCTGGAAGCTGTGGCTCAATAACTAGAATTTTTTTAATATAAATAACAAAATCAAGACATGCGCAATTGTGCATGTATGTGAGAAAAAATAAATGTAACATAAAAATAATTTGGATAGGGGAGATAGTTCGTGAGGCATGGCATGGCATGGCAAAAATGTGTTATGTAATAGATGGAGGATTAATGATTGAGGCTTTATGTCCTGTAATTATGCACTTGGTAGGCTAATTAGGACGGGGGAGGACAAAGCAATGAGATAAAGGATGATTGAAACAACTGGATTTGAACCCGGGATCCAGCAATATGTGGCCCAGCATCCTACCACTGAGCTAACCCCCCACCCATCTGGAAGCTGCGTTCATAAGCGAGAATTTAATGTAAATAAAAGGTCGAGATATGTACATGTGTGTGAGAAAAATGTATCCAATATCAAAATACTTTGGATAAGGAAGATTTCTGACGAGCATGGTAAAAATGTATCATGTAATAAAAGCAAGTAGAATGCTCAATATGTAAGAATATTACAAAACTTAATCAAATAAAATCCAATATTCAATATCAGAGCTCTAGAATGACCACACTTATATTTCAAAAATAGGAACTACAGAGAATCATCAAATGTAATATAACATTCCATATCAGCTAGAATGACTAAGTTTGTTACACCGTGCAAACATTGCACAGCACCACAGCATGTGTTCATAAGAAAACTAACCGCAGCAGGATAATAATAATATATATATAATATAATTTGGAGACAGATGGGATTGGGTAGTTTAACAAGCTTTGCCTTGTACAGTAACTGTTGATGAATCTGATTATACAAAGGGGAGTACGCAATTTGTTTTGCATTTACACGGTGTGGGATATTTTTAATTGCCCAGCATAGACACTAATTCAGAGGAGAGAAAAGGTTGTGAACGTATTAGGTCTCCCGGAACTCAGAATGATTTTATTCTGCCTTCAATTATTCTTACACCTTTCTATAGACATAATAAGTAGGCTTAACTGACAAAGAATTATCATGACTGAGAATGAGGAGTGGTTAGGGGCCGGGCCCGAAATACTTTACTCTCATGGGTTTGAACCTAGGCTGGGGAACCCAAATATTTTCAGTGGACTTTCATGAGAAAATTCCCTGCTGGATCTCATTTTGATGACATTTGACAATAGCAACATCTTATACCATTTTCTGTGCTGGGCAAGTAAAAGATCTCTCACGTGGGGGTAAATGTGTAAAATATTGAGGACTACTGCTCTCTCTTCCATCTTATCAAGCAACCTCTCGTTATCACCAAGAACTGGGCTTAGAGGACTGCACTTTCACTATCAACCCATCTATATATCGATAAACATTTACATTGTATAGAACTACAAAATCTACCTGCCTCAGGTTGATATATTGAAAAACACTCTGTAAAAAAAGAGCCAGTATTGACCTCTCCAGCATGTGATCAGTATATTAATCTTCTAAGTATCTGCTTGCATGACCCTGGAAAATATTTCAGCCCTTCCCAATATTTACAAGTCCCTACATGTTTAATTAAATCACAAATGTTCTTGGTCACAGCATGTCTAACCATCAATTTACTGAATTACTTTTTTTGTCTTTTTTTTTAGAGAAATCCTTTAACTTTATGTTAGTGAGGTAGCCAAAAGAAGACCACTACTGTAACAGTGATCCCTGCTATGTAAGAACTCAAGTGGAAGGTAGTATTTTTAATGCATTTTGCTCCCCCCCCTCAAAAAGAAAGGAGAGGGTTAGCTCAGTGGTAAAGTGTTTGGCTGTCAATACATTGTAGCTGGGTCCCACTTACAAAATCCAGCTCTTGCCGGGTCACCTTGGCCATTTGGGTTGGTCACTAATATAACCAACCACTGTAGAAACTTCTTGTCATCAGATGAGACAATAAATTCTGGCGCTTCTCAGTGTCTATGCTGGCATTAAGAAGATCCCTCACATGGAGTAAATATTTGACATGTTGAGGATTCCCACTCCCTCACCCATCTCATTAATCAACCCTCATGAATGCCCAGAAATGAACAAAAAGGTTTTATATGGAAACTTTAAGGTTCTACAAGTTGGTATAGATAAGGAACCCTAAAAGGTTCTTATTCAACTTTTTAAAAGGTTCTAACAGCAAGCAAAAAATATATTTAGATAATCCAGCTGCACTGAATTCCTAAAATGGAACTGTTTTCTATCATTTTGGGAGAATAGGCTCCTATCATAGGCCTTCCCACTCAGTATTGAACCTTTTCAATTCAGCTGAACACTTAAAAAATCTCAAATTTTGTCTGTATCAAGATTGTTTCTTTCCTTAGGGACCGTTCAGAATTTATGACCGGGGGGGGGTGGGAGTTTTGCTGGAACTTCCCGTCAAAAATTGATACCCCCCCCTTGAGTATCATGCGGATTTTTACAACCCCACCCTTACGTTTCACGCATATTTTTAGTGCCCCCCCCCTCGACATACAAAGCAATACATATATACGTGTGCTGTTATACATGGCCACGCGTACAGATTCACATCATTTCGCAGACTTTTGCGGGTAAAAAAGGCGAAAAAAAAAGAGTTTATGCGTGTTTTTAAACATTTTTATTTGTTAAAATTTCTTACCCCCCTATGGAAGTGTTGTGAAAAATTAATACCCACCCCTTGAAACACGTGTGAAAATTTAGTACCCCCTCGGCCAAAACTCCCACCCCCCCCCAGTCATAAATTCTGAACGGTCCCTTATTGAGATGTATTCACTCTTCCAAGTATTCTATACAAACATACATTATGATGTCTTCACGCAGAATGAAATTATTTTTTCCCTTTTTTGTCTATATCAAGATAGTTTCTTTCCTTTATTGGAGTGTATTCACTCTTCACTTTTTTCTGTATGATGATACACATATACATTATAATATCCACAGGCAGACTGAAAATATATACTATAAATGTATACCACGAGAAAACAACATATATGGAAATGTTTCTTTAAATGTGTCAGCAAAAGCAACATTGTTCCAAAGTTTCATGTTTCTAGCTGTTTCCATATTCCCGAAATTCTCAAATATACATCTGTATGTTTCATATTTAGTACATTGTTTTATTCCTGTAAAAGTTTCTTTATATTCAGTTTGGACTTATGTCTCAATTTTTCAATCTATATTTCTTCCTGAAATAGATTTCAATGTCTTGCCCACTCATTTTCTAAATGCACATATATACTGTTTCGAATCCATTTGTCTATCAATGTATGTATGTATGTGTGTATGTATGTATGTATGTATGTATTGCTGTCCCAAGAAATAGTTCCAATTTCATTGCACATTCACAAAATTTCTATTCAACGTTGATGTATACCAGAGTCAGACTCTGCAATCACATTCTCTAAGGAAGTGGACAAGGCCATCAGCACACTCAGAAACAGCCCCAGTTTCTTCCAGACAAAATTGGGTGAGATCCTCAGACTAAAATGATGTGGACCGCTCACAGGAGCTCGCGGAATAGCACACTAGTCACTAGGTGGCAACACATGACAGCATATGTTCTGATCTGCAAAGGCTGGAAAAAGAAGTGGCAATGTAACAGCGGTCCACTTGTAGACAGTCCCTTTCAGCTATCAACCCCTGTGAGTGTAGAGAACTGAGCTTTGAGGCCTGAACTTATCTATCTATCTATCTATCTATCTATCTATCTATCTGTAGATCTGTCTATCTCGCATGCATAGGCTACATGTAGTCAACGAGTGAAGTGTGTAAGCGACATATCAAATGGACCGCATTAGACAAAACTTGTAACAAAGCACTTGTGAAGAACAGCGAAGTCTGAAATTAAAGTGGCTTCTGATTGGCTAAGTGGAGCGGAAGCCGTGTTACCCAGCATGCAAGGGGTCACGTGACTTGTATTGTTTGAGGTCCATTGTGGGCGAGCATCAAAAAGGGCTTAGTCTCCTAATGAGGGGAAAAGTAATGCAAGTCAGACCAAGAGGACAATGGCTAAATAGGGGCAAGTGGGTGCTCAGGGCAGATAGCCTGGGATGGGGGATAATTGAGATTGGACGGGGCAACTTGTGAAATTGGAGATGTAGCTATGCTGATTGAGTTTGGTATAGTTTCAGTGGTTGCAATGGTTGCTGTGGTTATGTAACACACTGTTAGGTAGTTGGTATAGATACACTGTTTTGGTAAATTTTTCAATAGACCTATACCTTCCAACAAATGAATGTAAACGAGAATTATTCTTAAAAAACAGGGTGGCTATTCACCATGTTCAATGGATGAAAACTGAGTTCCGCTGCTTATGGTGTATCGATTTTGTATTCTTAAACAGGAAAGTCATGCCTAATTAGCTGGTTATTGGCATCACTATTGTTGCACATGGCCGATTCCATGTGCTCTGTTTCCAATTTGTGATGCTTCAGTGTTGTGGTCACCACATGTGTTTCTTTGTTTATTTGGTCACTCTTCAGTGAGCCCAACAGCTGATCAGCTGGGCCATTAATTGGGTCTCACTGACCTAGTTGTTCTGAGCATGTGCAGAGGTGATTGTGCAAAATTTGAGTAGCAGGAAATTTTCCATTCACTCTGCAGTGGCACTTGGAGGAGTCAACTACATTTTTGTGTATTGGTGTCACAATGTATTCAGCTAAACTGGCTGATACAAATTGTATGCCTTGGTGGATTTTATAAGGTGAGGGCAATTCATTATTCTATGTTTGAATGCATTTGTAGCGGTTTCTATCTTCATGAGTTATTTATTTTAGTGGAGATTTCCAAACCAAAATATTCAGTGGAATTTTCCACACAAAATTTTTCAGTGGAATTTTCCACACAAAAAAAAGTTGTTCAAATTTGGAATGCTTTCATACTAGTTTGCGTTTTTTTTATATTATGGTGACAAATTACAAATCTAAAAGTATAATTATGGTTTCTAGTGGAATTTGTAAAAACAGTATTGCTTGTAGCAAGTCAGCGTAAAATGTGCATTGAAAATTCCAGATGTCCTACTGACCATGTGATTGTCGAATTGTGGAATTTGTGGTTATAAATTCAGAAGTCCTCATATGGGTCATTCTCTAAACTATTGTCAAATTACCGTTACTGATAAGTATGACTTGAAAATCTAAAAATACCTAAAAAGCAACTATGCTGTGAGTATCAAATCAACAATTCTCATGAAAATCTATGATTGGATTAATTTATCAAATTATATTTTGCATTTTCTCCATGTTTTACCCCCAAAATTGGTCTTTTTTGAGTGTTACTGAATCTAGGTTGTCACATGTCTCTGACCAAAACCCACATTTTTCTCTATAAACTGTTTAAAATTAAAATTGGTATGCATGCATCACACTCTGGCATTTGCACTGTGGATGGAAAACAAAAGTTTAAATGTTTATTAAACTTTAGCTTAAAATGTAATGTTCTTTATTACTTAGACGCTTATTTGATATATTTACTCTTGATTTTATAATTTATTTGTGCATTATATTTATACTTGATTTATTTCTTATTTGTAGATTTACCTATCTGTGATGGTGTAAATAAAGATACTTCTACAATGTACATATTCAAGTTTTATATTCAACCGCAAGTCCGCAACAGTAAATAAGCATCGCATTGAAGATCATCTCTGACCCGAACCATGGCAGAACAAGAAGAACAAGATAAATTGAAATTGTCTCGTCGACAATACAAGGTAGCTATAACCAAGTTTATGAACAAGTTGACGAGACTGATGGCCGAGAAAGATGTGGAACAAGTCAAAGAATTTGCCACCACGATGAGTGCATCATTCTAGAAATTCGAAGAGACACACGAGTCCTATGTATCTCTCATTGATGATATTGACGTAAGTGAGGATGAGGATAAATATTTTTTCGCTGTAGAAAAAGACTATGCAGATTCACTTATCAAAGTTCAAGATTGGTTAGACAATACGCTTGGTTCTAATACACAAACAGATTCAAAATCTAAAATTGAAGATTCAGATGTTAAACTATCATCGTCGCTACACTCTGAAATGATGGGTGTGATGACTTTTTCAAAAGTAAAAGTTGAACCTTTCAAGGGAGATCCCCTTAAATATCACACATTTATCGCAACTTTTGAACAGTCAGTTGAGAAGGTAACGTCTGATGACAAATTACGACTGACCAAGTTATTGGAATTGACAAAAGATACCGCTTACGATGCCATACAGCCTTGCATCTTATAGCAGAGTGGTTGGAGGCCCAAATTGTGGCTGATACTGCCCCCGCTCTGCAACCTCACAAATTGTATATCAAATCGATCCTTATAACCCATACTTTGAAAAAAACCCGTCTGACGTGAAAAAATTAACGTGGTACTTTGCCGTCCAAGGGGTCAAAGGTCACGACCTCCATAGAAAAATGCAATTTTCAAGCACGGACGCGAAATTCACTTTACAAGCCCTCCTGTGTGATCTGTTTTAGATACAGAGACGTATGATACATCGAATGAAAGGTTTCATTGAGCTCAATAATTTAAATACAGGCACTTGACCTTTGACCTCATTTGCATATCGCAGGAGTCACAAATATGTCAAAAATCAGTAAAAAATTCCTTATTTTTTTCAAATGGAAACAAAGAAAGTTTCCCTACAATGTTATTTTCATAGATCCAGTCCCTAAATTTCATATGCATGCATCACTGGACATTGTGGTGAAAATGTATGCAAATTTATTCAACATAGGTCACAACAAGGTCAAAGGTCACATAGCCCAAATATAGCTCCCATATTTCTCAAATTTTGAGCAGAAATGCATTTTTTCAGGCCAATTGTGTCATAGGCACTTTGTACTTGGTCATATTGTACACCATACGAAGGATCTCAATGAGAACAATAATTCTGTGATACTCAATTGACCTTTGACCTCATTTGCATATCGCAGGAGTAATAAATAGGTCAAAATCAGTAAAAAAATTACCTACTTTTTTCAAATGGAAACAAAGAAAGTTTTCCTACTATTTTATTTTCATTGATCCAGTGCCTAAATTTCATATGCATGCATCACTGGACATTGTGGTGAAAATGTATGCAAATTTATTCAACATAGGTCACAACAAGGTCAAAGGTCACATAACCCAAACAGCTCCCATATTTCTCAAATTTTGAGCAGAAATGCATTATTTCAGGCCCATTGTGTCATAGGCATTTTGTATTTGGTCATATTGTACACCATATGAAGGGTCTCAATGAGCACAATAATTTGGTGATACTCAATTGACCTTTGACCTCATTTGCATATCGCAGGAGTCATAAATAGGTCAAAATCAGTAAAAAAATTTATTCAACATAGGTCACAACTAGGTCAAAGGTTACATAACAGAAACATAGCTCCCATCTTTCTAAAAATTTCAGCAGAAACACATTCTTTCAGGCCCATGGTGTCATATGCATTTCCTGTATGAACTTGTTGTACGTCAAATGAAAGGAATCAATGAGTACTTACTATAATTTGGTGATGCTCAATTGACCCTTGACCTCAATCATTTGCATATTACAGGAGTCATACATAGGTAAAAAATCACTTCAATACTTGCCGATTTTTCCCCCATTTGAAGGAAATAAATATACTTACTGAAGTATCTTCTAAGATCTTACCCCAAATATTTATGTGCATACAGGTGAACTAGCTCAGTCAGTAAGAGTGTTTGCTCCGCTGGATGTGTTCTTCGTGCTTGGGTTTGAATCTGGGCTAGGGCAGTTTGCAACATCCAATAGCTCTATGAACTATAAATAGCTCCTGACTGAGGTCCATCGCATAGGGCCTACCAAAAACAGAGGGAGTTGTACTCAGTGTTCTATACTGTTGAGGCAACTGAAAGACACTGCACATCCCTTAAGCAATAGGGTATGCGGCAGACTCACAGCCTTGTCATTTATCAATACATATGGCGTTCATCCCACTCCTGCATAAGCCCTTGGCTTCCTTGAGAGTGTAACCAAAAGTAAACTAAACTATGGGATGTTCAGATAAAATCAAGGCTAACTTATTCAACCCACACATATTTCTAAAATTCTGGACAGAAATGCATTATTACGGGCTCATGGAGTCAAACACATTTACTGAGTGGGTTTGTTGTACATCAAATGGAAAGTTGCAATGAGATCTGTAGTTGGGTTATACTTACTTTACTGTCTGCCACTTTGATATAGAAAAAGAGTAGACTGTTGTACTGTGAAAATGGCACTTCGTGTGTCATCATGCTGATGATTTGTCATGATCGTACCCAGTAGTTTCAATGTTTATTTGATTTAAGGAGACTTATCCCGCTTGTTGGTGACAGCCAAACAAAAGGATTATGCATCTGATTTTCACTCTAAAATCAGTTATGACAAGACAAATGGCCTTCTCATGATCATGACTAATCAAATTAAATAATTTTGCTAAAATTAATGGCCTTTTGTTATAATTCCCAAGAAAAATGGTATAATGCAAATCAATTGCCAGGGATTCAAACCGTGATTATTTGTCTTAGTTTTTTGAGATGATGAACCACAATACAGGCATTTGGTCCGCAGGATTCAAAAATCTTATTAACAGAGCTGCATGGGGCACAGTGAGACAGTTGGAGGCGGGGCACAGTGAGACATCACAAAATACACTTGAAACGACCTGAATATAATGCATAGCTCACAATTCACTATTAAAAACAGAATTCCTGCTGTAAACTTCTGATGTTAGTGAGTCATATCCTAAAGGGAAGCATCAGAAAGAATTTTGATCAGTATGTAACAGGTGCGGCAGGTTAAATAAGTCGTGCATGTGTCCTGTGCGATGTGGTTTCGACACATGCTCAAACAAGGACCTAAAAAATAACTTAGCCCACTGCTTTTATAAGAGTACAGTAGTTTCTCTAGCAGAACAATTCCGCAGGTCCTGAGGATCGGCGGTTATGGCAGCAGGTTCCCTGTCTCACTGTGCCCCGAAATTTTTTACCGATGTCAAACTCATTTACATGCTAACATGGTGCATAGAAACTATTTGATTAGAGGTCTTTGCAGATCAGCGTCCCAACTTGTAGCTGAAATCATTTTCAAGCTGTTCATGTGACGTAGGCAGGCCACTTTGCAGCGAGCCATAAGGAAGGTTGTTGATCACAGACGAAGCTTGCAAGAATAAGGAGCGACCCCTTGACCTTTGCCGGATAAGACTCAGCTGATTTTGACAAAAGCTCCTGTAGGGGGCAGGTCAACAATGACATTAAAATTGTATTAATTTCATCATCTTTAATTGTGGTGAGGTCAAATATCACTTTTTTCCATTCCATCAAGCAAGCAAAATGGTAATCAAAAGATATTGTGTGAAGAACAACAAGGTTAATCAGTTTTGTGACTTGCATTTTTGACAATAGCCACAGTGATTTTATTTGACACAAAAGCGCAGATGGCACCACTTACCCCAAAATTATAGTTTAAGAGAAAAGCTGATGTAAAAAAACACCCCTAAATCTCACACTACAAAATACTTTATGCATCCCATTCTCTATTGTGAAATTGTCCAATTATCAATGCATAAATGTGTGTACTTGAAAGCATATAGAGCACGGAATATAAGTGTATCATATTCCCTGACCATGTAAACATAGGTATGGACCTAAGAATTATTCCAATATTCCGCAGATAACGGCAAAGATACTTTTTGTTGTTGTTGTGGCAGCCAAATTACACATATATTACATAACATACAATGATAAAAATGTTTTTGTGTTATTCCTTGACCCTGAAAACATAGGTATAGAAACAAAAACTTTTCTGTTATCTCTATCAGTTTTGACATTAACTGAGGTGACAACATTTTCAATAATGGCTGCCGAAAACATTCATATCATATTCTAAGGTCTGTTTTCTGGCCCAGAATCCCTTATTTGACTCTCATGCAATAGCAGCAATCCATTTAACTCTGAATTATTAATGCACAATGATCGATGGACATCTTAAAAATATTTAACGTGCAATTTGAAAAAATTATGAAATTTCGAAAATTTGAAAGTGCCCCGTATTGTTAAAAAAAAACAGGCTTTTGATACAGTTTAGAATACTGACATATAACTAGAAATTTATAAAAATCAGTTTATGCTGAATAAGCATTGATATTATGGGACTTTTTGATAGATATCGGGGACTGAAACTTGAAATATCATAAAATTAAAGAAAAAATTGACTTTGACCTTCACCTTAGGCAGTGACCTTGACCTCCAATCAAAATAAAAATCATCCCAAGAGGTGCGGAATTGCCCAAAACATATAGTTAGACACAAATCTTAGCAGAATTATGACATTTTTAGTATTTTTTCATTTTTTGTGAAACGCAAAGAAATTTACCACCCTCCGCTATCTAAAAATGCTTATATCTGGCTTATGAATTAGTGTTCCACGCTAGAAAAAGTGAATTTAGAATATTCAAGTCATGTGTAATCATCCTCCATCTTAAAATTTTCAAACCATGCGCTGCGCTCTGGTTCCTATAGTGCTAAAGTTGGCATGTTTTCCCATTGAAACCCATGTTAAAGGAATTTTGCGCCACACTTGACAACCTATTTTCAAGTGGGGTAAAATCAAGGTAGAATTGAAATCATAGAAAAACGGACTTAACCAACCTTCATTATTGTGTTTAAAGGGCGTTTGGTGAAAATTTCGTTAAAATCCGGCACGCAGCATGAAATGGCACAGTTTGTTGCATTATCCAAGTGCCAGCATTATCTGGTCGTTATTGACTTATTGTTGACATGATTTTGTGGTACAACCTAGGTGAAATGAATAGCAAAGTTTTTTTGTATTATCAAAGTGATGGTATCTGGTTGTTTATTGTTGTGATGATTTGTTGATAAAACTTAATGTAACTTGAAATGGTACTGTTGATTGTATTATCCAAGTGCCAGCATATCTTGCATGTCTGGTTGTTTGTTATTGATATATTTTTGTGATACAACTTACAGATGATTTCATATTTGTAGACATTGATGAAATAACAAAGTATTTTGCAAAATTTCTAGTCTGACATCAGAAAATCCTGCTAGGTGATTGGTCAAGTTGCCTATTGCGTGTCACTTTTTCAGTTTGCTTCAAGCAAGTGATGTATCGCTGGAAAAAGGATGTCATAATTTTGACCAATAGTATACTGCGAAGGCCAACTTGGTATTGTGGCAGTTGTTTATATATGTCAGACTGCAATCCGCATGAACCCTTTCATTTTAAAACTGTTGTATCTCACACTCCTGTGTACAACAGTTGATTGTTGCAATTGATGTTAAATCTGGGTTGAGGGGAAGACTGGAGTTTTACCTTAGTGGATGCTACATGCTTCAAGAGGGGGGGGGGGCAGTACTGATTTTTGCCTTTTGTCCAGAAACTTTACCTTGCAGGCTAAATAGAATTTATGACTGCATGGGGGGAATGGGAGTTTCGCCCGACGGAGCACCAATTTTTCACACATGTTTCAAGGGAGTTACTTATTACTCGCAACATGATTAAGGGGGGTATGAAATTTTAACAAAAGAAAGGGGACATAATAAAAATCTGCTTGGAATGTATGAAGGTACAAATAAGCATGAAACCAAAGGGGGGTATACATATTTGACAGAAAGTTCTAACAAAACTCCGCTCCCTCCCCCTTCCCCGGAATCGTAAATTCTGAATAGTCCCTCCGGACAGGATGGTGGCCCAGTGATGTGGCCAACATTCATAAGAAAATCACAGTGGGAATCAGATCAGGGACCCCGCGATTGGTAGCCGATTGTCCTGCCGCCTGAGCAGAGCCCCGCCCCTGAGAAAATGTTATATTCACAATTACACATGTTTATTTGCTGTATAAACAGTCATTACATGGATCACGGTCACCTGATCCCAATCGTCTGAATGCACAGTAGCCCATTGGACTTGCAGAATGCGTGCACTAAAAATGTGTGAAACACAAACTGAAACTCTCACTTGAAACTGCTAAAGTCAGTCCTGTTAGGAGATCAATGGCTTAGAATGCCATGGTCACCCATGTAAAACGCTATGTCACTTTTCAGGAGAGAGTGGTGTCATACCTTCTCTCGACCAATGAAAAATGCAAGAAAAATGATGTGTTTTCTAACTCGAATGTCTACAAATATGAAATCATCTGTAATGTAACATGAAATGGCAATGTTTGTTGTATTTTCCAAGTGCCAGCATGGTTGCTTGTAGAGATGATTTTGTGATGAAACTTAATATAACTTGAAATGTGACTGTTGTTGTATTATACAAGTGCAAGCATATTTGGTTGTATATTGAAGTACCACAGATCGAAATAGAAAAGATGATGTTATTATTTTTACTTAATGAAGCATATTATAAAGCCTTAAAGTTAAACTGCTCTTAAATCTTAATAGAAATATCAAAAAAAAATTCCGCCTGAAATATCAGGAAGTATGTGCTGTCTTTGTGTATGCTGTAATAAACATTTGTAATTAAAACCATGGATACCCATATTTTTATTAAAGAACATGCCAATACCGTCAAATATAAAATTAATGCTTAACAAGAAATTCTTTAAAAAAAGAATTGTAGGGACCTGAGGTTTCTTCAAACACATATTTTATTTTCCAAATATTCAAATAATGTTTTATGTATGTGTAGTTACATCTATACCTCCAATGTACCACTGTGAGTGTGTGATTTAACAAACCTAATACATGTTACCTCATGATTAGGCATGCCTAATTACAGGTGTTATTAACATAGACAGCAAACCAAGCAATGAGAAGCCCTTTTATATTCTTTGTCACGAACATGAAATTTCTATTTCCATGTTGAATGTGCATTAGTTTAGGAGGTAAGGTCAATGAAAATGATATGGTCGGGGAAACTTCCCTTCTTCAAAACGGAAAAAAAGAATTTTTAGTGACTTTTTACCTATTTCTAACTCCCGCGATATGCAAATTGGGTCAAAGGTTAAGTGAGAATCATCAAATTATAGTACTCATTGACACCTTTCATTTGTTGTATGACAAGTCCATACTGGAAATGCGTAATTATGACACCATGGGCCTGAAATAATGCATTTCTGCTGAAATGTTGAGAAATACGGGAGCTATGTTTGTGTTTTGTGACCTTTGACCTTGTTGTGACCTATGTTGAATAAATTTGCATACATTTTCACCACAATGTCCAGTGATGCATGCACATGAAATTTAGGGACTGGATTTATGAAAATAAAATAGTAGGAAAACTTTCTTTGTTTCCATTTGAAAAAAGTAGGTAATTTTGTTTTACTGATTTTGACCTATTTATTACTCCTGCGATATGCAAATGAGGTCAAAGGTCATTTGAGTATCACCAAATTATTGTTCTCATTGAGACCCTTCATATGGTGTACAATATGACCAAGTGCAAAATGCCTATGACACAATGGGCCTGAAATAATGCATTTCTGCTCAAAATTTGAGAAATATGGGAGCTAAGTTTGGGTTATGTGACCTTTGACCTTGTTGTGACCTATGTTGAATAAATTTGCATACATTTTCACCACAATGTCCAGTGATGCATGCACATGAAATTTAGGGACTGGATCTATGAAAATAAAAGAGTAGGAAAACTTTCTTTGTTTCCCTTTGAAAAAAGTAGGTAATTTTTTTTACTGATTTTGACCTATTTATGACTCCTGCGATATGCAAATGAGGTCAAAGGTCAATTGAGTATCACCAAATTATTGTGCTCATTGAGACCCTTCATATGGTGTACAATATGACCAAATACAAAGTGCCTATGACACAATGGGCCTGAAAAAATTGCATTACTGCTCAAAATTTGAGAAATATGGGAGCTATGTTTGGGTCATGTGACCTTTGACCTTGTTGTGACCTATGTTGAATAAATTTGCATATATTTTCACCACAATGTCCAGTGATGCATGCACATGAAATTTAGGCACTGGATCTATGAAAATAAAATAGTAGGAAAACTTTCTTTGTTTCCATTTGAAAAAAGTAGGTAATTTTTTTACTGATTTTGACCTATTTATTACTCCTGCGATATGCAAATGAGGTCAAAGGTCAATTGAGTATCACAGAATTATTGTTCTCATTGAGATCCTTCATATGGTGTACAATATGACCAAGTACAAAGTGCCTATGACACAATTGGCCTGAAAAAATGCATTTCTGCTCAAAATTTGAGAAATATGAAAGCTATATTTGGGTTACGTGACCTTTGACCTTGTTGTGACCTATGTTGAATAAATTTGCATACATTTTCACCACAATATCCAGTGATGCATGCACATGAAATTTAGGGACTGGATCTATGAAAATAACATTGTAGGGAAACTTTCTTTGTTTCCATTTGAAAAAAATAAGGAATTTTTTACTGATTTTTGACATATTTGTGACTCCTGCGATATGCAAATGAGGTCAAAGGTCAAGTGCCTGTATTTAAATTATTGAGCTCAATGAAACCTTTCATTCGATGTATCATACGTCTCTGTATCTGAAACAGATCACACAGGAGGGCTTGTAAAGTGAAGTTCGTGTCCGTGCTTGAAAATTGGCATTTTTCTATGGAGGTCGTGACCTTTGACCCCTTGGACGGCAAAGTGCCACGTTAATTTTTTCACGTCAGACGGGTTTTTTTCAAAGTATGGGTTATAAGGATCGATTTGATATGCAATTTGTGAGGTTGCAGAGCGGGGGCAGTCACGACAAAAACTAAGCCACTTTTTGGCCTCCTGCCACTCTGCTATTAATGAAAGAGGGTAGCTATCGTGAGGCCAGATCCATACTTCAGAAACGTTTCGGAAATCAGCATTTGGTTGTTCAGAGTGTTCTCAACCGATTACGTCATGGTAAGGAAGTTCGTACGGCTGAAGAAATGCGTGCATTGTCAGATCAATTGTAATCTACTTTGATGATCGTTGACCAGCTTGGGAAGCTAAAGCATTTTGATTGCCAAAATTTGATTTCCGAGATTGTCGGCAGATTTCCTTCCTTCATCCGCGATAGATTGAGGAAACGGGCAGTTGGGGCCAAGATAGACGCGGGTGATTATTTGGGTCTCAATGATATGGTGAAATTCATTGAACGAGAGGTAGAGGTTGCTACAGACCCAGGGTATGGAAACTTCCGGGCCAAAGGTCGTGAAGAAAAGTTTGGCCAAAAGAAGACTTCAGTCGCCTCATCCTCATTTGCAACTGGAACTTTTTTGCATCCTCCCTGTGTTATGTGCTCTCAGGAGCACAAGTTGATTCACTGTGAACAATTTAAAGGTATGATGTCATCAGAAAGGGTGAAATTTGTGAAAAACAAGGGTCTATGTGAAATTTGTTTGTATGCAAATCATGTTACTGAAAATTGCAGAAGTACTTATGTTTGTAATGTCACTGGATGTGGTAAGAAACATTCCAAATTTCTGCATGTTTCTCAACCTAATCATGTACAGAAAGGTGGTGAAGCCAGGAAGGTTACAAATGCAAACATAGATATCAGTGGTAAGCCGCAGGTGTTCATGCCAGTTGTATCTGTTCAGGTCAATACGGGTTACAAAACTAGTGCTCTGTTGGACACTGCCTCTAGCAGTACTTTTTGCTCTCGTGATTTGGTCAAGACGTTAGGAATTAGTGGTGAGGTTATGAAATATACCCTCAACACTTTGAATAAGTCCAATGAAGCTATGAAGTCTGAAGTTGTCAATATCAGTGTTTCTTCCCTTGATGGCAGGGAAACCATCGATCTTGTGAATGTGCTAGTTGTAGACAGGATTCCAGTGAGTTTGCCTTCCGTAAATATTTCTTCATTCCAGCATCTGAAAGGCTTAGCCATTCCTTGTACAGGTGGGAACGTCCAAATTCTCATTGGTCAAGATCATGCTGAAGCTTTAGTTCCGTTGGAGGTAAGAAGGGGCAACAAAGGTGAGCCGTTTGCCGTGCGAAGCATGTTGGGCTGGACCTTGAATGGCCCAAATTGTGTTGTCAATCCGGTGGGGTGTAACGTTATTTCGCATTTCGTTAGTGCAAGAGCTTCTGTCGATTCCGATATCAATGTGTTGTGGAATGTTAAAAATGAAGGCATCACTGACGATACTTCCTGGTCCATTGAGGTCAAGAAAGTAATCAAGTTGTGGGATTCTGAGTGTAGATTAGTGGATGGTCGGTATCAAATTCCTATCCCGTGGAAGTCAGGAGTTCAGGTTCCTAACAATTACATCATGGCATTGTCTAGACTGAATACAACCAAGAGAAGTCTGGTGAAGCGTAGTCTCTATGCGCAATATGATGGTGAGATGCAGAAGTTGATATCCAAGAGTTATGCAGAAAGAGTTGTTGATGATGACCTGTCTGAGTCAAGAGTTTGGTATTTGCCACATCAAGCAGTAGTTTCTGACAAAAAACCTGGCAAGATACGCATTGTTTTTGATTGTGCGGCCAAGTTTAATGGTGAATCTTTGAATGAGAAATGTTTTCCATGGCCAAATCTTAGCAACAGTTTGTTGAATGTTCTTTTGCGTTTCAGAGAGCATTCGTATGCTATGGTTGCCGATGTTGAAGCTATGTACTACCAGGTTGTGATTCCAAAGGAGGACAGGGATGCTTTGCGTTTCCTGTGGTTTGACGATTCAAGTGAACTTGTATGTTACAGGATGACACGCCATGTCTTTGGCGGTATATGGTGTTCTTCTAGTTCCACGTACGCTTTGCGACGTGTGTTGTTTGACAATGACAATGTAGATCCTTTGGTCTCTGATGTTATTAGGAGGAGTTTTTATGTAGATGACTGCTTAAAATCCCTTCCTTGTCGGGAGCAAGTTCTAGATGTTGTACGTGGTACAATTGATGTCCTTTCTCAGGGAGGTTTTCATCTCACAAAATTTGTGATCAATGATGAGGAGTTATTGAATTCAATTCCTATTAGTGAGCGAGCTAGTGATGTTGAATTTCTCAAGGATTTGAAAGGCAAAGTTCTGGGCATAGGTTGGAATGTCGAAAGCGACGAGTTCTGTTTTCAGGTCAATCTTCTTTTTTTTATGCCTCTAAATGGCCCACTCTGGTGCTGAGGTGGTGTAAAACATAAACTCAACTCAACTGATTTTTTATGTTAAATATTTCTGAATCATTCTTATATTTGATTCTTTTAACTATTAATTTAGATATCCACTGTTATAATGGTCAAAAAATGAATTTCCATAATTAATGGACAAAAATACAAAAACAAAAGTTTAAATGTTTATTTTAAAAACTTTAGCTTAAAATGTAATGTTCTTTATTACTTAGACGCTTATTTGATATATTTACTCTTGATTTTATAATTTATTTGTGCATTATATTTATACTTGATTTATTTCTTATTTGTCGATTTACCTATCTGTGATGGTGTAAATAAAGATACTTCTATAATCTACATATTCAAGTTTTATATTAACCGCAAGTCCGCAACAACTATCACAGTAAGTTGATGTGGCTTATTGTGAGGTCATTGACTTAAACTTAGACTACATTTCCAAAAAATATATATTACATTTATAGCCTGTATATTTATAGTCTGTCTCAGTTGAACTCAATTATATTTCCTGCATTTCAAATTTGCTTTATAATGTGCTTCAAGTACTGTTTCATCTTGATCCAGATGGTATGTAAATGTGCACACACACATTAACATTATAATTTCAGTATGCTTATTAATTGTAAAGTTTTGTAAACCTTGTTGTGGGGAAAACGAAACATATCATTAGCACAAAAAGAAACTATATACTATATCTTGAAGTCTTTCACTCAGTCTTTATAAAACCTTGCTTTTCTTATGCTTCCTTTTGAAATAAACCAAATATTATATCTGGATACCCATTTGAACAATTTTGTGGTAATATTATTAAACTGTATCTTTACACACATACAGACAGGAGGACAAATTTGGACATCTTGACTAGGGTGGTCCAACATCCAATGGAAAATAATAAAAGTGTAAAATGTGGTGATGGTACCCCCTAACTTTTTTCCTTTGACCATGTGGAAGAAGTGTGCAAAATTTCAGCAAAATTAATTAATATTTAGAGGTGGCTCATCAAGGTTGAAGTTTTGCTATATTTAGCATTAAAACGCCTATATCTGAATAGTGAAAATTGTGTAAAATCATATTTTCCTTTCATTTGAGGCCTATTGAGGCCCTAACCAACTGAGGAAAAAGCAACATGACACTTGTTTGTATATCTTCCTATCCAGGTTTTAAAAAAAAGTGATTTGTCACTTATATCATTAAAATTCTTATGTCGATTGATGTGAATTGGGCGAAAATTTGGCAAAATTGGTACGCCAATATAGATTTATAAATAAGTATCAAAATTTATTGGAAAGGATCATTAAATACATATATGTAAATGTTGTGGGATCATGACTGAGTCATGCCATACTACCTTCAATAAATTATTATAGTCCAGCATGAAAAAGAGTATGGGATCTAATCAGAGAAGGTAATTCACTTGACATTAGCAGGATTCTATGTACTGTGTAATAGAAACCTGCCATGACCTTTGATAGTGTGATGTTCTCAACATCTTTTCTCAATTTCTGGCCGAGTGGTATTTTGACACATGCTACAGAAATTTTTTTAAAAGAAGTAGCAATTCCATCTTTCGCAACTACATGTTCCACATTCAATATATATACCAGTATGCAAATGACCTATTAATAATTCTTAGGCGAGATCTTGGACGAATGTCTAAGTTTTATGTGCCAAGTAATTCATGCGCACCTGTCGAAATTAGAGATACCCTAGAAATAATCGTGTTGGTTATGCAAAGATCCCTGCTCAAAAGTTATTAAGTACTCAAAAAATCAAAGTTTGTTCTTTGATAATAGAACACAGTAAGTTGTCTTTCCCAAACAGGTATCCCTGCAAAAGATAAAGTGCCTCAAACATTGTACTGTGACTGACAATAGTAGGGAAAAAATGCTTTTGTATTGTAAGAACCCCTTCGCAACTGAATGGTCTTACAAATTTAATAAGGTGTCAAACAGCTCAAATTGTATTGGGTAAACTAATCATGTTAATGTTCGCATCTGAAGCTTCCGGGTGTGAGAAACTTCCAAGACTGGCTTATCTGGGGACAGGGGCCATTTATGATAATAACCAACCGAGAGGATGGGATTTACATTCTTTATCATGCTAGACTAGAATAATTTATTGAAAGTAGTATGGCATGACTCAGTCATGATCCAAAAACCTTTCCATGAAATTTTAATATTTATGTATAAATCAATATTGGTGTACCAATTTTGCCAAATTCTCACCCAATACACATCAATTGATTTAAGAATTTTAAAGGTATTAGTGACAAATCCCTTTTTTTTTTAATGTGGAGAGGAAGATATACATACAAGTGTTATGTTGCTTTTTCCTCAGTTGGTTAGTGCCTTAATAGGCCTCAAATGAAAGGAAAGTATGATTTTACACAATTTTCACTATTTAGATATAGGCGTTTTAATGCTAAATATAGCAAAACTTCAACCTTGATGAGCCACCTCTAAACATTAATCAATTTGGCTGAAATTTTGCACACTTCTTCCACATGGTCAAAGGAAAAAAGTTAGGGGGTACCATCAATGAAATTAGGACATATATTTTTTTGGACCACCCTATTCTTGACTACCAATAGTACCATGGTTCTTGTCTTATTGTGGACTTTACTTCCACAGAGCAGCCGGGGGCTAAAGATCCAAACTTGGAAAACAGTTTTGTCAAAATCAGGGAGCCATTTATGTCACAATAAATTGTATTACTGGAGGCTAGACTGCAATTTGTAAGCTAAAGAATTCAGACAATAAGCAGATAAAGTATGCCACATTGCCACAGGGGAAAACAAAGAAAGAGAGAAAGACAGATTTACTCCAGATATATTTAGTTTGGATAAACAGATAGATAGATAGATAGATAGATAGATAGATAGATAGATAGATAGATGGATAGATAGATAGATAGATATAAATAGATAGATAGAGAGATGGAGAGATTGATAGATACAGAGATAGATAGATACAAAGATTGGTAGATACAGAGATTGATAGCGACAGAGATTGATAAAGATATAGATACAGAGAAAGACCTATACAGAGATAGATGCAGAGAAAGATCTATACAAAGATAGATACAGATAAAACTCTATGCAGAGATTGCAAAGATAGATACAGAGAAAAATCCATACAGAGATAGATGAAGGGAAAGATCTGTACAAAGATATATATGGATAGAGGGATTGATAGATACATAGATAAGTATTGAGATAGATACAGAGATGGATAAAAGAGAAATGGAAAGATATCAAGACATGATATATAGGCAGATTGCAATACACTTCACTGACTTACTCATTGACAGTTGAAAGAGAAGCACTTTTTAAAAGTTTTAATGTAAACAACTGACTTCGTACTGACTTTTGAACATTTTTATTCGATGAACGGCTTAAGTTGTCAGACAGACAGATACGGCCTGTCAGATAGCACTTTTGAAATCATTTACACTCATTCTGATAGATGTTAATGTGTTTCATGAGCTCTGAAGTGTCAAAAATTTGACGTAATGTACTCAAGTAGAGAAGGGATAATTGAAATTTGCTGTTTTCGAAATCGCGTGGCTTTTACAGCGCGATCCGCCTTCGGGCTTAGCTTTATCGAAATTCATAATTTCAAAGATAATTCCGAAACATTTCATGAAAAATTGCATGGCACCAATTTCACAAGATTTAGTCCATTGATTAGTTTGTCAGAATCATTTTTGGAATTGATACTAGAGGCATAATAATGATTAAGGCTTAAAGTTAAAGCGCTTTCCCTCAGAAGTCAATAGCAAATTTCTCTAATTGCCAGCGGTGATGCCAAAAATTGATAACTTGTGATTCGCCTGACTAATTCATGAAATCATCAAATTTTTAATTACTATTGTTTCCATTCCAGCAGGCAAGATTTGATTAGGTAGTCCGAGAAATGCTGGATTCCTTTGAAATAAATTATTCCTTTGCCATGATTAGATTGAGCATTTCTGGAGAGGATACAAAATTGATTAAAACTAGCATCTTTAACGAACTAACAAATTAATTTTGCAACTACTACTAAACATGCTGAACAACTTATTGTGAAATCAACAGGAATTTTAACATTACTCATTGGATGAATTGTATTATTGGTAAAATGTTACAGTCAATGAAATATGAGTGATTACTATTGATTATCACAATGTTCCGATCGATATTAAAAAATTTGTGAAAATTCATCTTACAAATGAGCTCTATCCTGGATTATGTTTACAATTCCATAATGTAGCTGCAGTCCTATCACAACATTTGTCTTTTAGTGACAACTTGACCAACTCATTTCGATGTCAAACATCTATATAGGAAACTACATCACCGATGCTTACTAGCAACCAAATGGCATTAAGTTTTCTCTCATTTCGCAGGCTGTAATTTGTCCAGGGAACCCACGTCCAAAGCTGAAGTCCAACCAGGCACCCAACTGTTGGAGCCCAGACAAATACTACCAACTGAACCAACCCTCTTCCTTCCAAAGAGGTAATAACTTCCCTATTAGGAAGGCTGTAAGTCGGGCTTTACATCTTGTATTTATGCACTTGGTAGGCTATCAGAACAGGAGACAACAATGAGGCAAAGGATAATTGAAACTGCTTCCCAACATAAGTCCAGGAGGAGGAATCGAACCCGGGACCCAGCAATTGGCAGCCTAGTGCCCTATCAACTGAGCTAACATTCCATCCATATCTACATAAGGGAGAGTTACCTACCGCCAGTGTTTAGTACTCTTTCCATTGGAGTTCAGTTCCTATTGATTAATTTCAGTTTAAAAATTCATTGCTGACAGCCAGAAATTCGGTCTAATGAAGATGCACCTCCAATGACGGCAAATGAGGCAGGCAACAAAGCATCAGCAGTGAAGTTTGAAACCAGTTTATTGTGACATTCCACATTCAAATTTGGAAGCCATTTCAACTTTAATAACTGAGGCCGTATTGCCAATGGGAAGCTTGTCAGTTGCAATTAGTAAAAAGTACCGAAATCAAGCCCTTCATTTTCCCTCGGCTGTCTCTTCTTTTTACCAAAAATCATTTCACAATCAGCTTCAGAAACGCTTCGGGCCGAAATGAAATTAGTTTGGAAAATGATGCGTCATAATAATCATTTATGGAACAATTCTGGATCTATCATTTTTCGCCGCCACTTTTCACACCTAACGACGTTCGTTTTTAACCGATTTTAATTTCATAATTTGCAATCAATGGTAATTGAAATTATTGATAATTTCGAAATAAATTCAGTATCAATATTGTGCATTTTGTCCATTAAAATCTGTTGCATGATTTCAAATCGCTTTCTTTTTTTTCAACCAATGGCGTGATATCGATTTTCCTATAAATTTTCAAAAATCCTCTTAGATTCTCTGGGTGACAAAATCAGTTGATATAATTTATAGAACATATACCAAATCTATGATAAAGAAACATCCAAGAACAACGTTTCATCAAAATACATGGCATTGATAAATTCAGCAGATGAGAACCCTCCCATCTCATTTATTTTAGTATATATATGCAAGATGTTTCGATGAACTATGACGATTTTAATGTTGTTCTTTATAACTTACATGTGCCTACTTTCTAGAAAGAAAGGAAATAGAGGTGGAGAAAAGCAATTGCAGTTAAGGTATCTGCCTGCATGGGTTCCAACTCCTGACAGTGAATATCCCAGCTGGATGAGATTCCGGGGATACATCAAATTGGTGGCTCCTCATATTACATGTAGTGTCCATATGGGCAAGATCCCTCACAAGGGGTAAAAGTGTATAACATGTTGAGGACTCCCATTCTCTCTCCCATCTAATTAATCAATGAGAGCACCAAGAAATTAGTTAAGATGGGGGCTTTAGGTCCTGTATTTATGCACTTGGTAGACTAATTAGGACAAGGCAATGAGGCGAAAGATGATTGAAACAGCCATCCAACATAGTGCCAGGTGACAAGACACGAGTCGAAATCTAACCCTGGACCCAGCGATTGGCAGACCAAGCTGCCACCAGACCAACTGTTTCCCCGGAATCCAACTCAGTACCCAACCCGTTAACACTAAACAAGACTTCACCTACTCTAAAACAGTGAATAAATAATGACGTTGTCGAAAGTACATGTATGTCATGTTATTTAAACCGTTGCCATAGAGACGGCACAAAAAAGAGGCCATTTAGCTAGTTTTCTAGGGCTAAAATGGCAGAGGGGCTTAAGGTCTTAAGCCAGTAGACAGAGAGACTGGGATGTTAGATTTCTATCAGCAGTTTAATTCATGTTTCTTAAATCAGCCAGAAATCGGACAATTTGCAATGAAAATTGAAGCTGAATTTCATCCATAGTGATTTTCCTTCCACGATAACTTAGTTAAAATCAGATTTAATTTTCAGACTGCCTTTATCAAAAGAAACAAATTTGAATATAAAATATCATTGCAGACACTTTGCCTTTCCCAAGTAATTCTATATGATTGCTTGACAGGAGAGCAGTTATGGCAAAATCCCTTCTAAATCTGCAATTACTTCAAATTAGACACATTAACTCATGTTTGATGACTACATGTGGAATTTTAGTAGATTCTATATCGACATCGTAATGGAAGTCTTTTTGATAGGCATCATGAACCGAACAAGCCTCGTAGCAATTTGCATTAATTGGCAGCAATTTATACTGTGCCAAAAAGATATACCTATAAAACGAGTTGGTACTTGAAACAGATAAATGTGAATGCAACATGTGAAAGTTACGAATTACATGCGGCATACACTGTTAACTCAGCTCTCCTTACTTTTACGACAGTTGCCGTTAAAAAAAAAAAATGATACCTGTCATAAAACGGCTATTTTTATATATAATTTATATTCGTTATGGTTGCTGCTGTTACAGTCTGTAAATTTGGCATTCAAAATGAGTGGACTGTGCCACTGTTAAAATGGCACTTCGTGTGTTATCATGCTGATGATTTGTCATGATCATACCTAATACTTTCAATATTAATTTGACTTAAGGAGACTAATCTCGCTTGTTGGTGAAGGCCAAACGAAAAGGATTACGCACCTGACTTTTACTCTAAAATCGGTTATGACAAATCAAATGGCCTTCTCTTGGTCATGACTAGTCAAGCAGCCTCTGTGGTTCTAATATTAAATGAATGATGACAAAACATCTTCGGTAATATACAAGTCAAAAAGTCATTCTTCTTGAGTCAAAAAGTCATTTTTCATGAGTCAAAAAGTCATTTTTCATGAGTCAAAAAGTGCATTTTTCACAGAGAAATGGTACTGTCTTTTTGCATAACAAACTTACATACTTCAAGAGATACAGCTGGATTTACAGTGTATCTATATCTCCATATTGTATATCTACCTGTTTATGTGCCTGTTTATCTATATTTATATTCCTATATCATCAATCTCACAATTTATATACATACTAGAGATCTATCTTTAAAATAATGGTATCTGTCTGTCAGGACCATGCTCAGTGGTGCAGTGTTGGGCTGTAAACCCCTCAGAACGTGGTTTCGGATTTCTTGTCCAGGCTAACCATGTTAGGTGGATGTGGCTTAAGTGGCCCTTGTCTTATTACCTACATGTCCCCATCTGTCCTCTTTATATCAGTGCAAAACAGGACATGTATAAAGGCCTGCTACTCACCATATCATCTAGCTATCTATCTATCTATCTATCTATCCATTTACCTTGCTATCCATCTATCTATTTATGAGAGATGTTCTGGATACTCACAAGGGTTGGTTAATGAGACGGGAGAAACAGAAGCAGTCCTCAGTATTTCACACATTTACCCCTTGTAAGGGATCTTTTGCTTTCCCAGCACAGACACTGTTACAAGGGGCCGCCACTTTAACGTCTCATCCACAGATTCCACACTACATCCAGCTGGGTTTTTACTCGAAAGTCTACTGAAAAATGTTGGGTTATTACAGATCTCTTATAAGTGTGCCATGTTCTTTTCAACTGCCACAGTGCTCTTGTGATGTCAGTATCAGCATAGTGATTTCACAGTTGGTATATTCAGTTTCAGCTGTGTCACTTGGAACCCATACTGATCACACCATTACAAATCCACAATAAGCTGTTAGATTGTTGCTCAACATAGATTATTCAGTTTGATGTTTTGAATAAATCCAAAGGTTACAATAACCAGCTATATATAATGCATGGATTTTGTGTATAACTGCTATCAGTTTTAGCACTTTTACAAGAAAACGAATTCATTCACTCTCACATTCATTTGTTGGTCTGAGAGGTTATCATGTGCTGCTCTGTCTTGGCAAAAATAATATACTCAGAAACCATTCAGAATTCAAGACCTAAGGGGGGGGGGAGTTTTGCTTGGGCGCATCCTTATCACTGATTTCCAATAATTTTTAATTGATCGAATTCTTAGTCTCCTTGTCTGGCCTTTTCCCAAATTTTTGGGGAGCAACTTCCCCCCCCCCCATTTCTGGTCCTCTAGTATGCCCATGCGACACCGCCATGTTCACTTCCAAAAAATCTCCCCATCATCCCCATTCCAGTCATCAATTCTGAACAGTTTCTTTGGCAAAGATCTCACCTAAAAGGCTGAAAAGCCACAAGGTGCTGCCCTCAAGGAGAAATTTCTCAACAGGACACCATGAATGTCCCTGATGGATCAAGCAAGTGGCTCAAACATATTGGTTTTACCTGCTCCAACTGAATCAAACAACCATACCAATGAATGCAGATTAATCATTTGTTATTCACACTTAGCCCATAAGCGTGACTTGTTGGTAGCAGTTGGAATCAACACTCAAGCTTGGAGTGCCAATAGTGATGTCAGTATTGCAATACTGACATCAGCTGTGCATATATTCACATGGAACATGGCACACTTATACGAGATCTGTAATAACAACCGGAATTAAAACAATTCTGGCAAAGACCCTCAGCAGAACACATTTCAACCAAACCACTCAGCCACCCAGCTGCCTATACAGTGAACCATGAGTTTTAATACGCCCTGGTATAAAACCAGCTAGCTATGTGTAACCACCTTCCTCCTGTTAGTACTAAGTTGTATTTTTTAGTGCTTTTTGCATCCTTATGAAAGACCGCACCCGCATGAGAGACCACATCATAGTCCCAGAAGAGGTGGTCTTATAACCCTGACATCAGTGTCTGTGCTCGGCTAGTAAAAAATCCCTCACATTGGGTAAATGTGTAACATGTTGAGGACTCCCGCTCTCTCTCCCATCTCATGCATCAACCCTTGTGAGTGTACATAACTGGGCTTAGAGGGCTGCACTAACCATATCTATCTGATTATCTATCTATCTATATATATATATATATCTATACATGTATGTATTTATCTATCTATCTATAACACAGAGAGACCATTTCATAGTCCTAGTAGAAGCAGTCTTATAACACAACTCAGCAGAAGCATCACTCTGAAACTAAAATGTTATGGTTCTATTTTCCACTTACAATGAGTTTGTCTACCTTCAGTCTACTCTCTGTCTATCGTCCTTGGAGGCTGTTTGTCTTTCCTGGATAGAACTATATGGCCCATAGCCCCGGTTGCATGTCAATAGAGAATTCCGTTTCATACAATTGCTGCTCGGGGCTTACAATTATATCCGAGGCAGCTAGAAATCTGCCTGGCTGTTTTAAATCATTCAACTCACGCGAAAAGCCATTTATTGAACAATAGTAATTCTATATCAAACTTTTTTTTTTCATTCTCCCTTTTTACAGACTAAGATTTCATAAATTGATACTCATAAAAGGAGCAGGAAGTCAGGCACATGACAGTGAATAATTTTATAAAAGGATTTCTCTATGGTGAAAAGTGAATAGGAGTCTGCAGTGACAAAATGCCACACAATGCAGTAAAATAGGATCAAATGGATTTTGCGAAATTTTATCGGTTCAACGGAAGAAAGGATTATAGTCGAGATGAAAAGATAGACTGACTAGCATTGAAAAGGATATTGAATAGTTGGAAATTCTATATTTTATAGATTGCAAAATATGAAACCTTAGCCACTGTGTTGTTATAAGGCCAATAGCGTGGGCTAAGCACAGTTGGTGGTGCACCGGTCTGCTGAAAGTTTGGTACTGGGTATGATTTTCGCTTTGGTTGGGTCATCTGCACTTTCAATCATCCTTTAACTTATTGCCATGTCCTCCGCCTATCCTAATAAGCTTCCCAAATGCATAAATTCAGGATGTAAAGACCCAATCATCCATCCACTTGTGCTATAGATCTATAGATATGGTGTGTGCAACCCTCTAAGCTCAGTCCTGGATGCTGACGAGGGCTGATTGACGAGATTGACCCCATGTGAGGGATCCTTTATTAGCCTAGCACAGACACTGATATAAGGGTATATTACGAGCCCACTTTTTCTACAACTATGAAGTGGTCTCTTATAGGGTGGTATAGGGGTCCTGCCCGCCCAACCTCCCCCAGACCACTGAAATGGGCCCGCGAATGCCAAAAACGATGCCCGGGCCCTCCCTAGACTACCATGTCTGGATCCACTACTGGTCTTTTAAGATTGATAAAATTAATAACACCCTCTAAAGACCTCCTCTAGACTTGAACTCAAGAACTAAACACACAATTAATTGGATGAAGGAATAAGACCTAATCTTTTACTTCTGTGCCACACAGCAGCAGTACACTCACGTCTACGAAGTCTTGGTCCTATAAATTACAGCGCCCATTAGTCGATTATTGCCCAGAAAAAAGTAAGCACCGGTAAGTCCGCAATTAAAAAATAAATACCACAAAAAAGAAGATAAAATGACGGTAGTAAATTAAGTTTGTTGCAGGTAATCAGATTTTACCTTTGAAGGGAGAACTAGGACTTGGTTTCAGGAGGGGGGGAGCTCAAGGAGGGGGGGGGTTAGATAAACGAGCCTCACAGGCCCCAGGTGGTTAGGGAGCCTTCCAATCTGTAAAAGCTGGTCAATTTTCAGTAAGCTAACATTTACTTTGCCTATTTCATGGATACAATGAAATTAGCAGGTGCTCGTGTGGTGAGGATAGCAGCAAGTTTGGGCCTAACACACAGTGCACTTTCTCGGGAAACAATGGAGGATACGGGCTGCAGAGAGTGCTGTTTGGTGTAACTGCAGTGCATGTGAGTCGAAGTGGGATGTACAGTGGTTTCTGCATTTTAAGACCACCCCTTTTGCAGCTATGGTCCTTCCTACACTTTCGTATGAAGCAATGGAGGATGTAGACTGGCTTGATTGGTGAGAGATTGTTGTTTGGTATAACTGCACAGTGTCTTTGCCTGCATGGGTTCGAATCCTGAGTGCGGACCTAAAATGTTCAGAAGAACTTCATGTGTAAGTGCAGCTGGATGTCTTTAAATTGGTGGCCCCTTGTATCAGTGTCTGTGCTGGGCAAGTAAAAAATCACACTCGTGGGGTAAATTTGTAACACTGGTATGAGTTTGTGACACTGTTTATTTCATGTAAAGGCTGGATACAATTCTCGTTTCGAGCGTGTGACATCCCAAAACCGTTTAAGAAATTATTTTTTTTTTTAAATGATCAGGAATATTTACCAAATAGGCATATATGTTTTTCTGCGTAGGTCCTGGAATACAGTTATGGGAGTCACATTTTGCCAGTCAGGTTTATAACAGGAGATTTCATGTCACAACTACCAACGTAGTATCCTGTTGTATATCGTCATAGTAAGATTGTTTATGACACTCATTTAATGTCTGATACCATCTGCTCACTGGAGCGCTTGAGCTAATGATTATGCAGGATTTAGACCTGTATGCTTTATAAGAAGAAACAATGTAACAACGAAAAGTACATTTCTCAACCTTCAAATAATTTCTACCACGAAAAAACGTAATATTTTGAAGCTTGAAGTAAACACTCATAACCAGTGGCGTATTTAGGGTTGGCATTGGGCCATACCCCCCCCCTGGACCTAAATTTAACATGGAAGAAAGGAAAAGCCACTAATCGTCCGGCATTCACTCCATGTTATGCCCCCAGGCGATTTTTAGATATGCCCCTGCTCATAATTCCTAGGCTGTAAGGGAGAGTGAAAACATTCAAAGGTCAAAAGTATGTGTACTTAGTTTCTCCTCTGCACGTGCTGAGTCACACAGTCAATTAAATTTTCACATTGAGTAAAGGATTGCATAGAATTTGTCAAAAAAAGAAGGTTCATGATAACGGAGGCAAAACGTTTGCACGCATGCTACAATTGTGATGATGAACTGTGTTCATAATGAAAAAAAGAGAAAAGAGAGAGACTGGAAGGTTTTGAAAAAGATATTGAAAGCAGAAGTGAATAACAGCTTTAAAAAGTGGAAAGTAAAAAAAATCAAGAGAGAAGACAGATAATAAGATACTACTCCACGGAAAATAGAAAATTAGAAATTTGGGAAAAAATCATGCGATGTGCTCATCAGCATGCAATGACATCACCGCGCTCACAAATTTAAACAAAACTCACATTGATGCGAGTTCCAGCCAATATTTGCCCAAAAAGGGAGGGAGGAAAAAAGCAGCCGAAATGAGGGAATCCTCCTTCAAAAAGATCACAGAAAATTCAGAGCGCATGAATTCACAAATGAATGGGGAGGCGGGGGGCAGGGGACTAGGAAAGCAGAAGAATGAAGCAGGTAGGAGGGTGTTTCAGCCAAGTTTTAATTGATTCTTTAATAACCTTTGAGTACTACAATTACTTTGATATATGACAAGGGCGGGCCAACCCTTTCAGAGTTTGCTTCAAAGGTCTATATATATAATCTTATACAAATTTTAAATGCAGTTTCACTTTCTTCTTCCCTCACTCTGGCTATATGCACCTGACCATAACATCCATCAATTAACGTAATTTACTTACCATTCGTAAATTTTAGTTTCCTGCAGGCCCAACCTAATTCTCCATATTTCTCAAGTTTACTTTGAATCTTCATTACATAGTTTATATCCTTTCTTTCTTCTTTCTTTTATATCATTTCTAGTTTCCTATTTCTCTCCAGCTGTCCATCATTCTATTTTTTTCAAAACTCGGCATACTTTTTATATTCTTTCTTCTATCTCTTTTTTTCGGCTTATATCATTTATCTATTCCCGCTCTGTATTTCAATCTTTCTTTATTCTCTCTTAATTTTCAGGTTATTCAGCTGTTTTTTACATTCCATTATTCATTGTATTACTTTATTTTGTATCCTATCCTTCTTCCAGTATTTCTTTCTCATTGTCTCTGATCTAGACAGTGTCTCTGGTGCGGCTAGAAGTTTATTCAACATACTCAATTTTGATGGACAGTATGCTTGTGTTGTAAGGTAGCCAGGCAGTTCATCAGCAATTGAACTGACCAAAGTTGAAAATAATTTCAATGTAACTGATATCTATACCTAAAAGGGTACCATGATATATTTCAAAACATTCAATAAAAATAAACTGTGTTGCTATATTTCAATTCTGCAGATCTATATTTCAACACTCTCCTCTCCTCGTCTATTGAACAATACACAGTATTTTTATTACATCATTTTTACTCGAATCTAGTGTGATCTTTTCTCTACACTGCTCTTCTCTGTACTGGTCTATTCTATTATATATCTTACTATATTTTATTCTATTCTATTCTAAAGTGTTTTTAAAATCCACTTTAAAATATATTGTAAAACTTATTCGGAAATCTAAAAGTAATATCTTGTGCAAAAACGAATCTAAAATCAGATTGATGCTGTTCTAAAATCTGTTCTAAAATCTATTCTATATTCTGCTCTACAATCCTTCCAATTTTTCTTAGGTTTCCCCGTCTTTTCATTTCCCCTTTTTTACTCCCTCTCCAATTCTCAACCCCCCCCCCTTCAATACCCCCCCTTTCTCGCCCCTCTCTTTCTTACATCAACCACCTCCCCCCATTCCAACTCTCACCAATCCCCCCTATCAACTATCCACCCAGCCATTTCTTCCAACCTGTTATAAATTAGCTCCTGACAAAGATAGATGTGCCTGGTAATTATTTAGCCCATCTACTTAGATGTTGTCTCTCCCCAGCTCTTTTTCTGGGCCAATTTTCTCCTGGCTCAATATAAGTCAGTCTGATGCGCTATTCTCACTTTTAAACACTGAGAGGCTATTATAGTTTATCCACCGGGAAGGGCCCATCTATCTGTTTATATCTATTTAGCCGTTTATATCCGCTTGGCTGTTCAAGGAGTGTAGGTAGCTGTGGTATGTTGAAGAACTGTGTTATATATTCTATTTGCAAATACTTGGAAGCAGTTTCCTTTATGCTAAATTGTTGGCTTTCATTTACAGCCCTTGAATGGATGTTCTTGGTACTAACAATGTTTGAAGAGAGGACAAAGGGGGGGGGACGGGAGGAGGGGAGCTCACAACATAAGCCTTATAATGTATTCAATTAAATTTCATTTCTCGGAGAAGGATCTTTTTTTGGATCGCATAGACACAACTACTGATTTTTAAAATAACTCTTCCAAATGAAAGATAAATAATTATTATGCTGCTGGGTGGTTGAGTGGTAAGAGACCATTTCTGGACCACTGAAGGTCCCTGTGCATGGGATTGAACCCCAGGAGCGGAATCAAAAATCGTCAGGGCTTGAGTGGACCTTCAGGAGCAAAATTCCGTTCGTATGAGATGTTTAATTGGTGGTCCCTTGTATCAGTGTCTGTGCTGGGCAAGTAAAAGATCCTTCACATGTGGTTAATGTGCAAAATGTTAAGGACTCTCGCACTCCCTTTCATCTCATCGATCAATCCTTATGAGTGCCTAGAATTGGATTGAGAGGACTGCACGTACCATATCTATCTATATATATCTCATATGGCTGAGTGATGATTAAAATATACCAAAATGTTCCTTGCGGGGTAATTTCCCTATACCTGCATGAATTGCATTTCAGCTTCTAAGTTTCTCTGGGTGATCAATCTGTATAAATGATAATATTTTATCATTTTCTCTTTCAGAACAGCAACATTACTTAGTAAGTACATATCTGAACAAGTACACATCCTCGCCAGGTATTTATTCCATCTGTAACTTCATAGCTAAGAAATCACTGTCAAAACAGGAAACAGAATCACACAGCCATCTGTATACCTCTAGAGACAAACAAGACACCCAGATAAATCTTCATGTCTATTTTCAGGGGTTTTGCAACCAAGGAATTCCATAATTCATAGGTTGTGTCAGAGCTACTCCATCTTCTGTTTTGGCCAACGTTTGAATTCATGGACTTCCGGTTAGGCAATGAGGCATTGTGGTACTTCCTGTGTCTTAAGGGTCACATGACACAGGAAAATCGAAACTAAACAGGCTGAGTCTGCAATTTCGAAGACAATACTGGTTTTACATAAATGTAACGAAAAGATAATATTCTTGGATTCTTTCTAATTCTGTATTTTTAAAACATCTATAGTAAGTGAGTGGATTTATAAAGCTTCTGCGCAAGTTTTAGAGGGCTTGTTGGTACACATTTATTAAATAATCTTAAAAGTGATTTGGCGATAGTATTGTGTTTTTGTTTAATCTTTACCATGCCTGCAGATATATGAAAGTGTGATGCAGTCCTCTAAGGCCGGTCATTGATTGGACCTAACAAGCATTCGTTGATGAAATTAGAGATGGCAGAAGTCCTCCAAAGGTTGCACATTTACCCTGTGGTGGGGGATCTTTCACTGGCTCAGCGTAGACCTTGTTACACAGGGCTGTTGATTTAATGCCTCATTTGAATGCCATCCAGCTGGGATGTTGATCATGGAGGCCTGCCAATGCACTGTTCTATCTTTAGGACAGCGGAGTGAATGCTGGCCAAAACAAGCACCTTTACTAATTTTGCTGCCGAGTGCTTCAACTCACCTAGGCCTTTGCTTTTTCCTTGAATAGAATTAATACATATAAATGGATGGATAGTTAGGATTCTAAGTCCTGTATTCATGCACTTGCTGTGCTGCCATTGGACAGGGTAAAGTTGGCAATCCGGGGAAAAGTTGGCCGGCCATTTTAACCTACTTAAGGTGGCTCGATACTCGTGAACTTTCCAAGATAGGATTTCTTAAAAATAGTTTAAAATGATCCATAATATAGTTTATAGCAAGGATATATAAACCAAAGTGATCAGCCTTTCTTTCAAAATATTTGAGGTTATGTAAAAAAAAGTCAGTTCATGCAAACCTGAAAATTTTTTTTCTTAATTGTTTTACTGTGAAGTTTTCCCTGCCATTCAGTGGCCATTCATCCTATGTTATTAAATGAAGCATGGAATTAAAGAGGACAGTTTCATGGAAAAGCTGATTAAAATTCCAGAAAGATATATTTAGTTTAAAGAACTTTTCTGGGGGTTCGGATCAAAAGTTATGATTTTGAAAATTTTATTTTGTTAATGAACCATAGCGCTAAAAAAAAAAGACTAGATAGAATTTTTTATTTCTTTGTCATTTGCTTCCATATGAAGTAAGGAACAATATAATGGTACGGGCATATGGCCCAACGAGCCTGGAAATTGATATAAAAATTTATTTATGACACAAAGTCATTTTTGAGAAATTCGACATGCTTGCCGAAAATCGCCTGCAGAAATTTTCTACTAAGAGTAGAGAGCTGAAAGTCCGGCTGATTATAGTAGTTTTCATAGCGCATCTAATGCTCTAAACGAGAAGTCTCTAACCCTACTAGAAGTGGCGCAAATGGCAAACCAAGCGGGCGAGGCATGGAATTTTCAAAATTGAAAAAAGATGCTGAAGCAGTGGCAGCAGAGCTGAGCTGCAATGGTGACGTTACGATAGATAGGGCCTGCCTGGCTGCGCGGAAATATGTGCAGGTGACGTAATTTCGTGGGTAGCGAGCCACCTTAATGAAAGAAATGCCTGCATTTCTCACAGGTTTCTTTGGCAAATTTGCCACCTGTGTCAGTCAAGTAAGTTGGCATTTCTGCTATTAAGTGAGTTAAAATAGCCGGCAAAGTTTCCCCAAATTGCCAACAGGACACAGCATTCAGGTGAAGAATTGAAACCGCTTTCCAACATTTATAAATCCAGGTTACACGGCCAGAGTGAGATTAGAACCCAGGACACAGTGACTGGCAGACCAGTGTGCTACCAACTGAGCTAACTCTACCTTCCTCTGTGGACAACATCTTGAAATTCAGTTTAAAAACTAATTTATTCATTTAATCATGTGTGGCAAGATAAATCAAGTTTATCTGTCTGATTACAGTGACTCCGCGTTAGTAATAAGTCACGGCATTACCTACAAAGACAAACGATAATATAGAAATTGAACAAAAGAACACAACTAAAAAAAACATCAATAATCAATAAACAAATATGTCCCTTGGCAGCACTGAACAATATGTCTCCATATATCAGCTGCACTTGTATAGAGTTATTGTGAACTTGGCAACTGCACTGGTATACAATTCCACAATTATTGACGAAAGAATCAGATTTTATCTGGAGCATATGAGTGGAAACTACAAGGTGAAGGTACCAGGAAAAGCTCAGATAATATGAAATACGATGACCATTCACAGATTTTCAGAGTTCTTTGAGTACAGGATAGCAAAAAGAAACAGATAGGAGGTAAGAGGATAGATAGACAGATATAGACAGATAGAACAGACAAATTTATAAACAGATTAACAGATTCAAGCGACATATCTGAATTCTATAGGGAAGCTTCTATATAGAGAAGCTTGTATCTTGTATAAAGACACAAGTATCCCCAATATAAATGCATATTATTTTAAGAACATTATGTATGTATTATTTTCAGGTGACCAAACACGTATTCATTAATTCTGTTTACAAGCAAACACATAATTTTTGCTTGACAAGACTAATGTAATGGATCACCCAAAAACAGCATTTAGAATTCCTTTAGAAAAAGGGAATTATGTCTATCTGTGATACATCTTACTACTAACCACCCCAGAAGAGTAAAATCGAAGAAGAAAGCTCCTGCTCAGAGACCTCGCTGACACAACTTGACAGCTACATATGCCCCGCAGCAAATAATTTTTGTGAAATAATTATTCAGTGTGGACCTATAAGTTAAAGATGGCGGCAGGGCATACGTCTTGGAGGGTGACCAGGGGGGCTTCTTTGCTTATGGGAACCAGTCTTTAGATAGAAATTGCCTCATCAGTCCCTAATGTTGACACACAGAAAAGGTTACACAGAGAAGTTGCAGGGACCTAAGGGGATAATTTAAGCCCCCCCTGACCAAATTTTGGGGTGCTGGTGTGGCTCATGATGACCCGCAAATTATGTCTGATAAATACCCTGGCAAAAACAAACTTGGTAAAATACTTATGGACATTCGTGCTAAATTGGAATAATTATTCTGCTAAATTCTGATTAATTTTATATATTTATCATTAATTTTTTTTTTTTCACTTCAAACTGTTCTAAAGTTATTGTTGTCTTGTGGATTGTTTGTACTGAAATTCAAAATCTTCACTGTTGCAGCTTAACATTCCAAAGACTTATTTGCTCAATCAGATTATTTTGTGGAAAATATGCATTTTTGCTTTTCACGGTTATTATGAACAGTTATGTTGTTTGGCTATACTGATAAACTGACAGCTTTTGTTAATTTCAGTGAACAGCTGTGCTCTGTATTATTTCATGTGACAAAGGTATTTGTTTATTATAATAAGAAAGATGATCGTTTATTATAATAAGAAAGATAATTTGAAGCATAATTATATAAGTTTTGATGGTAACATTAGGCAGACCTCATCTGTTGTGTGTTCAGTTCTTTTAGATTGTTTCTTAATCCTTTTTTTGTTTGTTTCTGGTCTTTGGAGAGGTTTGGTGGTGAGTCAGCACAGGTATTTCTGGGTCTCGAGCACAGTATGTATAATGCAAGTCTTCTAGCTTACTTGTCAAAATGAATGATGTTACTTGTTGGTATTATGAATGAAGATAATTCCGAAGATAATTCAATTAATTTATTTAACTACTCTCCATATTACGATGATGACAAAGCAAGCGATTTACTTAATGATAATACACAATCTCTGATCGTTCTTAGTCTTAACTGCCAGTCATTACATGCCAAATTTAATGAGTTACAGGTGTATCTTGAATTTTTTTGCCAGAAAACTGTTGTTATTGACATGATTTGTTTACAGGAAACATGGCTGTCAGATTCATGTGATGTGTCTATCTTGTCTCTGGAAAACTACCATTTCATCTCCAAAGGTAAACAATGCAGTGCACATGGTGGGGTAGCTATATATTTGCATGAGAAGTATAACTACAAGATATTGAACATCTCAGAGTCATGCATGTGGGATGGGCAATTTATTGAAATTAGTGTAAATCTTTTTTGGTGGAAGGCAGTCGCATATCTGATCCTGTCCAGGTAGCGAATAATTTTAATCAATACTTTACCAGTATTGGTCCAAAACTAGCTAATCAAATCGATATACCTATGGGAAAAAGTTATATGGACTATCTCAATATTCCGATTTTTTCAAAATTTAATTATGTTCCAATTGAAAGGGATGATGTGAAAAAGGTTATCAACAGTTTGAAGACAAAAACTTCATGTGGGTTAGACATGATTTCTAATAAGTTACTCAAAATTGTTAAAAATGAAATTTCTGGAGCTTTAACAGTAATAATTAATCAATGTCTTGCACTTGGAATATTCCCAAAGCCATTAAAAATTGCTAAGGTTGTTCCTTTATTCAAAAAAGATGAAAACTTCTTGTTTAGCAATTACCGACCTGTTTCTATTTTGTCTAGTCTCTCTAAGGTTTTTGAGAAAGTTATGTTTGCTCAAATATATCAATATTTCAATGAAAATAATTTGCTTTTTGATGGTCAATATGGTTTCCGTGCACTTCATTCAACTGAATTAGCTACAATAGAATATCTTGATAAGTTGTATTATGAATTAGACAATGGTGAATGTCCTATAAGTATTTTTCTAGACTTATCAAAAGCTTTTGATACTATTGATCATTCTATTCTCCTTAATAAGCTTAGATATTATGGTTTTGATGACACTTCCATCAAATTAATGGATGACAATTTCACTGATAGATATCAGTATGATGAGTTTAAAAATACACAATCTGAATTGCTTGAAATAAAGACAGGAGTGCCACAGGGGTCAATTTTAGGACCCCTTTTATTTATAATATACAGTAATGATCTACATAGAGTAAATAGTATTTTCAGACCAATTATGTATGCAGATGATACAACTTTAAGTGCAACTCTTAACAGTGCTAGATTTTCAGACAATAACTTAGGCTTAGATATAACCACTGAACTTGAAAAATTTAACATCTGGCTCAAAGTAAACAAATTGTCGCTTAATTGTAAGAAAACTTCCGCCATGATTTTTCACATGCCCAACAAGATTGTTGAATATCCTGATATCATGATAAATGAAGTGCCAATTGGGTATGTTAAGGAATTTAATTATTGACAGACAGTGACACTGAATGACACTGACACACCAAGACAGAACATCAATAACAAAACGACAAACAGAGTGACTGACAGAGCGACTGACAGAGTGACTGATAGATATCTGTGTGACTTACATGTCATGGGAATAGTAAACTAGTGATTAGCTTGTCTTTTTACTGTGTTGTCGAATTCCTACGAATTTCTGTGCTGCCTCCCACCTCTCCTCTCATGTACCTTACTTACATCTGGTGGCCCCTACATAGCGGTCCTTTGGGCCTTCATTGGGGTCTCCACCATTTACTTATAATCACCATATTAAATGTATTACTTTGTTGACAAAATATTGGAAATAAATCAAAATCTGAATCTGAATCATTTGTGGCCTGTCTGATCTGTAAGGCCGGGTAGCCCATCCCCTGCTCCCTTCATTAAGTATTCTTTGTCTTTCGTCCCCGCAGGGCTCATATATTGTAGACATACATGAATAGGACATAAATAATTCCAATTATTTTGATATGTTGTGCATGAAGCCCTAGCCGGTAACAATGACTTATAAGTGTAATATGATTCGTCTGATGTTACCGCAATGATTTGTGCAATGTAATGCAATTGAACGGCAGGGTAAAAGTTACAAATGAGCAGGGGAGACAAGCGAAAGAGGAGAGGAGGAGACGAAAGAGGACATAAAGCGAAGAGACGAGAGAGGAGAGGGAAGGAGAGGGAAGGAGAGGGAAGGAGAGGGAAGGAGAGGGAAGGAGAGGGAAGGAGAGGGAAGGAGAGGGAAGAGGAGGGAAGGAGAGGGAAGGAGAGGGAAGGAGAGGGAATAAAAGAAACAAGAAGACAAGAAGACAAGAAGAAACAAGAGGAGAAGAGAGAAGAAGAGAGGAGTGCAGGACAGGCAGGACAGGGTAAAGTATGAAAAATATGGAACGGCAGGACAGTCTATGAAAGGACAGAAGACGAAAGGACATAGAAGATAGAACAGAAGGCGAGTGAACCGAACATATTAATGCTAGACTTACAAGGTAGGGATTGGATTACAAAGCAATCATGATCAAAGTCATCTTGGAAATCACTTTTACCAGCAGTTTATATATTTCAAAAGACAACTGCCGCTGTAGGTCAGCTTTGACAAGGACACATTTGCGGGAGCTTTTATTGCAAATGAGTGGCTCAGTGACATCACAATTAGCCTTTTAAGGCTCGTTAGGAGACAATAGGCTGCAACAAAGCAAAAAAAAACTTGCAACAATCAGGATATGAGAGAATCTGCATGATTAAAGTCTTAGAGTTTCATTACAGAGAGAATTAGAAGGATGATCTGTGGCCATCTGTGCCCCACAGCCAGGCTTCTCCTTCTAATAACTTGTGTACAACCGCAAGTCCCATACAACTACTGCTTCCTGTTTGGCATTCGCGTCCTTCCTGTTGTGCTTCCCTGTGGTTCTGTGGTTTTAAACAAATGATCATCATTTACTTTGGCTTTAAAGTGCACAAATTACACTCGAATTACACTATCAATTGACCTAATGTGTTTTGGTCAGTGTTCTTGAACTAGGAATGATCCAACTATACTCATATAAGGAATTAAGGATTGATATAAGATGCATAGTCAAGGATGCAGAATATCTGCAAAGATATCAACCTTGGGACCCATTGAGCAATAAAACAATCAATCAATCAATAAGTTTACCAAGGGGAATATGTGTCTACTGTCTCTGGCAGACATGATCTATCCATTTGCCATTCTATTTGCTACTATTATGATAATTGTAATATGCATCAATAAAAAAACTATCTATATATGGATCTGTCTATGAATTTGTCTGTACGTTATCGGTCCAGATCTGAATAATGATGTTATCATTCTAATCTATCTCTCTATCAATCTATCGATCTATCAATCTATCGGTCTATATATCTATCTGCAGAGATCTATCTATGTCTCTATCTGTCTATCTATAAAATATATCTTCCCAACTACCTATCTATCTCCTTTCCTTCACTGTTCCCTTTCTATTGTCCCTTTTAATCTCTCTTTCAATCTATTGATCTATCGATCTATCAATCTATCGATCTATCAATCTATCAATCTATCGGTCTATCTATCTATCTGCAGAGATCTATTTATGTCTCTATCTGTCCCTTTTAATTAATTTCACACAGGAACTGAGAAATCAAACCCACAGCTCCATCAAATGAACTTCCTCATTCACCTCCTTACCCATTAGGCTTCTTTCCTCAATTGCCATTACCCTGTTCTTCTTATCTTCAATTCCATCTGCCTCTTTGCGATGCATTTCTTCACATAACTTTTTATCTGGTTGTTTTCTGTAAAGATTCCCAGGCTCCTAATGAATTAAAGATTTCGTGTGTCACTTTTGGCACGGACGCAACTTTGCTGTCATGGGATTTTGCTGGCCAACAAAAGACACTTAAAGCTCCATGGCAGCTGTTCGCTTTGGGGCCATTTTAAAACGATATCTCTATAATCATTATCTGAAACTTCCAAAATTAATACTGGTTTGAAGTTGAAGGGTGGAGAGGGGACTTTAATATCTTTTTTATTATCTGTACAACAAAGACACTGGAATTCAGCAGTTATTTTAAAGTGTGCTGCAGTCTAAGAGATGATATCACCTAATGGATATGAGTCATAATTAAAGCTAGATACTGATAAATAGATAGATCAATACGGTAATGAAGCCCTTTTCAGACCAGGTAAGAGCATTAACGAGGGCTGATTCATGAGATGAGAGAGAGAGAGAGGGGAGAGATGGGGGGAGAGAGAGAGGGGAGAGAGAGAGTCCTCAACGCTTCTTCTTCTTCTTCAAATTACATCACGCATAACTGATTTACCCCTATTTGAGGGATCTTTTACTTGCCAACACTGACAATGTCACAATGGGCAGCTTTAACATCTCTTCCAGACAACATCCATCTGAATTGGCTCTTGAAGGTCCACTGAAAATCTTTGGCTCCCCACCCGGCGTTCGAACCCTTGCAGGCAAAGACCTTCTGCAGAGCCGCAGGCCAGACCTGCAATGACTAAGCTTCCAAGGTAATATTGGTATTACAGGGCTTGGCTAAAGAAGGAGCATTTTGATCATTTTGGAAATTCCTACATGTTTTCTTATGGCTGTAAGAGGTACAAATAGATGAGCACCAATATGGCAGCTATTCTTCAACTTAGTATTTAGAAGTTAACCAAATCATTTGCAGTCACTTTAGCATATACCTAATCCACAGAACAAGATATTTAGCAATCACTCTTGGATATCAGACATAAAATTTCTCTGTTGTAATAAAGCCCAGCAATTTCGAAAACAAATCTTTCCATTAAAACGGCTTTAATTGATATTGCTTCGAGTTTCAACAATAATCATGGGGGCTTTCATCGTCGTGAAACATTAGCTAAGATGATGTTTCTTATTTGGTAGAGAGTTGGTTTTTACAATGCTTAATTTCCAAACAATGATATTGCTATCCCTGATCGCTCCATTATAATCTCATTGAAGTATGTTTTGTCAAATTACAACTCATTAGATCGTGATTTCTGGCTGCTACGTTGAATTATTCGGACAGAGAGTTATTCGCTTGCGTTTGTCACTGTTCTGTGATGGTTAACTTGCAGCAATGGATCAGCGACATAAAGGCAATAGAGACATTTTTTCCCACTTGAGGCATTTATACCATGGCCTTTATAGATAAATTTGAAATTCATGAATGCAAAAAAGCCGGACAGAATTTAGTTATCTGCTGATCTGACGGCCCGTTGCGGCTGCATTGATAGTGCATGTCACCCCCTACATTTTCTTTGAAAATCATGCCCCGGAACAGCAGGATGAAATATGAATATACCAGGGAGTTATTTAATAGAAGACCAGTGAGACTAATTAATGCAGACTATGCATTTACCTGCAGTTTATTGAACCTTCAATACAGCTATGATACATAGTAGCACTCTACCATGCTCTACCCGTTCATGATTCAACCATGTGCACCTGATGTGCTTTTAACCGAGCAACCCAGCTGTCAAATTCTGATTTAATTCCTGCTTTGTGTTGACAAGATAAAAGCTTATTACAAGTACATCAACCTTCCATTTAGCACATTCGCAATAATGGAAAAGAAATTTGCAATTGTCAGACTCTGTCACAAATGCTGTTAAAATTCACGGCTGCCTTTCAGGCAAATTTCGAATCATCTCGCTTGTCAACGTAAGATTCAAATAGAATTTTAAAAAGGGTCCTTTTCTTACATCATACATATTACTTGGAACTTTGAAAAGATATCTGGAAATTGTGATTGATGGTTAGATGATTGGGACTTTACGTGCCTGTATTTATGCACTCTGTAGGTCAATTAGAACAGGACGAGGACAAAGTAAGGGACAAAGGATCATTTAAACAGCTGCAGGTGATCATAATGTATAACAGATGTGGATATAAGTAGTGAAATTGAAGGTTTAAAATTATTGCCAGTTGGTTATATATACAGTATAATGTTGTACATTAAAACCTCTCTATTATAATGGCACATATGATTCCAGAGCACAGTGGCTGTCCATGTGTATTTCAGCATATTGGTTGCATTTGACTTTGCTTGTTCAATTCATTATACACTGGAACCCAGTAATTTAACTTCAGGAAAGCAGGTAATCTGGTTGAACATTTTATATTATGTTGAAATAAACGACAAGTCGATCAAATCTAATGACAATAGATAATTTACCATGCCAAGTATTGCCTCTAAAATGAAAAATAAATAAATGAAAAGTCAGTCAAATCTAATGAAAATATATAATTTTTACATGCCTTTGATTACTTCCGATGAAATGTTATATTTTCTTCAAGCAATCAAACGTTATTAAATTAAGATTTTTGACACACTTGTGTAATTTTAATTAGAAAGCTTTTCAAAACCCACGCAAAACATCCAGTTTGCAGTCCTGCAGAAAAATAGCTCTACAACAGTTAGCAGCAGAGTAGCCCCTCAGCAATTTAAATACAAAAGCAATGGCAAGAATATTGTGAAAAAAATTTAAAGCAATTCTGAAATATTACGTTTAAATTTATAATTGCACATTGCATGCGTGTTGGAAAATTACATGTAAAAATGATGTCTATTATGTTCAAGCAAATGGGCAAAAAAAGTTTTTAATCTTGAACGAACAATTGCCGATTGTTGGGTAACGAAATGAACAATGCGATTGTTAATGATGTGAGCCTCGAATTTCCATAGCAACAATGTGTTCTAATATGAAGGAGGCAATATTAATTAGAAATATGTGTGCTCCAGAAATAAGCAATTCATTTGACCAAGATTGCTTTTCACCAAGCCAAAATGCTGGAATAATAATAAAATTCAGCCTTATTGAGGCTCACTTGTATGACAATTAATCACTGTGTTCCATCCGTATTGTTACCAGATGTCCATGTTTAGTTTCCGCTTATTTTGTTTTTAATTTCAAATCACCATCAGAAATTAATACACCATGCTGCCAATGGGAAGTGCCAACCGGATCAGCAGACACAGGTTGACCACTGAAAACGACACCAAAAAATAGGCCCTATGCCATTTGTTCTTTTGTCAGCATTACAACCTTGTGTATTTTATTTTAAAATGCATTATTAATACTTTTAAAAAAAACTTCTATTTAGATTTTGTTTAATTCACTATCTGCCAGAATGATGCATATAATCACAAGAACGTCTTTCACATATTGATAGCAAAACTAGCCGCAACTGAGGCAACATTCTACACGAAGATAGATAGATAGATAGATAGATAGATAGATAGATAGATAGATAGATAGATAGATAGATAGATAGAGACAGGCAGAGAGACAATAAATTAATAGACAAGTACATGTAGTTAGGCATCAAGCAAGTCCAACTGACCAAGCCACAGTTTGAATTTAATTTTTAAAAAAATCTGCAAAATAAAGGCATTTTGAACTAATCTTTTAAATTTTAGAAGTCATTACCTTTGAAGTGTTAAATATGTGACACATGGAAGGACTTAGCAAGTAATCAGTCTTCTCCCTCAATAATTATAAGAGAATGGTAATTCCACCTTCTGAATTGGACTAAATTATACTAAACGTATCTGCTTGCTCAATTCAGATATGTCTGTTGCTGGTAACTGCTACTGGATTTTAGGTTAATTTATCAAATCAAATGTAGAATTATCCTTAGACATCTAGTAAACATCTACATTACCTTCAAATCAAAGTACCATGATTGCAAAAAAGAAGGATATATATATATTATATGTTTTTTTATTGCATTCAAAAGCTGAATTAAGGTTTGCTGTTAAATATTCATACAGATGACTCAAATGACCAAAAATCTGTAAACTGGGTTGCTGAATTTTTCAGATCATTGTGTAGATTGAGTATCCATAAACCTCAAAAGGACTCACATGGAGAACATTGAGAAATCAAAATGAATGAACACATTTTGTATAAAAATCAATTTATTTCATTGAATAGGTACACATGACAGCACATATATCATGATATAAGTGCAGAGGGAGTTGAGACAATTTAGGCACTGGCACATTTAGACACGGTTAACTTAAGCAAAAGACACTCTTAAGACACTATTGCAGTAGCATTTTTCGAGGTGGCTCTCTGATACTTACTGATACCATTTTGTATAATTTTATTGTAGTCTTCAAAAGACATCTGACAAATGTTTCCCTTACGTCATTATTCATAACTTATGTGTAATGATTCTTGTAAACATGTTTTTAAGTTCAGAATCACAAATCACATGCAGTTAATTGTATTAGTTCACAAGAACCACAGCCAGCCACATTAAAACATACTACTGCAAATAAGCAGACATTATTCTGTACCATGTTTGATAATATTGTAACCGTTGAGATCAAGTTTTTATCTTGTATCAGTTACCATAATATTATGAGTTAGGTTACAACATTCAGGAAATTTTTGTTAATATTTTGGATCACATTGCAGTTAACATAATACGGCAATAAGTACGTTTTTTCATTTTGGTTTTCATACTCTTTATATATATGGTTTAATACAGAATCCAAATTCATTGACAATATCATGTCTTAAACAAAATAGTGACATATGTTTAACAATAGATTTTTCCTTCATTATTAGACTAGGAGATAATGACAATGAACTATCGATTTTATGCCAACAGAAAAAAAAACAGACTACAAAAGAATATCACTGAGTCAAATATGCCAGAATGTGAATAAGGTACTGTTTGCTACCATTCTCATAATTATAACAATCGTCAAATACTACATCAAAAAATAAATTATGTTAATCATATAATGAAATAAAGGAACTGATTGGTGAAAATAATGCAATAAGTTTAAAGTGCATAATATTGAAATATCAATACATAATATTATTGATGATGAAATTCACAAAATTCACCAACATCTGCCTTCTAAGTATTCTGTGAAATATTTTTTGAGATGCATGAAGAAAGTAATCCATTGTTAGCTGTCGATACCAGTAATCCATGATATCATATTTCATTTGAAGTTGAAATATATCACAAATCAAAAACATATATTCAAAAATCATTGATGTTCTAGAGATCCAGATATCAATTTTCTTTTAGAAAGATATTGATTTATGATCAAGATTTATCAAGATCAATCACAATTTACAGTTACATCACAATTTTTATGCACAATAATCCATAGTCATATACCATGACGTAATAATCATAGCATATGACACATTGTAGGTAAGAAAATATCCAGGTATACTCCATTTGTGTATGATACATAGTCATTGCAAGAGATGAAGAGATAGAAATTGTACAATGAAGACAAAATAATCAATAATCCATATTTGATAATTCATAATTGTAGGAACATCCAGTTACACCCACAGTTTCAAACATTGTTTCTACAAGAGCTCCAGACAGTATCCGAAGCACCTTTTACAATGTTTTGAAGGGTGTATGACAAACTTTGGATTACGCCACTGTAGGTCTTGAATGATATTTATTATGTTACGATATCACCTTTGATTAAGCACGGGTTCATCTAATAATTTCATTCATATCAATCTGTAAACTGTACAGATTTTTCAGTGGCCTGATTCTCGGCCTCTAAGTCATGATATACTGGGGGTAAGTCAAGGGGATTACCATGACCTCGCATTACTTTTGGGCTTTCATAAACATGTGCCCTTGGGTGGCCCAGGCTGGCCGAGCGAATACAACTTCCATCGAGGTGAGCATGAGCGACAAGTTTACGAGGAATCTCTCCAGATATTTCTGTATGAGGAGGTGTCTGCTTACACCCATAGTCTATAATTGTTGTTTGTCGGGCTTCTACTTGGCCCAGCATTGATGCACGGGGGTCTGCTGGTTTCATTTTAGCAAAACCTCCGGGAGTAAATGGAGCAGCTTCACCATAAAAATCTGTAACCTCAGACTCCTGTCTGCTGTTGGTAAATAGGCATAAAGGGTCCCTGGCATGATTTCCATATCTCCTGCAAAATAGGAAAATTATTTACAGATTCATTCAGGTTAAAATTATAATTTTCATGACTGCCTTTCCCAGTAGGGAGATCATTTTCTGCCTTCAGTTAATTTGGAGCCATCAAAGTTGTCAAAATGTACTGAAGAGGGAGTTATTTAACTTTTTCAAGGGATCTGTTGAATGATAGAGTTGATACAGTTGGCTCCACAGCTACAGTTCAAAACTGAAGTGCATTAATGAAAACTTTCTTTTGAAGATTTGACATAATGGGAAAGTACAAAGGATTTCAAGTAATGGATGCTTTTCAAGGATATTCTCCTCAATCAATCATTTTCGACAGATTGCATTCCAAAAACTTTTTTTTTAAAAGACATTACTTCTTGTGATTTTTTACCAAGTTGCATACTTGAAATGATAGGAACTAGTTAAAAGTGCTTTTGGAAAGATAATCACAGTTATAACCCTTTGCGATTATCCAAACTTTCACATGCAGTTCTATCTATTTGTCTGGCTAGTGTGTATTGTAATGTAGAAACATAAATCAATATACTCACTTTTTTCTACACAGAAACACAACTCCAAGTAATGTAATTCCAACTATAATGCCAAGAACTATTCCAATGATGACAGCCAGTATGAGCCCTGAAAGTAAAGAAATACAGTACATCAGTCGATTTTGAAAGAAACAACAGTAGACAGCAACAGAAAATATAACCTATAACATATGCAATATTATTGTGCTTAATACTCAAAACAACACACATGTAATACCAGAGAGCCAATTTCTCAAGGCAGATTTATCAAAGACACAACCACTTATCTATTGGACAAGAACTATCAGCCGCGGCCGACTGTGGGGGTTTGTTAAACTGACGGTGCATGCATGTGCAAATGAGTACCCCAAGAACATATATACTGTTTAATAAACAACCTAACCATTCGTAAATGACAGCAATTTTTAATAAAATTCTTCTATTCAAGGTTTTCATTTCACTGCACACTTTCATTTCACGAATACACTTTCATTCCATTAACTCATTGTCTTTTTCTTATTCTAATTACCCGCAGTACCATTTATTTTTCAAACTTTCCAACATTCCATGCCATAACCTCATTAGAAGCTCAGATGGGTGAACATTAATAACAACCAAAAACGCTATATTATTGGCTTGCATGTTTCATGAGGTATCACAGAATTGAATGGAAAGCCATTGCTATGATGTCATTGGGGTAGTTATGGCAATTATAGTTTAATTTTCTTTGCAAAAGCAAATGTGCCAAACAAATTCATGATAAGGCAAGTTAACAGAAGAAATTATTTTATTGTGTCGTAAATAAACATAATGCATGATAAAAATCAATCAGGCATTTTTTGGTAAAACCACACCAATACCGAAGCTGTTGATACTGATCATTCAGTTTTTGACAACTTAAACATTTAAAGAATCTCATCTACCTAACCAGACCAAACTGTACTGTTATTTAGAATCCTATGCATGTCATGTGACAATTTGAAGAACTACTTTCAACCGCAGATCACTGGGCTGAGCAAATAGGCAGGGCAGATCTGCATTGTGCAGCGATAAAGAGTGATTATATTGAAAAAAGTTCCTGTTTGTGTAGGTGTGGTTGTTTCTTGCGGATTTCGTGATGATTTTTTGGCATGTGAGACTAAAAGATCAAAGTGAGAAAAAGTGATTAGAAGTAATATTGGTTCAAAAGAGATTACTGATTGGAAATGATGCTCATTGCTCCATGAGTTGTATGCCCAATGAAATACAAATCCACATTACTAAGTCCATTTATCATGTCAATTGCAATATCTAAATACGGTTCTGTGAAATGTAAACAAGTACCTTGATGCTTGCACATATGGATGACTCTTTTCATTAATTCTGTTCATGATTTCTTAGGTATTTGCCTCTCTGTGCTAAATAGCTCTATCATGAGGTCATACCATGCGCTCATAGTTTATGAAATCTAGACCATGATCATTGCTCATAATCCGAGTAGGATTTTCTAGGTGTGTTGAACAAAGTAGCTTTTGCCTCTGTTATGTGCATAATACAATGGAAGACTGGAAGTTGCATCGGGAAAGATTAGTTAAGCAGAGTCAGATGTTCATTCAAGAAATCTAGTCTAGGGTGTGACTCAAAACTCAACACACTCTATCACTTATGGCTGTTAGTGCAAGACAGTATTTGTCTTGTACAAAATGCCAATTCCCATTCCTTCATTGTATTAAAGGCAAAGAACCAAGTTCTTCGCAAAACTGTTCCAAATTATTCATCAAAACAACTTCACAATTTAGTTTCATAATACCCTCTAAAAGCAATACAAGAAAAAGGTATTCGCTCAGCTCATTCATTCATCAAACTTATAATATCAAGATTTTAAAAGAATAAGAAATTTTAGATTGAAAAATTTCAGAAGAAAAAAAGAAGAATATGAAATGTGACTTACACTCACCAAACGGGAATGCACTTTCTTCTTCCTGCTTACGTTCCACAGGTTCTGAAAATTAAAAACACTATCCATATGTCGATAAAGATGACAATACACACTTTTTTGAACAAGTATCTAATTGAAATTAATTGCAATTTGATGTCAACCCTTCTTTGAAAATGACAACTCAGGTATTCTCTCAATGTATCAAAATTATTGGTGAACCTTTTAATTTGATTATGGTTAGAAAAGGAATAACCCAAACAGTTTGTATGTCCAATTTCTGTTTGTCTACTTCCATTGTCCCTCTAATTTACATTAAAGTATTATAGCTAACTGTTGCGGACAGCATTTTGATCAAGCACCACCTTTTACTATTGTTATCCGTACGCACATCTTGTTTATCTCTGCATGTTTTTGCTTTTCTGTGTGGGTGATTTCCTGCGCGATAACAATTAGTGGCTTTATCCCTAGAGTGACACACAAGGCTTGTATAGCTTGCTCAAATAACTCCATACGCATTGTAGAAAGGTCAAAGTTGAAATTCTAGAGTATACAGATGACATTGGGGAATACATTTCTGTTAATATAGTATGCATTATAACAAAGACAATAACATGCACTCATCTCTTGTGAAGGGAGGGGAAGAAATAAGTAACGGGACAATACCGTATACAATCAATAGTCTTTTAAATGAGAATATTTATAATAGTTTTATCATTGTTTATTTACTTTTACAAGAAAAGCTGGGTGGGGATAATTTTTAAACATGGAGCTTGTCACATAAACAACTGTTCTTGGATCATTGATAAAGTCTTTATCAACATAAGGTGACTCATTGCCTGTCACTGAGAAAGCCATGCTGAACATAATAATAAACACATTTCCAAGGAAACTGCTATTCTGCTACACAAATATAGCCTAGGCAATGCAAAATTGGCTTCAAAGAGAGCGAGGTGTTGAAATTGGAATTAACTTAGTTTCACAACTGTCTATTTACTTCTCTCCAGGGATTTACAGGGAAAGAGACAACCAAACTGACACATCACGTAATCCTGCTTCTGACAGCTGTCAAGTTGCTGTGTACCTACATGGCATTCTAGCAATTATCAGGGATGTCCTGTCTACAATTTAGGTGTTGCTTTATCTATACTATAAATATTTGTCAAGAAGTTGAGATTTAGAAATATAATAACATTTTATTTCTTCTTATGATTAAAAATAAATTTAGTTGTATCAGTAAAATCACTGATTTTTCAGCCTATTACATTAGGGATACACATTTGCTCAATTTTCAGTTGAATTTGTATGTTATGAAATAGGTTTTGTTTTCTTTTTTGGAAGTGATTCCTTCATTTCACGTAACTTGGACCCATATCTTTCGCATTATTCTTTCAGTTATTTCGATTAAAGGTAAACATTAGAAAATGTCAATCTGCTAATATGATTAAACAGAACCTTAGAAGTGTCATCAATCACATTACTTTACCATACCACATCTGTAAAATACTTACTATTGCACTCCCCCACGTCCCCAATCCAACTTCCATCCCGGCACGTCAAATACCAAACTTCTCCTGTTAGATTACATGTGACTTGTAAAGTGCTGCCCTCTCTCTTATAAGAGGCTTTTGGAGGTACCTCTAAATCAGCGCAACCTACCGCTAAAGTGAAATTAAATTAAAACTAGAGATTAGTATTGACAAACACAAATTACACATTCAAAGATACATAAAGATTTTTATCCAGAACCTGTGCAGAAGCCGGAAACTTGTTTATCCCTTGAGAGAAATGTTATATGACAAAATGAAAAGAACTGAACAAAGCAAACGTGGTCCTCCATAAGAATGAGAAGCAAAACTAGCCATAATTTGTATGGTTAAACAAAATAGTGTCTACTCGATAGTTTCAAAAATTATAGGCAGTTTGATAAAAATATATTAAAATGCTTTCAAAACTCTTTTTATAAACATCATTTTGTTCAGACCAACTCTTACATTTTGGTTAGTCTATCTGCTTTTACTATTATGACTATAAACAACCTTTTACCAACCTTCATATTTGATCAAGAAATGGTAACGATGCTCAGTTACATCCCGGAAAGCAAAGTATACTTGGGCATCACTCCCAGTTGTTGTGAAGAGATTTTTTTCTCGAACGTCACTAACACAAATGTCCTGCATCTTTACGACATCACCGTCTGTGACGTACATTGTCATTGGACAGGCTCCAGGAAGTGGGTTCTTGGCAGGGTCCTCTGGAGAGTCACCTTTCAATTTCCTGTTTGGGTTGTTGAAGTCTAGAAGAGTGAAGTTGATATTTCGGCCATTTGCCACCTGTTTCCAGGAAACAGAAATATTAATCTCTAAATAGAAGCACAACGCTCTGTCTCTTCTTTGAAGTAGTAAGAAGTTTTTAATGCAATAGCATTCTCTGGTTCAAAGTTAATGCAGTTTATATTAAAAAACATTATTGATAGAGCACAGGGAAACAAAAAATGTCATATCATTCATGGTAGTACTATAATGAGCACATCAGATTTACCAGTTACCGGTCAGCTGTCAAATTCTTCAGCCCAACTATTCATATTCAGCTGTATTCATTAAAGATTTTTCCTGACATATCTGAATATTGACATTTTTGGACATCCTCCAATTACAAACGTGCAAACAGACCTTCCTCTAATTAACTGAAAACAGAAGGTCACTTGTCAACGTCTTTGTTTCTATAATTATAATTCCATCAAACACCGATCAAGACTCACCTCAATATACCAGGGACAAGCAGAGTTTCCAAGCCGTAGCTCTCTTGTGGTTAATGTTGATATGTATCCCATGGTTCCCTTTATAGCAACATGGTTGTCTCCTTCCTGTCTTTGGCACATTTCTGGAGTTCCAGTGGCCACTAGCAACAAATGAAAACTATTTAGTAGCCATTGAAAATACAAAATATTATAGAAACTGCTATCCAATTGCAGGAAGCATGACTACAATAAAATACAGGACGAATAAGATAACTGAGAAATTAATAGCAGGAAAGGTAAATATTCTGATAATTCTGTCACAAGCCTTTGGACAGTGTTTTTGTTGAACACCTCCAGAGACCAGGATAAAGATAGGTTCAGTCAATTTATTGACATCGTATTAAAGATCCATGTCTTCCTAACATTTTGCAGAACAGTGTGTTCTACTTTATAAACATGCTCTCACCTTGAATACACTTGTGCCTGACTTCCAGATAAGGAAACAATTCCTTCGGACAAGGTCGTGCTATGTCCATGAAATGCCTGACTGATGCTTGGCATGACTGTCGACCTGAGCAAAGGTCTTCCAAATCTGACAACACACTTTTGAAGCACCCGAAATTTCCATATTCTCGAACACAGCGCCCTTTTCGCATGCGGCCATAATTAGCTTCTTCTATCAGCAGAACTTCGTCTTGATTACACTGGGCTGAAAATGTTTCCCACATGCAGTATTCCTGGGCTTCTGAAAATAACAATAATATTTGGTTTGGAATCACTGTTGAAATCATGTGTGTTGAATCAGCTTGTGCAATCCTTATTCATGGGTTTTGACTAATATGCATACCGGCTCACTGAAGTTGGTTTTAAACATCGGAAGTCATCACTCAACTAGTGATTGCCATTTATCTGTTTTTCATAGTGCAGAGAATGTAAACAATGACTCTCTCCTGACTGTGTGAGGGCAAACTATTGGGACAACAGCATGAAAATATAATTCATATCATTTGTCCCCTAAAAGCACAATGATACAAAGAACTGAGTCAAGTGTAAAATACAAGAGGCAAAGAATCTGTTTTGTGCTTCTTGTGACAATTTATTATTCGCAAGTTGTTATTGCACTTTAACTTGGTGATAGGAGGTGAAAAGATGCAGTGTTTTCTCGGAATATGGTTTTAACAGTCATCGTTTGTTCCTACTCTATTAATCTAAGTTACAAAGAGCTCTGTCATTCTGAAGGTCTGGATTAATTTACTATGCTGTATTTATTAGATTTGACTTTCAGTGTTGGCCTGACAATAACAATTGAAATATTTGGAGTATCCGTCAATCAGACACCAATGCCCACCTAGAAATGGGCATGAAATTCTTTATAACCATGCTCAGGATCAATTGAATTGCAGTGATAGTAGCTGTGATACCCTAAAAAACTACATACTTATAAGGTTCAATTCATCTTCATGCAGTGTATCTTGGCTAAGAAGTGGTGCAATATCATTCTTTGAGGATTCCATTTATATGCAAATTGAATTCTTGGAGAATGCCAGTATGCATTAGCAAATGGTAAAGATCATACCCTTGCCATATTTAACAGCTGTAAATAATTTAGCAGTCTGTGTAATTGAAGCCAGGGAAATGCCATTGTTTGGGCCAGTTACTTCAACTAATTGCAACAGTGCAGCGGCAACAAGCTGTAACTGCATATGGTTGAGTCAGTTAGAAGGGGTTCTTCATAGAGCTAAAAATGGCTATCTGTCAAGATTATTACATTTGTTTGTCAATCTGTCAGAGTTCTTGTCTATTATTATAATGACAAACGGACAATGTTTCCAATACCTGAACAAATGAAAGGGAAGCGCACCTTCTTGATTTACAATCTGTTGTGTATCGTATCTCGACTCCTTTTTAAGGAAAACGAGTCATTGTGTCACTCGAATCCAATGATCATTAAATTTCTTCTATTTGTGGCAGAACATATGAGTTATTTTTATAGGTTTTTGGTGATGATAGTTTAAAATATCAATAGCGGGGAGACTAATAAGTTATGATTTGATGATTAATGTGGACAAGTAATAAGTTGTAACTTCTTCCATGGCATAGTAAGCCGCATTATTTTTTTCAAAATATTACTACAACAAACTTTTGTTGTGGTCTCCTATTGCTTTAATCTAGACATGTCAGATTGTCAGAAGCATAGTTTTTGCCAAGCAATGATTTCAAGGCAACTAGCCTTGAAGGAGAATTAAAGATAAAAAAAGGAAATGTTCTATTTTAGAGAATGCTGTTTGGAGTCACTCAGTTGAATAATACATTGAAAGACAACAAAGTGGGAATTTGATAAATGGGGACAAATATGATGCAAATGATCATGCTGTGATGGCATTGCTTTGAGGCAGTCATGATGAAATCCAATTATGTTGAAAGGAGTACTATTTGCTTGTAATATCACTCAGAATATTTAACTTTCTGTAATATACTACATGCAAATTGCTGGACAAAACAATTTTGTTCAATTTGTTCTCTGATATCCTGCTACCTTAGTTACATATATATCTGGCAATTTCAAATCAATTCAATTTCAAAATGAAAAAGGTCCGTTATTTTTTGGGGGTCCAGTCTCATTATTGCGACAACTTAATGATCACTTAAGCGTGTGGTCTGCTTTAAGAGGCCCCTTTTGCAGTGCACTCTGCACAGCAGTATCGGTACACGAAGCATTAGAAGTGCTGACTGTCAGAGATGAGAATGTCTCTCTGTAACGTACAACATTTTATGCAGCTTTAGATACAGGCACATGGGGCATCCATGCTCAATCCTAAACGCTCAATGATCAAAGCTGTGATGGAATGGCATGAGTCAAAACTTCTTATTTTAAACTGATAATAGTGTTACTTAAAACTGCTTCGAATTGGTTATAAATTAAACAGTTAGATGAAATTGGTAATAAACACTGGCAAATGAAAATGGTGGAAATGTTGCAAAATGAAAAGGTGGTAATGTTATACAGTATCATAATGTAAAAACATAAGATAGGCTAAGAGAATTGAAAGAGATATGAAGAAATGTGATAAATGTCCATATCATAAGATGAGGTAAATCAAGAAGTAAAATTGAAGAAAACTTACCTGGTTTCTTTATCTTTGCCACAGGAGCTCCACCTGCAAAATTAAAGAAAATCACTTTAGCTAAATCATTTTCAATGAAACAGATTTTCTTTTTCAAGTGTAACGACAGCTATATAGCATTACATAATAACTGAAATGTAATACTAAAAGTATATCATATTTCTGAAATGAGCTTCATAATTGTTATTTATACACATGAGTCATCAATATCAACCATGAAAATATGATTATGCAAAACATGTTAGAGGAAATCAGAACAAAAATTAACTTGTAATAATTTACCCTGCCAGTAGCTAGATGGTATTTTAAGCTAACATACAAAGATATATATCGACCTTAAAGTTGAAGTCCTGGCTAATTAACAGCAGTATTGTTTCATCATTGTTTTGTGGCTGTGGGCCACCAGTGTTAATGCCACTATGAATGTTGATAAGTCAACTTGAGCTCTTGCAAATTGTATGAAGATAGCCAAGAAACCTTGGCAGGTGATTTTGCTACACAAGACAAAATTGTTAAACTCAAACAGCATCTTTTTACACCCAAACTTTGACTGGCGAAGTTAGTTGGTTTTTTCTGTCTTCAGATGACTAACACGAGTCTGCCTCTTAACATCTTGGCTTATTTTCAAACGCTTTAACAGAAAGTATTGTCAGCTTGATCGACGGTGCCAGTTATGAACTTTTCGCATTCTTATAAAACACAGATTTCCAGATGTTGACATTTCATTTGCCTCAAAAGAGCTACAGTAAGTTTTGGACAAAATGATAGATGAGCCATGATAAATTTGAATTGTAATTGCCATTTCAAAATAGTGCCAAATTAATGACCAGATCATGCTACTTTTTAGCTGTACTACACTTCAGAACAATTTAAATTTCCAACCAAATTTACCATAAAATCCATCCATCACTAATTCTTTTTCCTGACTATCTGTCGTGACCAATCAATATCAGAAGGTCAGCTTCAAAGACTTGGTTTGTCAAAATTTCAATGAGTCACAAGACCAATTTCACAATCTCTTCATTTCATGACCGCCTACCATTCAATGTCACTCTTAGATGTCCAATGTCACACTCATGTCACATTGCCTGTATAATGTGGTCATAAAGAGTGGGATACGGGAGTCCTCGGGTGAATATATTCCATATCCCATAAAGCAAGGTCACTGTATAATATTTATATCCTTTGACAATACTCCCAATCATTTTCTTTGTTTGGAAATGAGCTAAGCAATGCTGCATGGTGAAACATTTTTATAGACAACATAAATTTCAGTTGCTCACTTTTCACAGAAATTATTATCTCATTATGTTGGGACCTATTTCAAATTAAATAAAATTAAATTTGCTAAATTTTGGTGTCAATGAATAGATACTGCTCCTCACAGGAGTGGAGCTATGCAGTGACACATAACGCTTCTCATAAAAAGTCTAGAGCTGGTCAATCTGGTGACGTCACAATGGGTATATCTGCACTGGTGGGTGGAGACTCAGGATTTTTGCTAGTCACAGGGGTTTAACATTGCATTTTCATGCGAAAATGGCTATTTTAGCCAATAGCTCACAAATTATCGGTTTCAGTCCACCCAAACACATGGAGAGTTGATATAAAGATGTAATAAATTATTCTGCACTCTGTGGTACACTCCTATCTATCTTTGGGGCTCATGAGCAACATCTAATACACCTTCAAATGAGCTGAAATTTTACATGGGAGTCAGAGAGGGGCTATAGAACACATTTAGAGGTTAGCCCCAATGAATTTCAGACTTTCACTTTTTTTTTAACGTCAAAAGTGTCCTTTCAATGCATTATTGTTTTGTTTTGATCAATGTCACAATCTTTTAATCTATCATATTCATTCAATAATCAGTCCATGTATCTGTGAATCAATCAATTTATCAACCAAGCCTTGAATCAATCAATCAATTCATCAATCTATCTATCCATATACCTGTCTTCATCATCATTCTCGCTATCTCTTTTTATCTATCTAACAACTTTTTGTCCCTCCGCCTGTCTGTTTGGCTGTCTGGCTTTCTAACAGTCTCTACATATCTGCCTATCTGTCTGTCTGTCTAGTAAAAGATATATGATAATAAGAGTTTCTTATATTGTAGATAGTTGACTTTCTTTCTACTTTGGCTTACTTGTCTGTTATTATTCTCTCTGACCTTTTTAACTGCATACATAAACATTGCTTTAACAGTTGCTCACTCTGGCATACTCTCGTGTCAAGCTCGGCTTAGTGAGTTAGAAAAGGCCTGTCATCTGAGAACATACTCTTTTGATAATGCTCCACTTGTGTGTCGGAGGAAATTGCTTCCATAGCCGGTTTCAGTATTCACGATACTCTGAATCAGCTGAATTTGAAACGTAACATTTTGTTCACAAAGCATTAATGATAGGGATAGGCATTACGAACCTAGGATAAGGCAAATATTGAATAATGCTGAATTATTCAAGCATTGTAATGTCTGTGAATAACTTGAATTTGGAGTTTGATTTAAATTGTAAATTTAATACAATTGATTCCAACTGATACTACAAATGTCTCCTGAACAAAGCGACATGAGAAGAGGTTTAGTAAAAAGTACTACAATTTTATCATTGATTTCTGAGTGTCAGCATTCAGAGTGATGATTGTTTGCCAATCGGTATTTACTGTTCTTTGACTATTTTATGAATTCAAAGAGTAAATACTAAATACCGTTTGATGAAAGGATGTTTCGCATTACATTTTCTTCTGTCAGAGACCTGAAACAATCTGCTTTGATCTTTGGTTACAGGCCTGGATATACAAGGGATCTCATTGAGGGGTATCCTTGATCCATTGAATCCTGAGACCTCACCTGCAAAGTAGACCTCTTTCAGAAAAATATCTTGCTTTATCGAATTCTTGAATTGGTATTTTAAAAGTTATTTGAAATTGAAGCCAGAATTTATCAAAAGCAACTCAGTTTCTTTAACCGTGCTGGTACAAACTTTTTCCTTGGAACTTTTAATTGTTTGTAAGTAAAATTATAGCTTTTAAATGGAATTATTTGGTGAGTTTATCTCTCCTTTACTGATTCTTCATGGAACTATCTTTACCAACTTTACTTTACAAACCCACATTGTAAAAGCAGACCTCTGTGACCTTTATGAGTATATATTCAATGTGAAGGATGGCCATAGATGTGAAATGGCGCTGTAGGGAATTGTACCATGGAGAGGCATAGGGAGGTATCCCGGGAAGGCATAGGGAGACATGCTCTGTGTCTTAGGAGCATCTGTGGGAGGCATCTTTTGAAGATATCCTAAGAGCCTTCTCTAGGAGTTCTAAGATACCCCAATGAGTTCCGTATATATTGATGGATATTACTGCTAATGATTTATTCAGCATCCAACCAATATTTACTCCATTCTCTTTGTGGCTCACATGTTTGTTGATCATGCCCCCATGGGATACTGCCTTATTTGGCTTGTGTGTCTTTCTGTACAGTTCCAGACTGTCTGTCCTGTTGCAACAGAGCTCAACAGGATGCTATCTCGGTTTCGGAGGACCACAGCATGTGGCCATTGTCAGCTTGCACATGATACTTTCAGAATTGTTTCCAGAGATGTGAGCAGATTCATAGATTGATAGCTGGATAGATAATTACCTAGAAGTTAGAAAACGATGAGAAAGATATAAAGATATATGGACAAATCTATGTTAAAAAAATCAAAACTGCCCTGGTGTTGTTCCATAAGGAATTTTAAATTACTCATAATGCCTTACTTTGGAGACAAACATCTAGCAGTATGGTTGATTAAATCTTGCTAAAACCTTGTAATGGCAACATCTTCACTCCTCTTCATGATGTATGAAAGTCCATAATTTCCCTGAGGTGGAGATCCATATTTGCAGTTCCATCTGTCATATTTGATATTTTATTTAAGAAACGGTTTGTCAATCTTTCATTTTCCCACCAAAAATTCAGTTTTTCTGCCTGTTCTATCGTATCATGTTTCTTAGTCTTTGTTATAACATGGTATGCGTATTTGCCTTCCCGTTCTGCTGCACATTTGCATAAAATAATATAGGCCTATGTGAAATAATCTAATTGATTAACTGTCTGTTTATATCAGCCAAAAATACAATGTATCTATTATCACGTCTGTGTTATTATCTGTCAGTCTTTCTATGTTTTTATGACACATGTCTTTTCTGGTGCTTAAAATTATGGAAAAGATAATTGCCTCAACGTAAATTAAGCCTTTAAACAGGCTAATATAAGTAATCCTGCAATATTTCAACTGCATTTAATTTGTTCTAAATTCCTCTGAAAGGCACTATTCTGCTACTTCAGCTACTATATTGCTCCTTTAGTTTCCTTCTAAATGCCTTTCACCACATTCTAGTGTAGTCTTTAGCATTGCCAGCAATACTTTGTTAAGCCCAGTGTCTGAGAGCCAAATAGCTTCACTTAAATACTGACGTTGCTCATTACACTCTCTAGGCAGGGAGGCTGTCTTGCATAATTGATGACGTTATATTCGAATGGCACATGCACCAGAACGCATGAATCACTGGACTTCCATCGTCCCATCCCACTCTCAGATTAGGCAAGAATTACTTATTTCCTTGCTTTTCTCTTGGCTTATGTGGTTTTTCTCAGTTACCTAGTTCATTGGAAGTCATTAGTTATTTGTTGCTTGGCATGTTGACATGTTTAGTCTAGAAGCTGCTGCAGACTGCAGACGAGCACTGAGCATTCTTGAGCATTTGTCATGCGAGTGCCATGTCTTTTATGTCTGTGTGTGATGTGGGAGTGGAGGGAGGGTCAGCATGGTCATAGGTTAAAAGTTAGGGTCAATGTTTGCATTTTCCCTTTTAATAATGGGAGTTGCTTGTGTTATTGTGTGATACAACATGCTGTTGTGGTCTGGATCTGAAATATCAAAGAATTTTGATCGCAGTGTGGAATACATCTTAGAGTATACCACAACATCTATTGTAAGTTTTGGTAATTTTTATGCTAGCGAGGTCCACTATGAAGGCTCATCTCCTATGTTGTATTTTGCTGTCTTGTTTCTGCCCTGATCAACTTAGCCATTAAAGTGTTTGATGACATCCATCATGTCAGGTCTGCTGCAGAATAAGCACTCGTCCTTCGGACTCGTGTTGTATTCTTCCGCGACCTGACATTCATGAGATTCATTGCTGTGAACCACACTCCCATTAAGTTTTATTATACTATCTTGTGATTGTAGGATGAATTTTTTAATGTTTGCTATATCCAGAAGTTTATAATTGCAATTTTTACTGGAGCACTTAGATCTATCTGAAATGAGTTCTATGTCAGATAATAATAGTTTTTCTGTATCGCTGGTTACCCAATTATTTTATTTTGCAAATTAAAATGTAGACAAATGCCATTATTGAACTTCAGATGTGGTTAATATGGTTTCTCTCTACACATTTGAAGGCTTCTTTCATGCATGAAAAATACAAATTCTATGTAAAAGCCAAGATGATAAAGAAAAGTGTTGAAATGAGGCATATCAATTTCAGCTGGATGGCTAATGAAATGATAGGCTTTTTTGTCTGTTCACTCGCTATAATGTTCTTGAAAGACACTGGCCTTACACTGCACTCATGAGTTGAGTACAAGACACTACAGAGAGAATGACCAAATTGTCTCTACTATCGAATGAAGCCCATCCCTTGAGGAGCACCCACCATGGTGATAAGTGAGGTGAAATTACTAGCCACCTTTTGGCTAGAGATTACTACCCCCAAAGGCCTTCACTAGCTGATTATTTTGACAGCAAAGTAGAAAAAAGAATTCCCCCAGGACAATTTGGGAAGAAACAAAATTACCAACTAGGGTTACAGTTTGGGCTGGAGAAATAGAAAGGGCAAATGAGAGGGTAGCTTAGAAATAGGGCACTGGGGGCTACAATTGACAACTGCTGCAGAGCATAGTTTAGCAGAAAACAGAAGCACTATTGTGAAAGTGTTTGCACAGGGAATAGAGGCCATAGACAATGGCACCCCAGTATACACATGCTTGCCCATCGTTTGTGTACGGGTCAGAACAGGGTTTGCTCAAGGTTTTCATCCATGGGATTTTCCCTTTGCTTGCTGGGAACTTTTGAAGCCAAGTATCTCAACTTCGAAAGACTGTGGGATTGGTTATGCTTTGAGGTGCAATGAATACCCCTTTGCTTTTTTGTTCAAGTCGGATCTGTACTTGGAAAAACTGTGTGAACATCCGTTTGTTTATTAAACTGATTTATTCTATTCCATAAGATTTAGGTCTTAATCAGTATATAGATTATAGACACATCGAAATGAAGAACAGAACTAATTTTTGTATTCTAAAATTCAAAAAATAAATCATTTTATACAATTGTAATACACTGAAGGGATATAAAGTGATAGATCTGCAACATGTAATTTCAAATTCTTATTTGAAATGCTTTGTCCTCTGTAACAATGGTTTTCTGTTGTTCATTGTTCCCATTCTTCAGGTAGAATAAGGCAGTGTTGAGTTTCTTCATGTTCCAAGGTTTTGCTCCTGAGGGTGGGTTCCCAAGGGTTGCCAAACACCCTGTTATGTCATTCATTATTAACAGGGCTGGAATGGTGTTTGATCTAAGGGGAGCTGGAAAGGCTACTAATGAATCTATTAGACATGCTCTGCTTGACTTCTATCAATATCAATAAGCTCAGAAGATTTTCCAAAGGCTTTTTGTGCAAAAATTGTTGCAAAGGATTGTTGAAAGATTTGGGGCCTCTCCTTACGCCAAGAGTTATCGACGCTTGATTCGGGATGAAGCGAAACAAATGCGAGGCATAAAGAAGCGAGACGGATTGCAAAGATGCCGAGTGTGCTGAAAGGTATCTCAATGAAGCTGAAACAACATCAGTGTGCTGCATTCACAGCCCCAGAAGCAGCGCCAACCAAGGTAGTTAGTCCGAAAGACTGACTACCTTGCCAGTGTACTGACCAGTTGTATTTTTTCCCTCTCCAACAAAAAAACGTTCTTGCTGGTTACATAATTAATTCAGCTATCTTGAGTAAAACTAATAACTACCTGTAAAAGGAAGCAAAAGAAGAGGTAGAGTGCCTGGAGGATCTGAACCTATATCCTGCCAAAAGAATGTACAAGGAGTGTTTGTGCACTATGTTAATATCTTTGGCATTAAAGTGAGGCATTTGGTAATACAATTTGAAAGAATACATTGAAGTGAAACCCAATTTTACTGAAGCCTCTTGATTTGAATGAAGTTCGCTCTTTCTTTATTGATGATGATTATTATTAGTATGCTTCTTGGGGTTAGCAAATAATGTTGCTGAATTGATGCTTTCTATGCTAATAAAAAGTTATTGATATTGATAAACTTGGCTTAATGTTGGTGTTGTATGTTGTCGGTTTGCGATTTTATACTGTAGTTTTCTCAGAAAAAGCACTTGAAAGCAACCATTCAATTCTCGGGAATACATGAATATTCAATTTACTCACACACCTACAAATCACTGCTAATAACCTGTTACACAGCCAGAATATTCGTTCTACTACTGCATCAACAAACAGTAGGAGCCAGCAGCAGAAGCATCTTCTTAAGAGTTACATCTTTGATGATGTAGGATGGATGCCACTGAGTGGGGATCCTGCAGAAGTAGCCAGCTTCTAAGATCTCTTGAGTGCACACGTCTCAGCTCTCCCCAGACCACATCACTTTGCACAGAACTCACTTCCACTGCTAACCAGCATGCTCTGAGCCATTGAAGGCAAGCTGATGCTCGGTGCACAATTTTGACGACCACAAATTCCATTGTTTGCTTTCTCTCAGTATTTTTTCAACGGTTGGCCTCGGAATGCATCTTTAGTTCTCGATTGTGTGGTTTTTCGAGTTTCTAAGTAGAGATCAGGAGTGAAGATGGTAATAACAATGGCATATTCTTCAGATATGCAGATGCAAATTCACAGAATGTCAAAACTACTAACCAGAATTTCAAAACAACTATCCAGAAATGGGCTTAGAGGGCTGCACTTATCTATCTAGCTATCTATCTACCTCAACTTCTCATTCTTTCATCTTGTCAAACAATTCAATCAAGAGTAGCAAAAACTTATCCTTAGAGCTGCATAACCCCTATCCCAATGACAATGAATACACACGCTTCCTTCAGGGGACTCCCAACCATACAGTAGTTATGCTAATGACTGTGGTGCCTACAAAGACAGTTAAGGAGTTGCGCAGCATTTTTATCATTTCAAACACTTATTTGTCAATGATCTACAGGAATTCACTAAACACATACAATTATAGCCTGGTGAATTATACAAACAATGCATTTCCAACACTCCTTAGAATCTTCCCTACAAGCTCAGCAACTGCTATGCTGAATATTTCATGTGCAAATTCTTGAAACAAGCAGCTTACGAGTCCATGTAATTCCAATTTTGAATTCTTCAGAGCTGCTAATTAAATGAATGGCATCATGAAACCTTGATGAGCCAGATGTAACAGCATCATTTAATGAAGTGTCATTTCGAAGTTCAAGCACTGAAACTCATTAAGTGTCCCTTGCTGCTCAATTCTAGAACTTCTCTGGTGACACCAATATGATGAAGCCTCAACACTGACAGGAATTCTAATTTAGTACAACATTTTTAAGGGAGTATCATATTTTGGGTGATTTATTGGGGAGTAGGAGAAAATTCTGAAGTTGAAAATCTGTTTTTCAGACGAGGAGATACAACACCAGTGTCCAACTGTATTAACACAAGAAAAAACAGATCAAGTGGGAAAAAAGTCAAAACTGAAAACCACAAGACATAAACTGATCACAGTGGCTACATCAAGCAGCCAAAGAGAGGTGCGGAAAAGTAAATAATGACATAAGGCATGCAAGACGATAATACAGCCACATTGATTTCTGAAAATACCTATCGTAGGGCAGCAATTGAGTCTAGATTGAGCTTGTGACTGCATGGTTAGGATTTTGTTGACTCTACATGGATGCTATGGGCATGAGAGCGGTTTTTACTTTTGTTTCTTCCAATTGTATGTTAGGTAGAAGAGATAGATTCTAGCAAATTAAGGGATACATATTGGAGATTTAGGGAAATGTACACATGCAGCCTCAAGAACGATAATAACCAATGACTTCTAGACACTATCTGCCTATTTATACCTTTACAGGATGTCCAAGGACATTTATCGACGGATTCCTACATTTGTTTCTGGCCCAGGACTCGGTCACAATTGCATGTACAATTAATTGTACATGGATAAAGTTTGGTACACATATGGCTTACATGGTCTAGGTCTGCCTTTTCATGGTCTGACTGATAGATAGTCTATACTTTTTGTGTAATATTGAGAAAAAATATTTAAAATACTTTTTTTTCACATCTGAGCCAATACTTGCCCACTTTTTCATAAACAGTAGCAAAGCCTTGATGTGTATTTAACACTTTTTGCATGATTGGAGAAACTTGAGAAAAATAAAACTGCGTTATATTTTTTGGTTTCCAACTGACAGCTCATAACCTATACTTTGTTCATTCATGAAATTGTACCAAATGAATAAATTAGCCTAATAAGGCCTTTTCCTCATTTTACAAACTCTGGCCAGCAGATAGGCTGATGGCAGGGCAGCAGGCAAATAGACATTATTGAAGGCCATGACTCGACCAGTATTGCATGCCAATATGCAATTTGCAAACACATCAATTGTATGGTGTAATTGTGATCTTCTAAATGCGTTATTCGCTGAAGGTTTGCTGCTGCGCAGCCCATGTTTTAATATGCTGCTTAGCTCTTTTTGTCAAAATATATTCTATTTTTTAGTCTGAATCTGAGAGATAGCAGTTATTCACCAAATAGGCATCAATTATTCATTAGGCCTGATGAGTTCCGATAATCTGCATCTGTCAAATTTTGTAATAAGTTGTTCTTTTAAAAGGGGAACCCACCAGGATTTACGCCCCTGCCGCTTATCATACAAACAACATCTAAATTCATTTTCCACCACTTTTTTACCACCCTCGGCTGTTCTGCACCCCATACTTTACATGTCTCTCCCTTCTCCATAGCTCAACAAATTTTCTGTTGTGAGTCGACAACAGCATGTTGCATGACTGGTTCACAATATTTGAGCAACGCAGCATGCTGTACAACTTCGTCCATCATCCTCTCACCTATTCAAAGCCATTCGTTCTTGGAGCATAAAACATTTTTGCTGCCATCTTGTGGTGCAGAGTAAAGAATTTACATAATTGTGATGTCACAATAGGACAGTTTATGGGCTGCTTTAAGAGGACACGTGTGTACGATCAATCTGTCAAACAACCACCCCCTCTAGAAAAAGACTATATGAAGCATCATCTTATTCAAACAGCATCTTTATTCTAAGATGGTCTCTAAAAGGTTTTCTTCCGTGATATTTTGCTTTCCATATTCAAATATTGCAATATCCATCTTCTATCCAGGACGTGTAGATTTGTGTTTACTTTCGAAAGGAAGCCGCAAATACAATGTCTTCCGCCAATTTTAATTCACTTTGAATCAGATGCAGAATAAATCACCACAAAGGGACAAATTTTGATGACAGAATCGTTTGGAATTCCACAAGTGTCCGCTGTATGCCCGTGCTTGTATTTGGCTATGAAATGCATTAAAGTCATATGATACAGGAGTGTAATTTAAATGTTATTGTCTCAGAATTCTGGAACTGTAACGTTTGATTGATCATAACAGCTTCAGATATATTTGGGATACTGAGTAGAGATGTAAAATTTTGAAACTCAAAATATCATCCCTTCCTAACATTCAGCAACCAATTGGGATAGCCTAAGAGTCATATTTTAGAAAATAATCTGCTGTGATCGCTCTGGTCATTATCTCAATACAGAGTAAGCTTTTGGTGATTGACTATCAATAGAAATGTTAAGATTAGCAATAAACAGCTCTGAATCTTTTTCAACTTACATGTGAGGTGCAGGTGACAGGGCCAGAGAGGCATCATACCCAGGACCCAGTAGTAGGAGGCCTAGAGTAATACCAACTGTGATAATCTCCAACTGTCATTATATGCAGTTCAAATGAAAGTCATGGTCACAACATGCTGACATGTGACGCAATTCTACAGTGGAAAAATAATGCCAAGCCTCTTCCAGGGTGAAAATCAAATTGTTCACACAAGATGAGTTGCCTCAACCCTCATTAATCAACCGAAGACCACATTCAAAACGAAACTCAGTAGCACTCAACGCCTGAAATGCTAAGAGACTTTAGGTTTCAGAAAAAGTGACTTTAAAAAATTGAGAAAATGATTTTGTGAAAAAGGCATTTGTCGCTTGATATACTGAAAAGATTTTGTAGAGATTTTGGGCGTTTTGGCAGATTTTCATTTTCCATTGGACATTTTACAAATTAAAACAACTATCTATCTACATGTGTGTACTTATCAGTGTATCAGTCTATGTGTTTAGTGTATTGAGTTCAATAAACATATTGACACTTCCAAAAACCTTTATCCATTGGACATTTTATAAATTAAAACAACTATCTATCTACATGCATGATATTATCTGTATGTCAGTCCATGGGCCTTTGTCTATTGGGCAGTACCAACATTCTTGACGTGTGTACCTCTTTTTATGATGTACTGTGACATCCTGAGAATAATTCATGTCATCTTTGGAATAGACATAGTCTGTTTTGAAATGCTATCAAAGGAGTATGACATTGTGCTTATTGTGTAGTGGAGCAAACAGTGAATGTCTTATGAAAAAGACAAAAGAGAAGTTTGAATTTTGAGAAGTAAATTTAAAAGAAAAAAGTGAGTTGTCTGAAGCATTACAATGACATTTTGAAAGGACACAAATGCAGATGACATTGTATGTGCTGTCAAGCATATGTTCTGTCGAGAATTTGAAGCAATGTATACGGAATGAGAAATAAAGCACAGATAGATCAGACAGACACTCAGAAAAAAGATAGACAGTTAGTAACAAGATGGACTGACTGAATTTATTTTTTTTGGTATCAGAAGAAAATTTCCAACATCAGAAATTATCCATATTAGGCACTACTGGAATGGGTAAAGGTAAAGGTAAAGGTGTTCTTATTTAACGTGGGTAGTCAACGAAAGTCCCCACCTGGAATGGATGGTACAACTTATTTCCAGTTGAGCCCACGGCACGTGTCATTTACCTCCCCGACATCCAGACCAGGCTAGTACTGCTGGCAACAGTACCCAATTAAACAATCACCCAACACTGAATTGTCAGTCGGGAACTCGACCGCGGTCGGGAGTTGAACCCGGGCCGCCGGCACAGCAGTCCAGCGTGCTAACCACTACACCACCGAGCCCCTTAAAAGTGAGCTTCATTGTCTTGATAGCAGTGAGCTTCATTGTCTTGATAGCATGTTTACTATGTTAACAGTTCCCTAAAAACCATACTCAAATGGCAATACATTTTAATAGTGAACATGCTTCATGTCATTGAAAAACATCCATAGCATTCAAAATTGTAAGGTATTATTTGTGATATGTTATTAGGGAAATTTATGTGGAAAGCTGAATTGCAAAAACAGCTAAATGTATAGTTTGTTCGAGTTAAAACAACCAGTACAAATGAAATACACATGACATTAATCAACCAGGCATTACAACAATGAAGTAAAAACAAATAACAGCATTTATCTGAACAAACAGCTAAATAAATCTAGCGTAAGCCAACCATTGTATCTCAAGAAATATATTGACATCTTTATGCCAGAACACCATTAACTTCACATCGTGTGACAGGTGACATAGAAGAGTCATTGAAAGGGAGATAAACAAATTAGAAAGAGTGACAGTAAACTAATTGTCAGATGTTAATATGGAAATAGTCTGACAGGCGATGATAGGTGTCACTGAGGCTAAAATGACAATGACAATGACAATAACAATGAAAAATGTGGTGGAAAGATAAGAAATAAGTACAAAGAACTTAAAATATGATGAATGAGTGTTGAGATGGATGATAAAAGACAAAAAAGTGGGAAAAGGATGAATATGAGGCTGGGCTTTGGTTAGTAAAGATTTTTGCCGGAATTACTTTGGTGTGAAATCTTTTGTCATTGAAACCCACTGAGGCTGCAAGCCAACACCAAGTACTTTTGAATAATTGACACAGCGTGCGATCCTTTTGTGGCAGCCATTTTGTTGTCCGCTCGCCCGGAAATTGACAAATATTCTATGCTGCATTCGATCAGAGCCAACCAGGCAGTGAGGGCACACTGTGAATCTATACTGTAAAGCTAACACCAGAAGAGTAAAAGCTGAGAACTGGATATGTACTCATTCATAGGCCTGATCAAGCCTTGTCTCAATTTTCTGATTAGTCGCGATGAAATTATTGGTTGACTATGTTGACCAGTCTCTATAAAACTTGGTATCAGCAGCAATTATATTAGCATTGCTGGGTCTCTATGACTTGGGCAATGTCATCAGCTGCAAGGGATGAAACACTCTGCAAAAAGAGCCCAGTCAATCCGTTTTACTCACTTGTTGCCCTAACGCACCATTCAGCTATTGTGAGTGAATTTTAAACTTTTGATAGCTTCTCCATTAATCAAAAAGGCAATTTTATAAATTCATGTGTGCTAAATTAAATGTTGCTATGTATTTTCTGGAGGTCCTAACAATTTTCAGAGTCACTGATAACACAGAGTCTGGTGTCTGTCCAATCCAAATCCAGGTGTGATAGTTGTTGTCAATATTTGGTTGTCGCACACCAATGACTGTTTGGTAAACATTTGGATTGGTCAGCCATACACATAAACTTGTTTGTACATGCATCATCTTCTATATTTAAGTATACAGTGAACTCTGTAAAATCAGGATCTTAAAAATCTTGAAGATCTCAGGCAGGCTTGTTCAACACCAAAGAAATCCAATGAAATTCAGTCTTGTCAGACACAGAAGTCCTAAATATTTCAGTGATCTTCATCAAAAGCAATACTGGCAATTCATTACAGACCAATTTTGCAGTGCCAAATATTTTCAAAGCCAACTCTTCGATTATATCACACCTTTATCAGAATTGAAAATATCTCAAGATTTAAGAAGATGAATTCGGTTCAACGCAAGGAGGTCATTATGAAGAAGGGACTATGATTTGCTTGTCTAAATGGGCATCATCTCAATTTTTGTTTGAAGCCTTGGGTGGTACTAAGCTTTAGTGATAACATATCAGAAAACGAAAATATAAGATATTTTTGACATGTAACGCAAAATGGACCAGTTCATGATGGAATAACTGCAGAATTCAACAGAAACCACCGAATACATTAATATCCCCGTAGTTTGTGAAACAAACTTTCAATTCGTTAAAAGTCACAAGATATTATCAAGATATGAAGATAATACTTTAACATGGCCCCAAGTGAATAGCTACTGAATTTAAGTGTATTTGTTATCCTGAACATTTCTGTGACAGCAATGTTTTGTTCCTGCCAAAAGTGACACACGAAATCTTTAATTCAGGAGGCTGGGAATCTTAATAGAAAGCAACCAGATAAAAAGTTATGTGAAGAAATGCATCACACAGAGGCAGATGAAATTGAAGAAAAAAAAGGGGTAATGGCAATTGAGGAAATAAGCGTAATGGGTAAGGAAATTAATGCAGACGATGAGTTGATCGAGTTGTGGGTTTGATATCCTGAATTATTTTTATAAGTAAATGCATGGTTAGGCCTACATGTTATCTAAATGACAATAGAAAGAAGATGAAAATCCAGAAAATGTCAAAGGAAAGAATTGAACAAAGGAACGAAGGAAGACTTTCAACTTAATTTTCACTTTCCATTCCATTAGAACACATTTAATTGGTCCGAGTTCGAGTTTCTAAGCTCAACTATAGCTGAAGAAGAGTTTACTTTCCATTTAAACTAAACTAGCCAAAAATTGTCCTAACCAAAATTTACCAAATTATTATCAACAATATCAAGATATTGCTGTACAGTCCAAATGCTACCTCACCTTCTGAGAACATCACCAAAGAATGTCAGACTAATAGTGACTTAATCCAAGAAAAACCAAAGCACCATTCCATGTCTAATACTTTCATGTTCATATCCTCCTCTGCAACAAACGTATCACCTACATATTACAGGCATATTACATGTCAAAAAGATGTAAGTCGCATGCAAGCATATACATGATGTGATAGAGTTATTGCCATTTGATAGGCCTGCTGGGAAATATGAGGGTATCATGTAAAACACGACAATTACTTTGTGATGGTTTATAGATTTATATTGCACACAGCTGCACAGTTACCAAGGAAGATATAGACACAGAAATTTTTGAGTTGACAATGTTATTGTGTGTGAAGTCAGTTATTTTTATGCGTTCTATAAGCTTGAAATCATTATAACTAAATTAATTTAATGATGTACACTTCAATTTTGTTGTTGGAACAGCTAACAATTTCTCGAGAATTTGTTGGTCTGCTATTTCTTCTATGAGAAATGATCCAACCAAAATTACAAGCAGTGGTAATCTTTACTTGACTTGAAATAACGAAATCAAGAATCAAAGTAAAAATATTCACTGGTGTCAAAATAATATCATTTTGTGGATCTGTGATCAGAGAATCTGGAGTGGAATACCTCTGCCATATTTGCAAATATTTTGACGAGGATCAACTTCAATGCTTCATAGGTGCAACTAGAACTGCATGTAATACTACGATTTTACCAGGTCTTATGCTCTTAGTGTAGCGGATCATGTCATCCATGTTAACTTTGTAGCCCCATCATTTCTCTATAAAATGTCTATTTTTAAAGACCTACCTTTATAATGGCAAAAGTAATTTATTCTTTTTTCAGTTGATTTTGAAGAAAAAAGTAGCTGGTTCACTCACCTGGAAAAAAGGAAATAAAGTTTGATTAGTGAGGTGTTACAATTTATTCTCAATGATTTATCATTAGGCAAACAGTCAATTCAAGTTGTGAAACTGTGTGTAGTTAAAGCATACAAATAGTTGTGGCCAGCTGTCAGTATTGAAGTCAGTCAGTTAGTTAGTTATAGCCAGGCCAGCATGTATACATTATACTTAACATCCCATAACAATATATTGTATATCATATTATAATATTATCCTGCCCTATGATATACATTTCCTTCAAGACATATCCTAGCCAGCTGTATCATAATTTTGTTGTCCCATCATTTGTCCTTACTATCATATTCCATCCTATACTAACCTGTCCTATCACTATCCAGTCCTGTCATGTTCTACCCTATCCTGTCATATCATATCCTCTCCTATCTTATCTGTCCTACCCTATCCAATCCTGCTTAATAATTTGTATATACTTGTATATATATTGATAAATTGAAAGATCGAAGATGGATCAATATTTTCATCATTAAGTGTAAAATTGGGCATATTTTTCAATAATTATTTTCAATTGTCTATTTCTTTCTCAAAAATACAAATTATCCTGATGTAATAAACAAATATTTATCTGAAGATTTCTGGTAACAGTACGAAACTCCATCAAAATATCAGTAGTATTCACAATAATTATTATTGTAGCCTCAAAATATCATGATACAATAGGCAATGCAAAAACTAGAATTTTTTAAAGTTACAGCCAGTTACACACAGAGACCTGTAGGCAATATCCGTAATGCTTGTTCTTACGATAGATTAACACATTGATTATAATAATCCCTATTTCCCTGGGGACTAGATCTCAAAGGGCTGTTATCAAACAAAGGGCGGGGAAGCGGGGGGGGGGGAGGAAAAACAAGGATGGGGGTGGGGCCAGGTCACATGGCCGCTTCTTTGCCCTGGGGGAAACAAGAGCTAAAATGGCGTAACCCCTGACCCCTTTTTTTCTGCTAATATTGATAATATTATGTCATTGTCTTTTGGTCCATGTTTCTTTTTCATCGTGTTCTTAGAGAATTAATCTAGAAATTGGCATGAAACAGAATTGTAGATGTTTAGAGAAAACAGGTAGATAGACAGAATTGTAGGCAAATAGATAGACAGATGGATAGACAGATGGATAGATAGATAAATAGATAGATAGATAGATAGATGTTCATAAATAGTTTATATCATATCGCACCATTCGTGCCCTTATAGGGTGGGGTTGATTACTGAGATTCACATCATTCTGTAATTCTGTTTTTATGCATTAAAATTGCAGTCCAACATAAGTTCAAGTGATGAACAAGAACTAAAAGCGACCCAGGCCCAGTAATAGAAGCCTAAAAAAATATAAATTGAGCACCATCCGCCGACCATATGTTATTATAGAGTAGGCAACTGTTGTTGAATGATTCATTTTTGTTCATTGCAAATTCATGATACAACAATGATAAAACTTATCTCCAGTTAATAATATTGAAACATTTTTTCTAAAACTATGCAACATCTCCAAATAATTCCAGAACATTTCTTTGTAACATTGCCAAACGTTCAAGACACCAGGTCACACCATAAGATATAACGTTTTTGCATCTTGCGTCATGTGAAAAACAACATCTGTCTGCAGCCAAAGAAATAGCTGTGTAAACAAGCATAAAAGATTAGTTGTTAGCATAGGAGGAGTTTTGAAAGAGTTCAGAGCAATAGTTGTACACTACCACAGAAGAGAATTCAAAGAAGAGGATACAGAAAATAACAGGTAAAGATAGGAAAAACAGGAATGAAAAGTTTAGACATAACAGGTGGGATGGAATAAAATTTAATATGCATGAGATGGTATTATGGCTGTGTGAAGTCTTTTTCTGATTAGTGTTCACAGCCACTCTTTTTGCTTTTCTTAAGCCTATAGTCTTGATGTTGTTGCTAGTCTGTGAAGTGCTTCATTGGCCTCCTTAGTGTGACTGCCATGTGGCCTGCATATTTTTTTTTGTTGTTCAATATGATGCAACCCCAGCATTACTCATTCTTGAGTTGTTCATAAAACAAAACCTAATAGAATGCCTCAAAATATCCATGAATAGATATTCTTAGTACAAATAAAGAAAATCCTGAGACAACTACAGAAGATGGTTTTTATATTGCTATGGCGTCATCAATGTTTTTTTTTTCTTTTGTAGTATTGTTTCAAACAAATAGATGTTATTTGTGACAAATTATGGACAAAGGGGTTTAAAATACATTTTATTTTGGTTATGATAAGCTTAAAAAGGCAAACATTTAAAGACAATAGCAGCTATTTTGGCCTATTTTCAATTCATTTTTACTATTATTTTATAACAATGATTGCAAAAAAGGTATTGCATTTTAAAACTAAGAAGTTTTTTTTTTACTTCTTGGACAGCAAATCATGTTAGGCCTATATATTCTGAATTTAGGATTTCCAATCATTGATTTAATTATAATACTAATTCAGAACATCATAATTTGTAAAATACAATTTGATCTGACTTCAATCTAGTTAAAAATAAAAAAAACAACAATATAACAATCTCAGCCATGAAGACTTTAACAAATTCCTTGGTAGCACTTAAAACATCAAACTAGCTTAGGAAATAGTATACCAATTCCGTTAGTTATACTAAACTCAAAGACCAGCTACGGCCTTTCAATCGTCTCTAAAAGAAACAGTGAATAAAGCAGTCTAACTTGAAATCAAAGGCATAGCCATAGAAACGTAAATTCTATGGCTCAGTAAAGCTACTGTGCTCGTATAAAAGAGGAATTGTCTGAAACAGTGGGTAATAGATTGAAACTTAATAGTATCAAAGTACTAGCTCTTTTTGTATAGATGAAGAAACAACTTGAAATGGATAGACAGAGAGAGATAGATAGATTAGTAGAGTGAGGAAGTTAGTGATAGAGATAGAGATAGAGATAGAGATAGAGATAGAGATAGAGATAGAGATAGAGATAGAGATAGAGATAGAGATAGACAGAGTGGGAAAGATAGATTGATAGATCTATAGATAAATAGATGGAGTGAAAGATAGATATATATAAATAAATAGATACCCTGCTAAAATAAGTGATATGTCTTGACTTTTGATAAATAGAAACATTTATATCTTAGTCTGAGTATTGCATTCAAGAAAACCTGTATAATTGAATGAACATACAAATTTCTGTTGCCATTTTGAAATTCATTCTTCATGTGACAGTGATTACAGCAAAGAAATATACACTGTATATCTGCTGTGTTACTCTTACGACAGTTACTTTTAAGCAACGATACCTTCTTTTCGACTGTAAAGTGGCAATTTCTTTTATTCACTATGATCACTACTGTAAAGAATTGCAGCTGGTTTTACAGTGTATATATAAGCCTATCAATTGTAAATCTATCATGGGAAACAATTGGCCTGTAGTAATCTTAAATTGTCTAAAGTAGTAACAGAACAATTTTGTAGCATCATAAAACATTGAAGATGACACTTCACAACGGTACAAGAAATAAAGTTTTCGCCTGTTGTGTTACGACTGTTAAGTGAAAAACAACATCTGTCAGTAGCCAAAGAAATAGCTGTGTAAACAAGCATAAAAGATTAGTTGCTAGCATAGGAGGAATCTTGTGAGAGTTAATAGAGTGATAGTTGTACAGTGTACACCAACAAAGACAAAAAGAAAGAAAGAATATGTTAGGATAAAAATGTGGAATTCAAAGGCTGGGATGTTATAACAGAAACAAATGTATGGTGTTTCATAGTAGTGATCACAGCCCCTCTTTTACGCCTTCATAATAATGTCCATGCAGTTTCCTGTGAGGTTTTTTTATACTCAAATTTCCATATTGTGATAGGTTAGAACTATATGTTCTTCCTGTTCTTCCTGTTATTTCAATGTTATTTCCATCTCTTTATGGGTCTGATGTGGTCCTACAATATGAAGTTCTATGCAACACGATAAACGAAAACACAAGCAGAATTATATAGTAGAAGTTTGCGAACAAAATTTAACAAACTCAACTGTGAACAATGAGGAGTTCTAAATTTATCCCATGCGTGGGACCTTCTTCTTTTCCAACATGGACATCCCTACAAATAAACATACAGTGGCACATATTGGGAGGGGGGCATCAATTGGGCCATGCCCCACTCCCTCCGGCCCAAAAGTAACCCGGAAGAGATATAAAACTCTCAACAACGCCTGGTATGCACCATGCAAATGAGGAGTTAGTTATACATTTACCCCATGTGTGGGTGCTTTTTCTTGTCCAACATAGACACAGCTACAAAGAAACAAGTGGCGCATTAAGGGGGGCCATATCCCCTCTCATGTTCAAAATTAACTTGAAATTAAAGTGATATGACAGGAAAAGCCATGAGAGACAGCGCATACGTCACATGTTATGCCCCCCCCCCCCTCAGGCCATTTCTTGATAAGCCCCTGAAAACATACCACCTTCAAAAATTAAATTAATAAAAATTCCATCTAAAAGAAAGTTTATTTAAAAACTCATGATAATGTCTCAAAATACCTGTGAATGTTGCCAAAAGCATACCAGCAATGAAAACACAATCACAATGTCAATAATTTCTTGTAAATTTCTATGCATGGCTTCGTCAATGCTTTTTATTTGTCGTGAGAAGATTAAATTTCACTTATTCACGACAATTTATGGACAAAAGAATTTGAAATATCTTTTATTTTGGTTCAAAGGCGATTGAAATAGCAACATTAAGTAAACAAAAGCCTTATTTTTGGCATTTGTAAAACAATTCTATTTTGCAATCATACATTGAAAAGAATGTACTCAAATTTCACAAGAGTACCATTTAAGTAAGTTATGATTTATTTATTTAGAAATTTCCAGTGTCAGCAATTTCTCATCTTTCTGTGACCTGGCATTTCTTTTCTAGCCCATCCATTGCTGTTCGTTTCTATCCTCTAAACAGAACTTCCATCTGTTATGCCAGTTTGGAGCTTAATTATAAATTTCTGTAAGCTCAAATGAACTTACTAGGCCATAGCAATTGTAAAACACGACATTACTATTTCAATTAAAATCTATTCCAATAGATTTTATTAAAGGATTTTTTTATTGTAAACAGACCAATTATCTCTGTTCCTATTGCATCAGTATTTGAATTTGTATGTTTTAATTTGATTTTATTCAGTCTCACCAATAGATTATAAATTTTCTTGAATACATTTAGTAGGAAAAATAAACCAGTTTCCAGATGGTAGGCCTTATGCCAATTGTGTCACTTGTACTTAGATTCAATGAATAAAGCAGGGAAACTGGAATTCAAAGGCAAAAGCCGCTTAAACGTTATGGCTCTCCAATAAAAGTGAAATTGTCTGCAGCAATGAACTACAGTTGGCAAACTAGGTACTGTACCTACACGATGAACTAAATAGTATCAAAGTACTTTGTAGATGATTGAAACTTAAACTTAAATAGAAAAATATATGGTGCCTCTCCATAGGTAGATAGATAGATAGATAGATAGATAGATAGATAGAGAGATAGATAGATAGATAGATAGATAGATAGATAGATAGATAGATAGATAGATAGGTATTATCTATGGCTATTAATTAAGATTGATTATAATATGACTGCAAGTAAGTCGATGACAATGTTGTTCAAAATCCGGCATACTGCATTTGTATATTATAACAAATATATGACGATATTATTCACTTTATACTAACAACTGTACTTTCAGAATACAGAGCAACTACTATGATCCAGGCCTCATTTTGTTTCGTGATCTGGGCAATATCTTTTTTTATTGCCCATCATTTTACCCCATTTTACCCTACTAATTCTATTGTGACATAATGAAAAACCACACCCCTCTCCCCCAGGGGTAAATAACATCTGTTTTGCCACAAAAATGGAGCTTGTGGGAGAATTGGAGGGGGGGTGAATTTGGGGGGGGGGGGGGTTGGAATGACAAATTGAATGGAAGGATTGTGTTTTGTTGTCCTTTTGTAGAAATTGGCCTTGTCATTCTTACAATCTTCTATTCTTTAATTTTTTTTTTAAGAGTTGTACTCAATGCAATATTTATATGCAATTACCTGCTGCAGCAAACAGACCTATAAAACTGATACACCAAAAAAGTGCCTTTTTCTTAATACTGTACATACAGGAAAAAAGAATAAGTAAAACGATTTAAATGAAACCAGAGAAACCGATGTTTTAAACTTAATCAATGGAAGAAATCTACTATTTCATTGGTCTGCAGAAGATATCAAATTTCATTTTGCAATGTAAACTTGAAATATGACATTGCAAAATAACATTTCGTGCTTATGGGCTTTTTAGAAAATACAAATATAACCTTTCATTCCTTTATTTGTGAATTGATCTCCTACTTTTTCTTTCTTTTTTCTTTTTCTTTTGTATTCCTTTTTTTTCTTTACCACAAAGTCATGACATCTCTGTAACTGTCAGTTGTTGTTCACTTTGCTTTGCAAAATGTCAGATTTATATTTTATTAATGGTTGAAAAACGCAGCTGCAAAAGCATTACACTGATTGTATGAAAGAAATCAATTGTGACATTTTGTGTAAAGTTCAGTAGAATGGCATTGTATTTTCTAGCTATTGGCTAAAGCAAGTGACAGGAGAAAATCTTAAAATCGATCTAAAATCACAGACAAATGAACAGAGTGAATGCGAAACCAGACTTAAAATGTAGCTTTGCAACTTAACAATGAACAATGACAAAGGCTCCAATGCAATAGGCATGAATAGTTCATGGTATATTTGCTAGCTGAATAGCCCTGAATAGCTTGAATGAAAGATGCCAAGATTAAACGAATGTCAAAATAACCGAGGCAAGTGAAATGAATATAGACAGAATAAGTGATTTTAAAATGAAGCCATAAAATTACAAATAGCTTTTAAATTTACATTTTCACGTCAGCAGTTATTGTGAATTAACAGTTTTAAAGTGTGATAGATAGATAGATAGATAGATAGATAGATAGATAGATAGATAGATAGATAGAAAGATAGAAAGATAATATAGATAGATAAATATATAGATAGATACAGTAGTTCAATAGATGATACTAGATCAATATTAGCAAATCAATCAACTAACTTATTTATCATTTGTAGTAGTTTAAATCTACTGTTTGAAGTTTTTTTTTACTTCTAATTCCCTTCAACATTAAACTAATTAATCACCAATTAAGCATGAAAACACAAAAGATAAAACAAAGAGAAACCACCTGAAACTGATGCTTGATATCTATTTTTACCTTTCAATGTTTCTGTGAAGCATGTCATTTACATGACATTGTGTGTTTGTTTAAAAGGCTGGAATCTTCAAAGGAGCATTTTAATTGTTGAATTGCATGGCATCAGGTTCTGAGGCAGTTTTGGTTACCTGTGTCGGAGAAACACACCTGAGAATTTGTGGTTTTTGTTTTCTGTGTATCTGTGTATGTTTTTTGAAAATTGCATGTTATTGATTGATGGTATTTTAAAAAGAAAATTGGCACACACAGACAGGTACTTCAGATCATGGACGATCTAAATCGTCCATGTTCAGACTTTGAGAACTCATTTATGGGAAAACTTTTTCCTACTAAAACTGTTTTATTTGATAGGAGAAAGCATCTTGATTTAAAATTAGGTGTCCAAAATCACTGTTGAATGAATTTTTGGCCTCTTGGTAAAATTTCGTAATTAGTTAATTATATTATTAGAATTCATTGATATACCTGTAGGCCTCAGGTGGGATATGAGGGAACTCGAACAATTAATATTGTATATAATCTAAAACTTCTGTTCAGAGCCTACAGTTTGAAAAAGTTTCCCCATGGAAAGTTGTCAAATTTGAAATTAATCATAACATAATTTGGATGCCAAGTCTATTGCATGCCCTGGATTAAAATGTTTCCCATGCCAAAACTCCAAATGACATTGATAAACTTGGCAATCTGTAAACAAATCAAAATGCTTAAAGGATGATACAAAAATGTTTATTTATCAGCAGCCAAAATGTTTTTGATTAAAGTTACCTTCGACATCCTTTTCCCTTTTATGCTATTGTACAATTTTATATTACATTTTGGACAGATTTTGATACGCTGATAAAAATTTTGTTTGATTATGAAACACATTTGGCAGAAGAATCATAATATAATGTGATATAATGTTGGATGTTTGCCATTTTAATCTTAAACTTGGCTAAATATGTACCACGATATTTTAGTCACTGAAATTAAATTATTATTCATGTTTGGAAAAGTTTAATCAGTTCAGAAGCTGAATATCTAGACAAATAAATAGCAACTTTGGATGCTTAAAACCCCACCCTCAAGAAATACATTCTTAATATATATAGACAGATGTGGTAATTGCAGCCCTCTTAGTCAAGTTCTGGGCACTCATGAAGGCTGAATAATGAGATTGGAGAGAGAGCGGGAGTCCTCAACATGTTACACATTTACCCAATATTAGGGATCTTTTACTCGCCGCAGCATAAATCAACAATGATACAAGGGCCCCCAATTTGATGTCTCATCTTACGACATCCAGCTGGGATTTTGTTTCTGAAGATCAATCGAAAGGTTAGATAAATTATCCTAAAATTGAGTCAGAAAACATATTTGATAAAACAAATATTTATATAGTAACTCTAAAACAGATAAACTTGCTTCGTTTTCAGCATGATGTAACATAAAAAATTGATTTTTGCTTGCCTGAAAGAATATTGCTTTGGACATCAATCATAACGTATTGAATGGAAATTATTAATTATTAATCCTATTTACTCATATGACAGTCGTATGCTTGGGGGTGTTTGAGTAACTAACAATAAAAATCAATAGTTCACAACAGTAGAAATGGCAGCTAATTTTTATTCACATAGCCATTGACAAATAACACAGATTTCTGGAAAGGTTGTCCAATAACTATAATTAATATAAATAACAAAATCGAGATATGTACACAGGTGTGGGTGAAAGTAAATGTAATATTAAAAACTCTGGATAAGGATAAGATGTCTGACCCGGCAAGGTAAAAATTATCATGTAATAAAAGCAAGTAGAATGCTCAATATTTAAGAATATTACAAAACGTAATCAAATAGCATCCACTATTAACAAAATCCAGATACGTGTGTGAGAAAAATTGAATGTAATATCAAAATTCTTGGATAGGGGAGATCTTTCATGAGGCATACTAAAAGTTTTTTAGATGGAGGATGGAAGATTGAGGCTTTATGTCCTGTACTTATGCACTCGGTGAGCTAACCCCCCCCCCCCCCCCTCTGGAAGCTGTGTTCATAAACGAGAATTTAATAGAAATAACAATATCGAGATATGTACATGTGTGTGAGAAAAATTGTATCCAATATCAAAATACTTTGGATAAGGAAGATGTCTGACAAGCATGGTAAAAATGTATCATGTAATAAAAGCAAGTAGAATATTACAAAACTTAATCAAATAAAAATCCAATATTCAATATCAGAGCTCTAGAAGGACCACACTTGTATTAAATAGAAACTACAGAGATTCATCAAATATAATATTACATTCAATATCAGCTAGAATGACCAAGTTTGTTACAACGTGCACACATTGCATTGGACTACAGCATGTGTTCATTAGAAACCTAACCGCAGCAGATAAAATAGGCCTAATTCGCAGACAGGTGGGGATTGGGCAGTTTAACCTAGTACAGTTACTGTTAATCAATCCGCTTACACAAAGAGGAGTACACAATTTGTTACGTGTTTACAAGGTATGGGATACTTTTAATTACCCAGCATAGACGCTAATACAAAGGCAGAAAAGGCTGTAGGGTAATATCAGGACTCCCGAAAGTCTAAATGATTTTATTCTACCTGCAATTATAATCTTTCACCTTTCTGTAGACATCATAAGTAGGCTTACATTACAAAGAACTATCATGACTGAGCCTGAGGAGTATTCAGAGGCCGGGCCTGAAATACTTTACATCCATGGGTTTGAATCCAAATAATTATTATTTTAGTTGACTTTCATAAGGAAACTCCCAGCTGGATCTCATTTTGATGAAATTTGAAACTAGCAACCCCTTATACCAGTGTCTGTGCCGGGTAATCCTGCTCTATCTCCCATCTCATCAATTAAGCCTCGAGAGTGCTGTGAACTGGGATTAGAGAGCTGCATTTACCCTATCAATCCATCTATACATCGTTGAACATTTACATTTTAAAGGACTGTAAAATCTGCCTACCAAAGGTTGATATATTCAGAAACACGCTATAAAAGAAAATTGCCACCTGTGACCTCCCTAGCTTGTGATCAGTATATTAATCTTCCAAGTATCTGCTTGCATGACCCTGGAAAATATTTCAGCCCTTCCCAATATTTACAAGTCCCTACATGTTTAATTAAATCACAAATGTTCTTGGTCACAGCATGTCTAACCATCTATTTACTGATTTTTTTCTGAGAGAAATCCATTTTACTTTATGTCAGTGAAGCAGCCAAAAGAAGACCACTACAGTGATCCCTGCGATGAAAGACCTCAATTCACCAAGTTGTGTTTTTAATGCATTTTGCCGCCCCCCCCCCCTAGGCTGGAAAGGGGGACGGTTTGCTGAGTGATAGAGTGCTTGGCTGCCAACCTCTGGGGCCAGGGTTCGAATTTAGCCTTTGCAATTTTGACAGGACACTGATATAACAGGTCATTGGATCAATTTACCTTTATTGGCTGAGAGCATAAATAGTGGCCCTTTTTAGTGTCTATGCTGGGCAAGTCTGAGATCCCTCACATTGGGTAAATGAGTAACACATTGAGGCTTCCAACTCTCTCTCCCATCTCATCAATGAGCCCTTTTGAATGTCAAGAACTGGCCTTAGTGGGCTACACTATCAATAGTTTCAATACCTACCAATCTTACATACTATCATCTATCCTTATATTGATGTATTCACAATCTATCCTTCTCATGTAATAAATAAGACCACATGCTCAATCTGGTATCTTCTCATGTAAATAAGACCATAGATGGATTCGTATGTTATTCACACATGCTGTATGTACACCTCTTTTCCAGTGTATAAAAAGAAATATCACAAAAATTCTATAAGCAAAACAACTGGGAATTCTACAGATACCACACAGATTCTATAGCCCCTGCATCAAATTCTATAGCCTATAGAACCAAATTCTATGTCACCCAGCACATGGTAGCCTTGGGTGTTTTCCCATCATTTTCTATAAAACAGAAATTCGGAAAATCTTGAATCTGTCCACGAACTAAGAGTGCTGTCTGTTTCTGTCAGCTTGTCTGTCTCAAAATGTCCTCAGTATTGTTTGAATCTGTCATGAAAGACTTTTCTCTTTCTTTTCATGTTTTCTCTTTTATTTTCATATTCTGTCCGCATCATGATTGTTTCTTTCCTTTATTGAGATGTTTTCACCCTTCCAAGTATTTTATACAAAAATACATTAAGATCTTCACACCAGAATGAAAATGTTTTTTCCCATATTTTGTCTATACCAAGATTATTTGAATTTTCTTTCCTTTATTGGAGTGTATTCACTCTTCACTTATTCTGTATGAATATACATATATATGCATTGTGATGCCCACAGGCAGACTGAAAACAAATACTTATAAATGTATACCAAAGAAAAACAACATATATGGAAATGTTTCTTAATACATGTCAGCATAAACAACATTGTTCTGAAGTTTCATGTTTCTAGCTGTTTCCATATTCGAGAAATTCTCAAATATATATCTGTATGTTTCATATATTTAGTACATTGTTTTGTTCCTGTAAAAGTTTCTTTATATTCAGTTTGGACTTATGTCTCAATTTTTCAATCTATATTTCGTTCTGAAATAGATTTCAAAGTCTTGACTACTAATTTTCTAAATGTATTTATACATATATATTGTTTCCATTTGTCTATCCGTCTATCTATGTATCTGTGTATCTATGTCTCTATGTATGCAGTGGCGGATACAGGGGGGCCTAGGGGTTCCAGGCCAACCCCCCTAGACCCTGAGATTAATAATAGCATTTTGAAGAAAATACGCTGCGACGCCGCCCGCGAATGCTGAAACACGCCCGCCCCCCCCCCTAGATGACCCTGTCTGGATCCGCCACTGTACAGTGCCGCCTGTAAGTAAGTGAAACGCATGGCATTGTGCCATTGCATCAATGCTAAACATCCTCAGAAGCATTTTGGTTAAGGATGTTTAACATAGATGCAATGGCACAATATCATGCGTTTCACTTACTTACAGGCGGCACTGTATGTACATATACATGTATGTATATAAGTATGTATGTGTGTAAGTATGTATGCATGTATGTATGTATCTACGTACGTATGTATCTATCTTTCGATCTATCTATCCAATGTGTCTATATGTTTATCTGTATGTATGTCTATGTATCTATCTCTAAAACAGCTGCAAGGTTATTGACATTTTTAGGGGCCTTCAAGAGCAAACTCGCTGCTGCACGGATGACATTCAGATGAGAAGTTGAATTAAAAGGCCAGGGTTGTATAGGTGTCTTTGCTGGGCAAGTGAAAGATCCCTCACATGGGGTGAATTTATAACAAATTGAGGACTCCCACTCTTTCTCTATTTCATATATATACCCTTGGGAGTGCCCACAACTGAGCTTTGAGTCCTGAACTTATCTATTATATCTATCTGTCTATCTATCTATCTGTCTGTCTATTTCGCATGCATAGAATACATGTAGTCAACAACAGAAGTGTGTAAGCGACATATCAAATGGACCGCATAAGACAAAACTTGTAACAAAGCACTTGTGAAGAACAGTGAAGTCTAAAATTAAAGTGGCTTCTGATTGGCTAAGTGGAGCGGAAGCCGTGTTACCCAGCATGCAAGCGGTCACGTGACTTGTATTGTTTGAGGTCCATTGTGCGCGAGCATCAAAAAGGGCTTAGTCTCCTAATGAGGGGAAAAGTAGTGCAAGTCAGACCAAGAGGACAATGGCTAAATAGGGGCAAGTGGGTGCTCAGGGCAGATAGCCTGGGATGGGGGATAATTGAGATTGGACGGAGCAACTTGTGAAATTGGAATTGTAGCTCTGCTGATTGAGTTTGGTATAGTTTCAGGGGTTGCAATGGTTATGTAACACACTGTTTTTGACTGGTAATCTGGTATAAAAACAGCAAAAACAGTGTATAGATATATAAATGCTTTGGTAAATTTTCTAACAGACCTACGGTCAACTGAATGAGTGTACATAAAAAATTTTCTTAAAAACCAGGGTGGCTATACGTATAATGTTATGTTCAGTGATGAAAATCTGAGTTCTGCTATTTTTGGTCTATCAATTTTGTATTCTTAAAAATGAATGTAATGCCTAATTAGCTGGTAATTGGCATCACTATCACAGTAAGTTGATGTGGCTTATTGTGAGGTTATTGACTTAAACTTAGATTACATTTTCAAAAAATATGTATATTTATAGCCTGTATATTTATAGTCTTCCTCAGTTCTCAGTTGAACTGGATCATATTGCATTTCAAATTTGGTTTTATAGTGTGCTTGAACTGTTTCATCTTGCTCAAGATGGTCTGTAAATGTGCACACACACACCAACATAATAATTTCAGTATGCTTATTAATTGTTAAGTTTTGTAAACAGTTTTGTGGGGATAACAAAACATCTCATTAGCACAAGAAGAAACAGTATACCATATCTTGAAGTCTCTTGCTCAGTCTGTGTAAAACCTTTCTTTCTCATGTTCCTTTTGAAATAAACCAAAATTAATATTATATCTGGATACCCATTTGAACAATTTTGTGGTAATATCACTAAACCATATCTTTACACACACACGCAAAGGAGGACAAATTTGGACATTTTGATTACCAATAGTACCATGGTTCTTGTCTTATTGTGGACTTTACTTCTACAGAGCAGCCGGGGGCTAAAGATCCAAACTTGGAAAACAGTTTTGTCAAAATCAGGGAGCCATTTATGTCACAATAAATTGTATTACTGGAGGCTAGACTGCAATTTGTAAGCTAAAGAATTCAGACAATAAGCAGATAAAGTATGCCACAGGGAAAACAAAGAAAGCGAGAAAGACAGATTTACTCCAGATATATTTTGTCTGGATAAACAGATCTGCCCTACTTTGACAAAAGGCATTATCTCCAAAATAGCCACTTTTCAGGAGAGCCCAAAAACGCTGCTATATTTTCAATGAATGACCCCATAAAGAGTATTGAACATAGGTGTCCTGTTGCATTGTCAAATTATGGCAGGTTTATCAGAATTTTTCCAGAAATATTTATTTTGTCGTTTTTTTGCTGAATTTATACTTCTAATAGAAGTTAATGCCTTTTGTCACAGTTTCAAAATTGTAGCAAGGACGACAAAAGGCATTAACTTCTATTATGACAAGATATAATACATGAATAGTACCAAAATGGTAAAAATATTTGACATTTAATAAATTCCTTTTGTATGGCTTACATGGTAGACAGATTCATGAGGTGTAATTGAATTGATAGCAGGTAACAAAAATACTGAACATAATACCTTTTGTCAGAGTTATGCTGATTTAATTCCTTTTGTCATCTGATAGTGGCCAGATAATGCCTTTCTCCATCTGATAGTTACCTTTCATCATCAGATAATGCCTTTTGTCAAAGTATTTTTGTAAAGTTAATGCCTTTTTAAAATCTGACTACAACAAATATGTATGTGATGACCAAGAAATTTTATAAGCATATAGATCTAGGTATATAGAACATTCTGAGCCAAAAAAAAAGTTAATGCCTTTTGTCATCCAATGCCTTTTGTCAAAGTAGGGCAGAGATAGATAGATAGATAGATCGATAGATAGATAGATAGATAGATAGATAGATAGATAGATAGATAGATAGATAGATAGATAGATAGATAGATAGATAGATAGATATATAGATAGATAGACAGATTGATAGATAGATAGAGAAAGAGATACTGAGATAGATGCAGAGATAGATGCAGAGATAGATACAAAGATTGATAGATACAGAGATTGATAGATACAGAGATTGATAAAGAGATAGATACAGAGAAAGACCTATACAGAGATAGATGCAGAGAAAGATCTATACAAAGATAGATAGAGAGATTGATAGATACATAGATAGATATAGAGATAGATACAGAGATATGGATAAAAGAGAAATGGAAAGATATCAAGACATGACATATAGTAAGATTTCAACACACTTCATTGACTTACTTGTCGACAGTTGAAAGAGAAGCACTTTAAAAGTTTTAATGTAAACGACTGACTTCGTACTGACTTTTGGAACATTTTCATTCGATGAACGGCTTAAGTTGTCAGACAGACAGATACGGCCTGTCAGATAGCACTTTTGAAATCATTTACACTCATTCTGATAGATGTTAATGTGTTTCATGAGCTCTGAAGTGTCAAAAATTTGACGTAATGTACTCAAGTAGAGAAGGGATAATTGAAATTTGCTGTTTTCGTGGCTTTTACTGCGCGATCCGCCTTCGGGCTTTGCTTTATTGAAATTCATAATTTCAAAGATAATTCCAAAACATTTCATGAAAAATTGCATGGCACCACTTTTACACGATTTAGCCCATTGATTGGTTTGTCAGAATAATTTTTGGAATTGATACTAGAGGCATAATAATGATTAAGGCTTAAAGTTAAAGCGCTTTCCCTCAGAAGTCAATAGGAAATGTCTCTAATTGCCAGCGGTGACGCCAAAAATTGATAACTTGTGATTAGCCTGACTAATTCATGAAATTATCAAATTTTTAATTACTATTGTTTCCATTCCAGCAGGCAAGATTTGATTAGGTAGTCCGAGAATGCCGGATTCCTTTGAAACAAATTATTCCATTGCCATGATTAGATTGAGCATTTCTGGAGAGGATACAAAATCGATTAAGAACAGCATCTTGAACAAGGTAACTTATTAATTTTGCAACTACTACTAAACATGCCAAACAACTAATTGGTAAAATCAACAGGAATTTTGACATTACTCATTGCATGAGTTGTATTATTGGTAAAATGTTACAGTCAATGAAATAATTATGAGTGATCACAATGTTCCGATCGATATTAACAAATTTTTGAAAATTTATCTTCTTATTAATGAGTTCTATCCTGCATCATGTTAAAAATTTCGCAGTGTAGCTGCAGTCATATCACAATATTGGTCATTTCTCTCGGTGACAAAATGGCCAACTCATTTCCATGTCAAAGATAGGGAATAACACTGATACTCAAAAGCAACCATTGGCAAATGACATTGAGTTTCTTTCTCATTTCACAGGCTGTAGTTTGTCCAGGCAACCCACGACCAGAGCTTAAATCCAACCAGGCACCCACTACCAATTGAACCAATCCTCTTCCTTTCCAAGAGGTAATAACTTCCCTACTAGGAAGGATGTGTGAGTGGGGCTTTACGCCCTGTAACAATGCACTTGGTAGGCTAATCGGGATAGGAGGATACAGCAATGAGGCAAAGGATGATTGAAACTTCTGTCCATCATAAGTCCTCATGATCTGACTAGAGAAAAATTTGAACCCGGAGCCCAGTGATTGGCGGCTTAGTACCTTGTCAACTGAGCTAACACTCCCTCCATATCGACAAAATTAAGGGTACTACCTCATCGCAAGTGTTTTAAGTACTGTTCTATTTATACTTGTTCAGTTCCTGCAAATCAACTTCAGCTTCAAATTCATTGCTGACAGCCAGAATTTCGGTCTAATGAAGATGCACCTCCAGTGACGGCAAATGAGGCAGGCAACAAAGCATCAGCAGTGAAGTTTGAAACCAGTTTATTGTGACATTCCACATTCAAATTTGGAAGCCATTTCAACTTTAATAACTGAGGCCGTATTGCCAATGGGAAGCTTGTCAGTTGTAATTAGTAAAAAGTACAGAAATCAAGCCCTTCATTTTCCCTCGGCTGTCCGTTCTTTTTACCAAAAATCGTTTCACAATCAGCTTCAGAAACGCTTCGGCAGAAATGAAATTAGTTTGGAAAATGATGCGTCATAATAATCATTTATTGAACAATTCTGGATCTATCATTTTTCGCCGCCACTTTTCACACCTAACGACATTTGTTTTTAACCGTTTTTAATTTCATAATTTGCAATCAATGGTAATTGAAATTATTGATAATCGAAACAAATTCAGTATCAATATTGTCCATTAAAATCTGTTGCATGATTTCCAATTGCTGACTTTTCAACAAATGGCGAGATATTGATTTTCCTATAAATTTGTAAAAATCCACTTAGATCTCTGGGTGACAAAAATCAGTTTACATATAAACCAAATATGTTTTAAAGAAACCAACCAAGAGCAATATTTCATTGACAGAGATGACAGTGATAAACTAAGCATGCAGATGAGAACCCTCTCATCTTATTTATTTTAGTATATGTTATTCTTTAGGCCCTGTATCATACCTGTGCCTACTTTGCAACAAGAAAGGAAAATAAGAAGTACAGAAAAGTAGTCATTGTATAGCTGTGGTCTCTGCCTGAATGGATTATAGAACTCCTGACAGTGAATTAAAAACGTTTTTAGCGGACCTTCAACAGCTAAAATCCTAGCTGGTTGATATTTCGATGTTACATCGAATCAATGGCGCCTCATATATGCCCTCATATCACTGATATCAGTGTCAGTGCTAGGAAAGATCCCTCACAAGGGGCAAAAGTGCAACATGTTGAGGACTCACACTCTCTCCCATTTCATCAATCAACCAAAGAGAGCACCCAGAACTAGGCTAAGATTGGGGCTTTACGTCCTGTATTAATGCACTTGGCACGGTAATTAGGACAGGAGGGTGACAAGACATTGAGGCAAAGGATGATTGAAACAAATGTCCAACATATGCCCAGGTGACACAGCAAGAGCTGGATTCAAACCCTGCACCCAGCGATTGGCAGCCCATGCTACACCAACCTCCCCGGAATACAACTCAGCACCCAACCCATTAACACTGAACAAGACTTCACCTACTCTAAAACAGTGAATAAATAATGACGTTGTCGAAAGTACATGAATGTCATGTTACTTCAATCGTTACCATGGAGACGGCACAAAAAAAGAGGCCATTTAGCTAGTTTTCTAGGGCTAAAATGGCAGAGGGGCTTAAGGTCTTAAGCCAGTAGACTGAGAGACTGGAATGTTAGATTTCTATCAGCAGTTTAATTCATGTTTATTAAATCAGCCAGAAATCAGACAATTTGCAATGAAAATTCAAGCTGAATTTCTTCTATAGCGATTTTCCTTACACGATAACTTAGTTAAAATCAGATTTAATTTTCAGACTGCCTTTATCAAAAGAAACAAATTTGAATATAAAATATCATTGCAGACACTTTGCCTTTCCCCAGTAATTCTATATGATTGCTTGACTGGAGAGCAGTTATGCCAAAATCCCCTCTAAATTTGCAATTACTTCAAATTAGACACATCAACTTGTGTTTGATGACTACATGTGGAATTTTAGTATATTCTTTATCGACATTGTAATGGATGTCTTTTTGATAGGCATCACGAACCGAACAAGCCTCGTAGCAATTTGCATTAATTGGCAATAATTTATACTGCGCCAAAAAGATATATACCAATAAAACAAGTTAGTACTTGAAACAGATAAATCTGAATGCAGCATGTGAAATTTACGAATTACATGTGGCGTGTACTGTAAAGTCAGTTCTCCTTACTTTTACGACAGTTGCCGTTAAAGCAATGATACCTGTCGTAAAACGGCAATTTTTATATGTAATTTATATTCGTTATGGTTGCTGCTGTTACAGTCTGTAAATCTGGCAATCAAAACGAGTGGACTATGCCACTGTGAAAACGGCACTTAATGTGTTATCACGCTGATGATTTGTCATGATCATACCTAATACTTTCAATATTAATTTGACTTAAGGAGACTAATCCCGCTTGTTGGTGAAGGCCAAACGAAAAGGATTACGCACCTGACTTTTACTCTAAAATCAGTTATGACAAATCAAATGGCCTTCTCTTGGTCATGACTAGTCAAGCAGCCTCTGTGGTTCTAATATTAAATGAATGATGACAAAACATCTTCGGTAATATACGAGTCAAAAAGTCATTCTTCTTGAGTCAAAAAGTCATTCTTCTTGAGTCAAAAAGTCATTTTTCATGAGTCAAAAAGTGCATTTTTCACTGAGAAATGGTACTGTCTTTTTGCATAACAAACTTACATACTTCAAGAGATACAGCTGGATTTACAGTGTATCTAAACCTCCATATTGTATATCTACCTGTTTATCTACCCGTATATCTATTTGTCTTTCTGTCATCAATCTCACGATCTATCTACATATCTGTCTGTCTGGGCCATGCTCAATGGTGCACTGTTGAGCTGCAAACCCCCCAGAAGGTGGTTTTGGATTCTTGTCCAGGCTAACCATGTTAGGTGGATATGCCTCAAGTGGTCCTTGTCTTATTACCTACATGTCCCCATCAGTCCTCTATATATCAGTGCAAAACAGGACATATATAAAGGCCTGTTACTCACCATTCCATCTATCTATCTATCTATCCATTTACCTTTCTATCTATCTATCTATTTATGAGAGATGTTCTGGATACTCACAAGGGTTGATTAATGAGACGGGAGAAACAGAAGGATTCCTTAATATTTCACACATTTACCCCTTTTAAGGATCTTTTGCTTTCCCAGCATAGACACTGATACAAGGGGCCGCCACTTAAATGTCTCATCCACACTACATCAAGCTGGGTTGTCGCTCGAAAGTCCACTATAAAATATTGGGTTTAACCCTCAGCAGAGCACATTTCCACCAAACCACTCAGCCACCCACCTGCCTATTTAGTGAACAATGCGTTTTAATACGCCATGGTATAAAACCAACTTGCTATGTGTAACACCTTCCTCCTGTTAGTACTAAGTAGTATGTTTAGTGCTGCTTTTTGCAACTTGATGAGAGACTGCACCCCCATGAGGGACCACATCATAGTCCCAGAAGAACCCTGACATCAGTGTCTGTGCTCGGCCAGTAAAAAAAACCCATACATGGGGTAAATTTGTAACATGGTGAGGACTCCTGTTCTCTCTCCAATCTCATCAATCAGCCCCTGTAACTTGTAAGCATCCAGAACTAGGATTAGAGGGCTGCACTTACCATATCTATCTGTGTATCTAGCAATCAATATATATATATCTATACATGTATGTATTTATCTATCTATCTATTACACAGAGAGACCATTTCATAGTCCCAGTAGAAGCAGTCTTATGACACAACTCAGCAGAAGCATCACTCAGAAACTAAAATGTTATGGTTCTATTTTCCACTTACAATGAGTGTGTCTACCTTCAGTCTACTCTCTGTCTATCGTCCTAGGAGGCTGTTTGTCTTTCTTGGATAGAACTATATGGCCCATAGCCCCGGTTGCATGTCAATAGAGAATTCCGTTTCATACAATTGCTGCTCGGGGCTTACAATTATATCCGAGGCAGCTAGAAATCTGCCTGGCTGTTTTAAATCATTCAACTCACGCGAAAAACCATTTATTGAACAATAGCAATTCTATATCAAACTTTTTTTTCATTCTCCCTTTTTACAGACTAAGATTTCATAAATTGAACTCATAAAAGGAGCAGGATGCCAGGCACATGACAGTGAATAATTTATAAAAGAAATTCTCTATGGTGAAAAGTGAAAAGGAGTCTGCAGTGACAAATGCCACACAATGCAGTAAAATAAGATCAAATGGATTTTGCGAAATTTTATCGGTTCAACGGAAGAAAGGATTACAGTTGAGATGAAAAGATAGACTGACTAGCATTGAAGAGGATATTGAATGGTCGGAGTTCTATATTTTATAGATTGTCAAATATGAAACCTTAGCCACTGTGTTATAAGGTCAAGAGTGTGGGGTAATTTGCTGTTGGTGGTGCACTGGTCAGCCGAAAGTTGGGCTCCGGGTATGATTTTCGCTTTGGCTGGGTCAACTTGACTCATGTTGAACAGCAGTTTCAACCATCCTTCAATTATTACCATATACTCCTCCTGTCCTAATAAGTGTCCCAAATGCATAAATGTAGGACGCAAAGCCCCAATCATCCATCCATTTGTGTTATGTAGATAGATAGATCTATGGTTTGTGCAGCCCTCTAAGCTCAGTCCTGGATGCTTACAAGGGCTGATTGATTCTTCAACTATGAAGTGGTCTCTCATGGGGGTGGCCTAGGGAGCCCAGCCCATCCCCCCTGGGGAGCCCACCCCAGCCCATCCCCCCTGGGGAGCCCACCCCAACCCCAGCCCATCCCCCAGACCACTGAGATGGAAATAACATTTTTAAGAAAACATGGAGCAACGGGCGCTTGCGAATGCCAAAATGACGCCCGCTCCACCCCCGACCCAGACTTCCCTGTCTGGATCTGCTACTGGTCTTTTAAGATTGTTAAAATTAATAAGACTCTCTAGAAAACTCCTCTATATAGAATTGAACTCAAGAACTAAACAGACAATTAATTGGGTGAAGGAATGAGACCCAATCTTTTACTACTGTGCCACAGAGCAGTACACTCTCGTCTACTAAGTCTTAGTCCTATAAATTACTGCGCCCATTAGTCGATTATTGCCTTGGAAAAAATAAGCACCGGTAAGTCCATATTTAAAATAAATACCACAAAAAAGAAGATAAAATGACGGTAGTAAATTAAGTATGTTGCAGGTAATCACATTTTACCTTTGAAGGGGAACCAGGACTTGGTTTCAGGAGGGGGGAGCTCAAGGGGGGGAGGGTTAGATAAACGAGCCCCACGGGCCCCAGGTGGTTAGAGAGCCTTCCAATCTGTAAAAGCTGGTCAATTTTCAGTAAGCTAACATTTACTTCGCCTATTTCATGGATTCAATGAAATTAGCAGGTGCTTGTGTGGTGAGGATGGAAGCAGGTTGGGCCTAACACACAGTGCACTTTTGCGGGAAACAATGGAGGATAGAGGCCGCAGAGAGTGCTGTTTGGTGTAGCTGCATTGCATGTAAGTCGAAGTGAGATATACACTATACAGTGTCCCTGAGATTTAAGATCACCCTTTTACAGCCATGGAGTGGTCTCTCAGGCAACTGGGCATCTGGGTCGTTAAGGTTCCTGTCTGCTCCACAGAAGGTCTTTGCCTGCATGGGTTCGGACCACAGATTGGAACCAAACGTTTCCAGTGGACCTTCATGAGCAAAATTCCAACTTGATGTCGTTTATCAGACATAAATTGGTAGCCCCTTGTATCAGTGTCTGTGCTGGGCAAGTAAAAGATCCCTCACATGGAGTAAACTTATGAGTAACAAGGTGGTAGGAGTTTGTGAAACTATTTATTTCATAGAATGGACACCTTTTTTTTTCGATTCTAGCTTCTGACGTCCCAAAACTGTTTAAGAAATGATTTATTATTAAGAAATTATCAGGAACATTTACCAGATAGGCCAATGTTTTTCTGGATCAGTCCGGAATACAGTTATGACAGTCACATTTTTGCCAGTCAGGTTTATAACAGGAGATTTCATGACACAAGGGACCAACGTTGTATCCTGTTGTATAGCGTCATAGTAAGATTGTTTATGACACCCACTTAATGGCTGATACCATCTGCTCACTGGAGCACTTGAGCTAATGATTATGCAGGATTTAGACCTGTATGCTTTATGTGAAGAAATAATATAACAACGCAAAGCTATACAGCTCCCATCAAGTATAAATTTCTGTGCCTTCAAAGAACTAACAGCAATCAAGAAAAAAAATCAAAATGAAAACTACTTTCAATTCTGTGTGTGGAGCATGAAAATAGGGTACAGAACGGGAGCATAAATTCAGAATTTACAACCAAGGAATTTTATAAATCCAGTTGTTTGAAGACATCAATGCTGTTACTATGCAGTCCCCATCTACCTATTGAAAATTAGCTGTTAATTTGTTGTTAGCTAATTTGCGACCCTGCTGATGAGTGGTGTGACTCACACTATGAAAACTGTCCTTATCATTCATGGTAAAATTTGATCCATTATCACCCAAAAGTGAGCTACATAACGTTCACTGATCAGACCCACACCAAAAAATTCCTTACAAAATTTAGATTAATATGAGCCTTGTCTGATGAGTGAACCCCATGTAGCTTGTAGTGAAAACTGGCCTTAAAAGTTGGAATCAGGGAAATTTCAAAATGGCCACCATTTGTTATTGCTCTCTGCACATGCTCAATAGGTCTGAGCATGCTCAGTGGAATCAGGTTACTCCCGGGCATGCTCAGTGCCAAATTTGGTCAGAGCAAATTTTCCATTGCATTTCTATAGTGACTCAGTCACTGACTTTTTTGATAACATGACAAGGATAGGATATGACCTCTGTTACTAGATATGAGTAATTAAACATAACATAGCACTACAAGGATAATATATATATAGGGCCATGCACAATTATCATCTCACAAGGTGCATTTGAGTGCGTGTCTGTATAGGTACTCATAATTCCAAGGCTGTAAGGGAGAGTGAAAAAAATTTAAAGGTCAAAAGTACATGTACTTAGTTTCCCCACTGCATGTGTTGAGTCACAAAGTCAATTAAATTTTCACATTGAGTAAAGAAATGCATAGAATTTGTCAAAAAAAGGAGGCGCATGATTACCAAGGCAAAACGTTTGCACGCATGCTACAATTGTGATGATCAATGCACTGTGTTCATAATGAAAAAAAAATGAAAAAAGGAGAGACTGGAAGGATTAAACAAAGAAATTGAAAAGATGAAAACAGCTTTAAAAAGTGAAAAGTAAAAAAAAATCCAAGAGAGAAGACAGATAATAAAATACTACTCCATAGAAAATAGAAAATTAGAAATTTTGGAAAAAATCATGCGATGTGCTCATCAGCATGCAATGACATCACCGCGCTCACAAATTTAAACAAAACTCACATTGATGCAAGTTCCAGCCAATATTTGCCCAAAAAGGGAGGGAGGAAAAAAGCAGCCGAAATGAGGGAATCCTCCTTCAAAAAGATCACAGAAAATTCAGAGCGCAATATCATGCGAACTCTCACTCACCCCGTGAATTAGAACGAGAATAGGGAACGTCAAAGATGGAGGATGAATGAAACATCGCAAGCGCATTGATGTAATCAGTGTTTGAAATTTAAAGAGTTATGTACTGTCAGCAAAATGAAAGCGGGTTTGGATTAAATGAATCCACGAATGAATAGAGGAGCACGAGGGGGGGAACAGAAAGGCAGAAGGATGAAGCCGGGGGGGGGGGTTGTTTCAGCAAAGTTTTAATTAATTCTTCAATAACCTTTGAGAGTACTACAATGACTTTGATATATGACAGGGGCGGGGCAACCCTTTCAGAGTTTGCTTCAAAGGTCTATATTTAATCTTATACAAATTTTGAGTGCAGTTTTACTTTCTTCTTCACTAACTCCGGCTATGCACCTGACCACAACATCTATCATTGGTGTAAATTGTGTCCCACTTATGATATCCTTACTTTCTTCTTCCTCTCTTACTTTCTTCTTTCTCTCTTTCTAGCTTACATCATTTCTCTATCCCTCTTTAGGTGTCTTTCATTCTTTCCTTCCACATCTCTGGATAATTTTTTTCTTTTCTTGCTTCTTTCTTAATGGCTTATTTCTCCCTTCTTCCCTATGTCTTTAAACCTTTCTTTCCATACCTTTCTTTAATGGCTAATTCTTCAGCTGTTTTCCACATTTCATCATTCCTTGTGTCACTTTGTGTGTAGGCCTTATCCCATCCTTCTTCCAACGTTTCTTATTTTAAACTTGTTGATATTTTTCTTCCAGTAATTCCATTGCCATTTTCACTGATCTAGACAGTGTCTCGGTGTTTATTCAACACGCCCAATTTTGCTGCACATAATGCTCGTGTTGTAAGGTAGCCAGGCAGTTCATCAGCTATTGAAATGACTTGAAATGAAGATATCTTCCGATTTAACTGACTTCTGTTTATGACTTCTGTTTATTATACAATAAAGTACTGTTACACACCCTCATCATCAAATAATAAATATCTATTTTGCTGATATAAATATATTCCACAGATATATCTGGCCTCTCCTCTGCTCTCCTTTTTTCTATTCAACGATACTCTGTATCATAATTTACTGCATTGTATTTTATTCTACTCTAGAGCTATTTATTCCCAACACTGTTATTCTCTATTTAACTATTTAATTCTATTCTAAAATATATTCTAAAATCTTTAATCTATTTTGATATCTATTCTAAAATCTATCTGTTCTACAATCCTTCCAATCTTTCTTAGGTTTCCCAGTCTTTTCATTTTCCCTTTTTTTCTCCCTCTCCCCTTCTCAACCCCCCTTTCTCACAAGTCACAACCCCCCCCCTTCTCACTACCCACCCTCTCTCTTTCCTACATCACCCCCCCTCCTCATACCTCACCAATCCACCCCACCCCTATCAACTATCCACCAAGCCATTTCTTCCAACCTGTTATAAATTAGCTCCTGACAAAGATAGATGTGCCTGGTAATTATTTAGCCCATCTACTTAGATGTTGTCTTTCCCCAGCTGACTTTTCTGGGCCAATTTTCTCCTGGCTCAATATAAGTCAGTCTGATGCGCCATTCTCACTTTTAAACACTGTGAGGCTATTATAGTTTATCCACCGGGAAGGGCCCATCTATCTGTTTATATCTATTTAGCCGTTTATATCCGCTTGGCTGTTCAAGGAGTGTAGGTCGCTGTGGTATGTTGAAGAACTGTGTTATATATTCTATTTGCAAATACTTGGAAGCAGTTTCCTTTATGCTAAGTTGTTGGCTTTCATTTTACAGCCCTTGAATGGATGTTCTTGGTACTAACAAGGTTTGAAGAGAGGACAAAGGGGGGAGGGGAGCTCACAACATAAGCCTTATAATGTATTCAATTAAATTTCATTTCCCGGTGAAGGATCTTTTTTTGGATCGCATAGACACAACTACTGATTTTTAAAATAACTCTTCCAAATGAAAGATAAATAATTATTATGCTGCTGGGTGGTTGAGTGGTAAGAGACCATTTCTGGACCACTGAAGGTCCCTGTGCATGGGATTGAACCCCAGGAGCGGAATCAAAAATCGTCAGGGCTTGAGTGGACCTTCAGGAGCAAAATTCCGTTCGTATGAGATGTTTAATTGGTGGTCCCTTGTATCAGTGTCTGTGCTGGGCAAGTAAAAGATCCTTCACATGTGGTTAATGTGCAAAATGTTAAGGACTCTCGCACTCCCTTTCATCTCATCGATCAATCCTTATGAGTGCCTAGAATTGGATTGAGAGGACTGCACGTACCATATCTATCTATATATATCTCATATGGCTGAGTGATGATTAAAATATACCAAAATGTTCCTTGTGGGGTAATTTCCCTATACCTGCATGAATTGCATTTCAGCTTCTGAGTTTCTCTGGGTGATCAATCTGTATAAATGATAATATTTTATCATTTTCTCTTTCAGAACAGCAACATTACTTAGTAAGTACATATCTGAACAAGTATACATCCTCGCCAGGTATTTATTCCATCTGTAACTTCATAGCTAAGAAATCACTGACAAAACAAGGAAACAGAATCACACAGCCATCTGTATACCTCTAGAGACAAACAAGACACCCAGATAAATCTTCATGTCTATTTTCAGGGGTTTTGCAACCAAGGAATTCCATAATTCATAGGTTGTGTCAGAGCTACTCCATCTTCTGTTTTGGCCAACGTTTGAATTCATGGACTTCCGGTTAGGCAATGAGGCATTGTGGTACTTCCTGTGTCTTAAGGGTCACATGACACAGGAAAATCGAAACTAAACAGGCTGAGTCTGCAATTTCGAAGACAATACTGGTTTTACATAAATGTAACAAATATTGAAAAGATAATATTCTTGGATTCTTTCTAATTCTGTATTTTTAAAACATCTATAGTAAGTGAGTGGATTTATAAAGCTTCTGCGCAAGTTTTAGAGGGCTTGTTGGTACACATTTATTAAATAATCTTAAAAGTGATTTGGTGATAGTATTGTGTTTTTGTTTAATCTTTACCATGCCTGCAGATATATGAAAGTGTGATGCAGTCCTCTAAGGCCGGTCATTGATTGGACCTAACAAGCATTCGTTGATGAAATTGGAGATGGCAGAAGTCCTCAACAGGTTGCACATTTACCCCGTGGTGGGGGATCTTTCACTGGCTCAGCGTAGACCTTGTTACACAGGGCTGTCGATTTAATGCCTCATTTGAATGCCATCCAGCTGGGATGTTGATCATGGAGGCCTGCCAATGTATTGTTCTATCTTTAGGACAGCCGAGTGAATGCTGGCCAAAACAAGCACCTTTACTAATTTTGCTGCCCAGCGCTTCAACTCACCTAGGCCTTTGCTTTTTCCTTGAATAGAATTAATACATATAAATGGATGGATAGTTAGGATTCTAAGTCCTGTATTCATGCACTTGCTGTGCTGCCATCAGACGGGGTAAAGTCGGCAATCCGGGGGAAAGTTGGCTGGCTATTTTAACCCACTTAATAGAAAATGCTTACTTTTCTCACTGACAGGTTTCTTTGGCAAATTTGCCACCTGTGTCAGTGAGGTAAGTTGGCATTTCTGCCATTAAGTGAGTTAAAATAGCCGGCAAAGTTTCCCCCAGATTGCCAACTTTTCGCGTTTCAGGACACAGCATTCAGGTGAAGAATTGAAACTGCTGTCCAACATTTTCCAACTTTTATAAATCCAGGTTACTCGACCAGACTGAGAGTCGAACCCGAAACACAGCAACTGGCAGGCCAGTGTGCTACCAGCTGAGCTCACTGTATCCCCCTCTGTTAAGTACATCTTCAATATTCAATTGCAAAACTAATATATCCATTTAATCATGCGTGGCAAGATAAATCAAGTATATCTGTCTGATTACAGTGACTCCGCGACAGTAATAAGTCATGGCGTTACCTACAAAGACAAACGATAATATAGAAATCGAACAAAAGAACACAACTAAAAAAAACATCAATGATCAATAAACAAATATGTCCCTTGGCAGCACTGAACAAATATGCCTCCATATATCAGCTGCACTTGTATAGAGTTATTGTGAACTTGGCAACTGCACTGGTATACAATTCCACAATTATTGACGAAAGAATCAGATTTTATCTGGAGCATATGAGTGGAAACTACAAGGTGGAAGTACCAGGAAAAGCTCAGAAAATATGAAATACGATGACCATTCACAGATTTTCAGAGTTATTTATGTACAGGATAGCAGATAGAAATGGACAGGAGGTCTGAGGATAGATAGACAGATATAGACAGATAGATAAACAGACAAATTTATAAACAGATTAACAGATTCATGCATGCGACAAATTTGAATTCTATAGGGATGCTTCTATAGATAGAGAAGCGAGTATCTTGTTTAAGACACAAGTATCCCTTATATAAATGCATATATTATTTTAAGAACACATGTATTATGTTCAGGTGACCAAAAGTGTATTCATTCATACTGATTACAAGCAAACATAATTTTTGCTTGACAAGTGTAATGGATCACCTAAAAACAACATTTAGAATTCCCTTAGAAAAGGGGAATTATGTCTATCTGTGATACATCTTACTACTAACCACCCCAGAAGAGTAAAATCAAAGAAGAAAGCTCCAGCTCTGAGACCTCGCTGACACAACTTGACAGCTATGTATGCCCCGCAGCAAATAATTTTTTTGAAATAATTATTCTGTGCGGACCTATAATTTAAAGATGGCAGCATGGCATACGTCTTGGAGGGTGACCAGGGGGGTTTCTTTGCTTGTGGGAACCAGTCTTTAGATAGAAATTGCCTCATCAGTCCCTAATGTTGACACACAGAAAAGGTTACACAGAGAAGTTGCAGGGACCTAAGGGGATAATTTAAGCCCCCCTGACCAATCATTTGTGGCCTGTCTGATCTGTAAAGCCGGGTAGCCCATCCCCTGCTCACTTCATTAAGTATTCTTTGTCTTTCGTACCCGCAGGGCTCATATATTGTAGACATACATGAATAGAACATAAATAATTCCAATTATTTTGATATGTTGCTCATGAAGCCCTAGCCAGTAACAATGACTTATAAGTGTAATATGATTTGTCTGATATTGCCGCAATGATTTGTGCAATGTAATGCAATTGAACGGCAGGGTAAAAGTTACAAATGAGCAGGGGAGACAAGCGAAAGAGGAGAGGAGGAGACGAAAGAGGACATAAATAGAAGAGACGAGAGAGGAGAGAATGGGAGGAGACGAGGGAGGGGGCGAGAGAGGGGATGAATTGGAAGGGGCGGGGAGGAGAGGGAATGAGAGGGGAGGAGGGGGAAGGAGAAGGGAGGAGGGGGAAGGAGAAGGGAGGAGAGGGAAGGAGAGGGAAGGCAAGGGAAGGAGAGGGAAGGAGAGGGAAGGAGAGGGAAGGAGAGGGAAGGAGAGGGAAGGAGAGGGAAGGAGAGGGAAGGAGAGGGAAGGAAAGGAAACACGAGAAGACAAGAAGAAACAAGAGGAGAAGAGAGAAGAAGAGAGGAGTGCAGGACAGGCAGGACAGTATGAAATATATGGCACTGCAGGACAGACGATGAAAGGACAAAAGACGAAAGGACATAGAAGACAGAACAGAAGATGAGAGGACCGAACATAGAATGCTAGACTTACAAGGCAGGGATTGGATTGCAAAGTAATCATGATCAAAGTCATCTTTGAAATCACTTTCACCAGCAGTATGTATATTTCAAACGACAACTACTGCTGTAGGTCAGCTTTGACAAGGACAAGCGAACACATTTGCAGGAGCTTTAATTGCAAATGAGTGGCTCAGTGACGTCACAATTAGCCTTTTGAGGCTCGTTAGGAGACAATAGGCTGCAACAAAAGCACAAAAAACTTGCAACAATCAGGATATGAGAGAATCTGCATGATTAAAGTCTTAGAGTTTCATTACAGAGAGAATTAGAAGGATGATCTGTGGCCATCTGTGCCCCACAGCCAGGCTTCTCCTTCAAATAACTTGTGTACAACCGGAAGTCCCATACAACTACTGCTTCCTGTTTGGCATTCGCTTCCTTCCTGTTGTGCTTCCCTGTGCTTCTGTGGTTTTCAACAAATGGCCATCAATTACTTTGGCTTTAAAGTGCACAAATTACACACAAATTACACCATCAATTGACCTAATGTGTTTTGGTGTTTGTTCTTGAACTAGGAATGATCCAACTATACTCATATAAGGAATTAAGGATTGATATAAGATGCATAGTCAAGGATGCAGAATATCTGCAAAGATATCAACCTTGGGACCCATTGAGCAATAAAACAATCAATCAATCAATAAGTTTACCAAGGGGAATATTGTGTCTACTATCTCTGGCAGACATGATCTATCCATTTGACATTCTATCTGTCCATGGTGCTATTAATGCCTTAATATTTTGCTACTATTATGATAATTGTAATATGCATTATGCATCAATAAAAAAAACTATCTATATATGGATCTGTCTATGAATTTGTCTGTACGTTATCGGTCCAGATCTGTGTAATGATGTTATCATTCTAATCTATCTCTCTATCAATCTATTGATCTATCAATCTATCGATCTATCAATCTATCGGTCTATCTATCTATCTGCAGAGATCTATTTATGTCTCTATCTGTCCCTTTTAATTAATTTCACACAGGAACTGAGAAATCAAACCCACAGCTCCATCAAATGAACTTCCTCATTCACCTCCTTACCCATTAGGCTTCTTTCCTCAATTGCCATTACCCCATTCTTCTTATCTTTAATTCCATCTGCCTCTTTGCGATGCATTTCTTCACATAACTTTTTATCTGGTTATCTGGGCGTTTTTCAATTAAGATTCCCAGGCTCCTAATGAATTAAAGATTTTGTGTGTCACTTTTGGTATGGACAAAACTTTGCTGTCATGGGATTTTGCTGGCCAACAAAAGACACTTAAAACTCCACAGCAGCTGTTTGCTTTGGGGCCATTTTTAAACGATATCTCTATAATCATAATCCGAAACTTCCAAAATTAATACAGGTTTGAAGTTGAAGGGTGGATAGGGGACTTTAATATCATTTTTATTATCTGTACAATAAAGACACTGGAATTCAGCAGTTATTTTAAAGTGTACTGCGGTCAACCAGTCTAAGAGATGATATCACCCAATGGATATGAGTCATAATTAAAGCTAGATACTAATAAATAGAAGGATCATTACGGTAAGTGAAGCCCTTTTGGACCAAGTAAGAGCATTAACGAGGACTGATTCATGACATGAGAGAGAGAGAGAGGGGAGAGAGAGGGGGGAGAGAGAGGGGAGAGAGAGGGGGGAGAGAGAGGGGAGTGAGGGGGGGAGAGAGAGCGTCCTCAACGCTTCTTCTTCTTCTTCAAATTACATCACGCATAACTCATTTACCCCTATTTGAGGGATCTTTTACTTGCCAACACTGGCAATGTCACAATGGGCAGCTTTAACATCTCTTGCAGACAACATCCATCTGAATTGGCTCTTGAAGGTCCACTGAAAATCTTTGGCTCCCCACCCGGCGTTCGAACCCGTGCAGGCAAAGACCTTCTGCAGAGCCGCAGGCCAGACCTGCAACAACTAAGCTTCCATGATAATATTGGTATTACAGGGCTTGGCTTAAGAAGGAGCATTTTGATCATTTTGGAAATTCCTATGTACATATGTGTTCTTATGGCTGTAAGAGGAACAAATAGATGAGCACCAATATGGCAACTCCTCTTCAACATTTAAACCAAATCATTTGCAGTCACTTTAGCATAAACTTTAATCTCTAATCCGCAGAACAAGATATTTAGCAATCACTCTTCGATATCAGACAGAAAATTCTGTTGTTATAAAGCCCAGCAATTTGAAAACAAATCTTTCCATTAAAACGGCTTTAATTGATATTGCTTCGAGTTTCAACAATAATCATGGGGGCTTTCATCGTCGTGAAACATTAGCTAAAATGATATTTCTTATTTGGTAGAGAGTTGGTTTTTACAATGCTTAATTTCCAAACAATGATATTGCTATCCCTGATCGCTCCATTATAATCTCATTGAAGTATGTTTTGTCAAATTACAACTCATTAGATCGTGATTTCTGGCTGCTACGTTGAATTATTTTCACAGCGAGTTATTCGCTTGCGTTTGTCACTGTTCTGTGATGGTTAACTTGCAGCAATGGATCAGCGACATAAAGGCAATAGAGACATTTTTTCCCACTTGAGGCATTTATACCATGGCCTTTATAAATAAATTTGAAATTCATGAATGCAAAAAAGCCGGACAGAATTTAGTTATCTGCTGATCTGACGGCCCGTTGCGGCTGCATTGATAATGCGTGTCACCCCCTACATTTTCTTTGAAAATCATGCCCCGGAACAGCAGGATGAAATATGAATATACCAGGGAGTTATCTAATAGAAGACCAGTGAGACTAATTAATGCAGACTATGCATTTACCTGCAGTTTATTGAACCTTCAATACAGCTATGATACATAGTAGCACTCTACCCTGCTCTACCCGTTCATGATTCAACCATGTGCACCTGATGTGCTTTTAACCGAGCAACCCAGCTGTCAAATTCTGATTTAATTCCTGTTTTGTGTTGACAAGATAAAAGCTTATTACAAGTACATCAACCTTCCATTTAGCACATTCGGAAAAATGGAAAAGAAATTTGCAAAATGTTACTAATATACAGTGTACTTTGCGTCATTGTACACTAAAACCTCTCTATTTACATAGTATTATGGTAAAAAATTATTCCATAGTGGTAGTATATAACTGAATAAGTTCTATTGGATCTTACTTGTTCAGTTTACTATACACTGGAACCCAGTAATTTCACTTCAGCAAGGCAGTTATCTGGGTGAGTATTTTATACTATGTTCAAATAAATGAAAAGTAAGTCAAATCTAATGAAAATTTATCATTTTTACGTGTCTAGTATTGTCTGCTGTAAAATGTTTACCTCTAATGGAATGTTATACTTTCTTAAAGGAATCAAACATTGTTATATTAGATTTTAGAGACACTTGTGTAATTTTAATCAGAAAACTTTTAAAAACCAACACAAAACATCCAGTTTGCAGTCCTGCAGAAAACTAGTTCTACAACAGTTAGCAGCAGAGCAGCCCCGCAGCAATTTAAATAAAAAAGCAACGGCAAGAATATTGCGAAACAAAATTGTAAATAATTCTGAAATATTACATTAAAATTTAGAATTGCGCATTGCATCGAGTGTTGGAAAATTACATGTAAAAATGATGAGTATTATGTTCAAGCAAATGGGCAAAAAAAGTTTTTAATCTTGAAGGAACAATAGCCGATTTTAGGGTAACGAAGTGAACAATGCGATTGTTAATGATGTGAGCATAGAATTGCCATAGCAACAATGCGTTCTAATACCAAGGAGGCGATATTAATTAGAAATATGTGTGCTCCAGAAACAAGTGATTCATTTGGCCAAGATTGTTTTCACCACGACAAATGCTGGAATAATAGTAAAATTCAGCCTTATTCAGGCACACTTCTCTATGAATTAACCGTTGTGTTCCATCCGTATTGTGACCAGATGTCCATGTTTAGTTTCCGCTTATTTTGTTTTTAATTTCAAATCATCTTCAGAAGTTAATACACCATGCTGCCAATGGGAAGTGCCAACTGGATCAGCAGACACAGGTTGACCACTGAACACGACACCAAAAAATAGGCCCTATGCCATTTGTATTTAAGTCAACATTACGATCTTGTGTATTTTATTTTAAAATTCATTATTCATACTTAAAAAAAAACTTCTATTTAGATTTTGTTTTATTCACTATCTGCCAAGGTGACACATATAATCACAAGAACATCTTTTACTTACTGATAGCAAAAATAATCGCAACTTAGGCCACCTTCTACATGAAGATAGATAGATAGATAGATTGATAGATAGATAGATAGAGACAGAGAAAAATACAGACAGGCAGAGAGACAATGAATTAATGGACATGTACATGTAGTTAGGCATCAAGCAAGTCCAACTGACCAATCCAGAGTTTGAATTTAATCTGGAACCCATCAATTGGAAGCTTCAAACTGCATTTACTGTTGACGAAAAAGGAAGAAGTGGCATAAAGAGGGGTTCTCGGCAGGGGACACCTGAGGGGCCATGGGATATTCTGTAAGGACCCCAATGGTGTCCCTATTGGGGGGGGGGAGCAGATGCACCATCATATTGGACCTGTACTCCCCCCCACCAGGTGCCCCCATATGAACTTTCAACATTGGATAAAATATACAATAAATGAGGGACCCCCTCTACCTCTTCTGTTATAGATCTATTACTCCCTCTAGTTTACACGTAAATAAATTCAGTCAGATTGAGTTCAGCATGCTTTTGACTTACATTAAGTAGTTATTGATGGCAATTTATGCCTAAAAATTAGGTACCATTCATGTTATATTCATATATATATATATACATATATTACCTTACCACACAGTGCCAGCACAGCTACCTAACTACCTCATGTCAAATGCAATACTCTTTGCTGCAAATTGACTTTTATTGCTTGCCTTGGCATTATTTTATGGAGCTTGCTGAATATAGCAAGGTTTGTCATATTATACCACTTTGCCTGGCGTTTTCAGAGAGTTAAATGGATCGTTTGCTGTCTTTAGGTTTTTAGCAGAAGGAATAATGGTTTAATATATCTGAGACTAGTTTTTAATTGATCACAGAATATGTTAAACTTTTGCATACATCTTACATCATCATTGAGGGGTTGGATGTAAACTTAATTATTCTGAACATAAAATAAGGAATGAATGATTCTTCTGTCAAATTACAAATCATTTTAGGGAAATTATGAATAACAACAACTTACTTTCATATTGCAACTATAAAAGAGATACTTGATATAACTAGTGCAATTTACAAATTGTTATAAATGCCCAAAAACAAGTTTAAATCCGCATAAACTTTTTAACATGCTATTACATGAAGATATCACTTCAAAATGACCAAAAGTGAATAACAAAACAAAATATGAATATTCATTTCTTGACATCAATTCCCTCAATGATGTTATTTTAATAGGACTACTTAATCGAACCTCTGTTACGAATTTCTAGATTATATTTGGTGCTAAATGATTTACTTCTAACGAGCGACAGAATTTAAAAGCCCATATTTCTTACTCTGCCTTATAACTGTAAGATTAAATCAAACTGACAATATCAGTCTTGGTAGAAGATGCCATCCAACATTGGGCCAGGTGGCCCAGGCACAGATAAGATTGGTTCCAGGACCCGGTAATTGCCAAAAATGACACAAAATCTTTAACTCATTAGGAGGCTGAGAATCTTAATAAAAAGCACCCAGATAAAAATTTATGAAAAGAAATGCATCGCAAAGAGGCGGATGGAATTGAAGATAAGAAGAACGGGGTGGGTAATGGCAATTGGTGGAAAGAAGCCTAATGGGTAAGAGGTGAATGAGGAAGTTCATTTGACAGAGTTGTGGGTTTAATTTCTTGAATTGTTATTTATTAGAACTGAATGGTAAGGAAGGAACAAAAGGAAGGGAGGAGAAACTGTATGAATGAAGGAAATTAAATATGGGGAACAAAGACAGATTAAATATACTGTGGGACCGTCAGATTTTATGACTTGGTTAGTTTTGCTGGAACTTCCCATCAAAAATTGATACCCCCTGAGTTTCATGCAGATTTTTAATACCCCATCCTTAGGTTTCATGCATATTTTTTGTACCTCCCCCCCTTCGACATATAAAGCAATACACAAGTATATACTGTTTGTTACACAAGGTCACTCGTACAGATTCGAGTCATTACATATACTTTTGCGCATTGAAAAGTCTAGATAGAGTGAGTTTATGCATTTTTATTTAAAAAATGTCTTTGTTAAAGTTTCTTACCCCCCCCCCTTGGTTGTGTTGTGAAAAAATAATATCCCCCTTGAAACACGTGTGAAAAGTTACTATCCCCTCGGGCAAAACTCCCATCCCCCCCAGTCATAAATTCTGAACAGTCCCTGTGTAGAAAGAGAAAATGGACAGATGTTATGATGTTGACAGATATATCAACATATTATATTTTTGAAGTTTTTTATTTTAACTCTGTGCCATCAGAATGCATTTATTTTAATTGGTCAAAGTTTGTCATGTCAAACTCAAACTATAATCTGAGAAAAGCTTACTTTCTATGTCAACTTATCAAACCAAATAGTTACCAAACATTTAGCAAGATGTAGTTGTTCTGTCAAAATGCTGCCCCAACTTCTGGGAACACCAATGACTTTCTTGCTTCAACTAAGTGTGTCTCAAACCAAAAAATAACAAATCACAATTCCATGTCTAATTTTTGATGTTCAGACCCGCCTCTGCAACAGACATATCTTTTACACAGTGCAGACATATTGCATGTCAAAAAGATGTAAGACGTGTGTAAGCTTATACATGATGTGATAGAGCTATTGCGATTTGATAGGCCTGCTGGGAAATATGAGGGTATCATGTAAAACACAACAATTATTTTGTGATAGCTTATGCATATAATTATGGCAAACAGCTGTACAGCAAGGAAGGCCTACAGATACATACTTGTGTTGCTCAACGTATTTCCAAATATATCTAATTTGATTTTTCTGTCATGATGATTAATTTGATTGATGCAACTGTACCGGAATATCTCATTTCCAATTAGTGTTTTGGAATATTGTTTTAATTTTTGAAACCAAAAAAAAAAAAGTTATTGTTCCAGGTTTTAAAGCAGAAAGATTGTGTGAAATCTAAAACGAAATAAAGGCATTTTGAACTAAAAGTCATTATCTTTGTATGGTTCAATAATCGAAATGTATAAGGACTTAACAAGTATTCAGTCCTCTCTCTTAATATTTATAAGAGCATAATAATATTATTAGCTTCGCTGAGAAGCTATTGTGGAGCATGGCATTTCAACATGTGCGTTAGTGTGTATGTGAGTTGATTCCTGCAAAAACTACCGGATGGATTTAAATTTCCTTTGGCATAATGTGTTCATTTCTACCTCACAATACCTGATTAAATTTTGGTGACAATTGGAGCTTTTTGGCGCCTACAGTTAAAGAAATCTAAAAATGGCCTCTACAGTGCAGCATGCACTATCATGTTTTGCTGTAGCACTAGCAGCCAAAAGGGTTTTAATTTTTATATTCCCTCTGCAAAAATGGCTATTAAATGTCCGTAGAATGTGGCAGAGGATGCCAAAGCACTAAATTACCAACATTTCAACGTTTATTTGATGTAAACCCAACCAGAATTGCCAAAATTACCTGGGTCTTTCATCATCAGTCTTGAAATTTATCACTATCAGTTTTCCTTCAAAATTCTACAATGAGTTGATAACATTTAGACCTAAAACTTAATCAACTGCTTATGTGTGACATCTTGCATTAGTTGAAGTTAAATTTTAAATGGATAGCGAAGCTATGTGCTCTCCGAGCGCCAGTTCTAGTTTTTGAATTGGAATAAATAGTTAAAGAGTAACAACTTGCTCAATTCAGATAAGTCTGTTGCTGGTGGCTGATATTGGATTTTAAGTTAATTTATCATAATAAATATATGATTACCCTTAGACGTCTAGTAGTCATCAACATTGTATGTTACCTTTAAATCAAAGTACCATGATTTCAAATAAAAAGGAAGTATATATATTTTTTTAATGCTTTCAAAAGTTGAATAAAATGCATATGTATTACCATAATTAGCTCAATGTGTAGATTGGGTATTTGTAAGCGTCAGAAGGACTTGCAGTGAGAGCATTGAGAAATTCAAAATGAATGAACACAATTTGTATAAAAATCAATTTATTTCATTGAATAGGTACACATGACAGCACATATATCATGATATAAGTGCAGAGGGAGTTGAGACAATTTAGGCACTGGCACATTTAGACACGGTTAACTTAAGCAAAAGACACTCTTAAGACACAATTGCAGTAGCATTTTTCAAGGTGGCTCTCTGATTATTACTTATGCCGTCCTGTATAATTTATTTTTCTTCGAAGGACACCTGTTTTACTTAAGACTTTATTCGTAATGATTCTTGTAAACATATATTTCAGTTTAGAATAAAAAAATCACATGCAGTTATTCTTATTAGTTCAAAATAATCACAGTTAGCCACATTAGAAAATACCACTGCAAATAAGCAGACATTATTCTGTACCATGGTAGATAGTATTGTAACCGTTGAGATCAAGTTTTCATCATCTATCAGTTACCATAATATTATGAGTTAGGTTACAACATTCAGGAAAATTTTGTTAATATTTTGGATCACGTTGCAGTTAGCATAATACTACAATTAGAAAGTGTTTTCATTTTGATTTTCGTAATTTTCTAATATGGTTTAAAACCAAATCCAAATACATTGACAATATCATGTCTTAAACAAAATATTGACATACGTTTACCAATAGATTTTTCCTTTATCATTAGATTAGCAGATAATGACAATGAACTATCGATTTTTGCCAACAGAAAAAAACAGAACACAAAACAATATCAGTTGACCAAATATGCCATAATGTTAATAAGGTATTGTCTGCTACCATTCTCATAATTATAACAATTGTCAATAACTACATCATTGGGAAAAATAAATTATGTTAATGAATATAATGAAATAAAGGAACTGATTGGTGAAAATAATGCAATAAGTTTGAAGTGCATGATATTGAAATATCAATATGTAATATTATTGATGATGAAATTCACAAAATTCACCAAAGTCTGCCTTCTAAGTACTCTGTGAAATATTTTTTGAGATAAAAGAGGAAAGTAATCCATTGTTAGCTGTCGACACCAGTAATCCATGATATCATATTTCATTTGAAGTTGAAATATATCACAAATCGAGAACATATATTCAAAAATCATTGATTTTCTAGAGATCCAGATATCAATTTTCTTTTAGAAAGATATTGATTTATGATCAAGATTTATCAAGATTTATCAAGATCAATCACAATTAACAGTTACATCACAATTTTTATGCACAATAATCCATAGTCATATGCCATGACATAATAATCATGGCATATGACGCTTTGTAGATAAGAAAATATCCAGGTATACTCCATTTGTGTATGATACATAGTTCTTGCAAGAGATGAAGAGATAGAAATCTTACGATGAAGACAAAATAATCAATAATCCATATTTGATAATTCATAATTGAACATCGAGTTACACCCACAGTTTCAAACCTTGTTTGTACGAGGGCTCCAGACAGTGTCAGAAACACCTTCTACAATATTTTGAAGCGTGTATGACAAGCTTTTGATCACATCACTATAGTTCATGAATGATATTTATTATGTTACGATATCACTGTTGATTAAGCACGGGTTTATCTTATAATTTCATTCATATCAATCTGTAAACTGTACAGATTTTTCAGTGGCCTGATTCTCGGCCTCTAAGTCGTGATATACTGGGGGTAAGTCAAGGGGATTACCATGACCTCGCATTACTTTTGGGCTTTCATAAACATGTGCCCTTGGGTGGCCGAGGCTGGCCGAGCGAATACAACTTCCATCGAGGTGAGCATGAGCGACAAGTTTACGAGGAATCTCTCCAGATATTTCTGTATGAGGAGGTGTCTGCTTACACCCATAGTCTATAATTGTTGTTTGTCGGGCTTCTACTTGGCCCAGCATTGATGCACGGGGGTCTGCTGGTTTCATTTTAGCAAAACCTCCGGGAGTAAAAGGAGCAGCTTCACCATAAAAATCTGTAACCTCAGACTCCTGTCTGCTGTTGGTAAATAGGCATAAAGGGTCCCTGGCATGATTTCCATATCTCCTGCAAAAAGAGAAAATTATTTATATTTTCATTCAGGTAGAAATAGTTGTTGCTATGACTGCCTTTCCCAGTAGGGAGATCATTTTCTGCCTTCAGTTAATTTGGAGCCAACAAAGTTGTCAAAATGTACTGAAGAGGGAGTTATTTAACTTTTTCAAGGGATCTGTTGAATGATAGAGTTGATACAGTTGGCTCCACAGCTACAGTTCAAAACTGAAGTGCATTAATGAAAACTTTTAACGTTCTTTTGAAGATTTGACATAATGGTAAAGTACAAAGGATTTCAAGTAATGGATGCTTTTCAAGGATATTCTCCTCAATCAATCATTTTCGACAGATTGCATTCCAAAAACTTTTTTTTTTAAAAGACATCATTTCTTGTGATTATTTACCAAGTTGCATACTTGAAATGATAGGAACTAGTTAAAAGTGCTTTTGGAAAGATAATCACAGTTATAACCCTTTGCGATTATCCAAACTTTCACATGCAGTTCTATCTATTTGTCTGGCTAGTGTGTATTGTAATGTAGAAACATAAATCAATATACTTACTTTTTTCTACACAGAAACACAACTCCAAGTAATGTAATTCCAACTATAATGCCAAGAACTATTCCAATGATGACAGCCAGTATGAGCCCTGAAAGTAAAGAAATACAGTACATCAGTCGATTTGAAAGAAACAACATTAGACAGCAACAGAAAATATAACAACATATGCAATATTATTGTGCTTAATACTCAAAACAACACACATGTAATACCAGAGAGCCAATTTCTCAAGGCAGATTTATCAAAGACAAAACCACTTATCTATTGGACAAGAACTATCAGCTGCGGCCGACTTTGGGGGTTTGTTAAACTTACAGTGCATGCATGTGCAAATGAATACCCTAAGAACATATACTGTTTAATAAACAACCTAACCATTCATAAATGACAGCAATTTTTAATAAAATCCTTCTATTCAAGGTTTTCATTTCACTGCACGCTTTCATTTCACAAATACACTTTCATTCCAATAACTCATTGTTTTTTGCTTATTCTAATTACCCGCAGTACCATTTATTTTTCAAACTTTCCAACATTCCATGCCATAACCTCATTAGAAGCTCAGATGTGTGAACATTAATAACAACCAAAAACGCTATATTATTGGCTTGCATGTTTCATGAGGGTTTCAACGAGCTTTTATGGGGTTCCACCTCACACCGATCAAGTGTGAAAACTATAAATCACCCCCTTCTTTAGGTGGCAGCATGTTTAATCATTAAATGGACGTTCAACATTATAGTTCTACAGGGTTCTATCACAGAATTGAATGGAAAGCCATTGCTATGATGTCATTGGGGTAGTTATGGCAATTATAGTTTAATTTTCTTTGCAAAAGCAAATGTGCCAAACAAATTCATGATAAGGCAAGTTAACAGAAGAAATTATTTTATTGTGTCGTAAATAAACATAATGCATGATAAAAATCAATCAGGCATTTTTTGGTAAAACCACACCAATACCGAAGCTGTTGATACTGATCATTCAGTTTTTGACAACTTAAACATTTAAAGAATCTACCTAACCAGACCAAACTGTATTGTTATTTAGAATCCTATGCATGTCATGTGACAATTTGAAGAACTACTTTCAACCGCAAATCACTGGGCTGAGTAAATAGGCAGGGCAGATCTGCATTGCGCAGCGATAAAGAGTGATTATATTGAAAAAAGTTCCTGTTTGTGTAGGTGTGGTTGTTTCTGGCGGATTTTGTAATGATTTTTTGGCATGTGAGACTAAAAGATCAAAGTGAGAAAAAGTGATTAGAAGTAATATTGGTTCAAAAGAGATTACTGATTGGAAATGATGCTCATTGCTCCATGAGTTGTATGCCCAATGAAATACAAATCCACATTACTAAGTCCGGAGACCGTTTTTGTATAATTGAATTTTATTTTCAGGTCATAAATTTTTTATTTGGCACATACATTTATTATGTCAAGTACAATATCTAAATACGCTTACACATATGGATGACTCTTTTCATTAATTTTGTTCATGATTTCTTAGGTATTTTGCCACTCTGTGCTAAATAGCTCTATCATGAGGTCATACCCTGTGCTCATAGTTTATGAAATCTAGACCATGATCATTGCTCATAATCTGAGTAGGATTTTCTAGGTGTGTTGAACAAAGTAGCTTTTGCCTCTGTTATGTGCATAATACAATGGAAGAGTGGAAGTTGCATCGGGAAAGATTAGTTCAGCAGAGTCAGATGTTCATTCAAGAAATCTAGTCTGGGGTGTGACTCAAAACTCAACACACTCTATCACTTATGGCTGTTAGTGCAAGACAGTATTTGTCTTGTACAAAATGCCAATTCCCATTCCTTCATTGTATTAAAGGCAAAGAACCAAGTTCTTCGCAAAACTGTTCCAAAGTATTCATCAAAATAACTTCACAATTTAGTTTCATAATACCCTCTAAAAGCAATACAAGAAAAAGGTATTCGCTCAGCTCATTCATTCATCAAACTTATAATATCAAGATTTTAAAAGAATAAGAAATTTTGGATTGAAAAATTTCAGAAGAAAAAAGAAGAATATGAAATGTGACTTACACTCACCAAACGGGAATGCACTTTCTTCTTCCTGCTTACGTTCCACAGGTTCTGAAAATTAAAAACATTATCCATATGTTGATAAAGATGACAATACACACTTTTTTGAACAAGTATCTAATTGAAATTAATTGCAATTTGATGTCAACCCTTCTTTGAAAATGACAACTCAGGTATTCTCTCAATGTATCAAAATTATTGGTGAACCTTTTAATTTGATTATGGTCAGAAAAGGAATAACCCAAACAGTTTGTATGTCCAATTTCTGTTTGTCTACTTCCATTGTCACTCTAATTTACATTAAAGTATTATAGTTAACTGTTGCGGACAGCATTTTGATCAAGCACCACCTTTTACTATTGTTATCCGTACGCACATCTTGTTTATCTCTGCATGTTTTTGCTTTTCTGTGTGGGTGATTTCCTGCGCGATAACAATTAGTGGCTTTATCCCTAGAGTGACACACAAGGCTTGTATAGCTTGCTCAAATAACTCCATACGCATTGTAGAAAGGTCAAAGTTGAAATTCTAGAGTATACAGATGACATGGGGAACAAATTTCTGTTAATATAGTATGCATTATGCGAAAGACAATAACATGCACTCATCTCTTGTGAAGGGAGGGGAAGAAATAAGTAATGGGACAATACCGTATACAATCAATACTCTTAATGAGAATATTTATAATGGTTTTATTATTGTGGTATTTACTTTTACAAGAAAAGCTGGGTGGGGATAATTTTTAAACATGAAGCTTGTCACATAAACAACTGTTCTTGGATCATTGATAAAGTCATTATCAACATGAGGTGACTCATTGCCTGTCACTGAGAAAGCCATGCTGAACATAACGTATTACATTAGGGATACACATTTGCTCAATTTTCAGTTGAATTTGTATGTTATGAAATAGGTTTTGTTTTCTTTTTTGGAAGTGATTCCTTCATTTCACGTAACTTGGACCCATATCTTTCGCATTATTCTTTCAGTTATTTCGATTAAAGGTAAACATTAGAAAATGTCAATCTGCTAATATGATTAAATGTCAATCTGCTAATATGGTTAAACAGAACCTTAGAAGTGTCATCAATCACATTGCTTTACCATACTACATCTGTAAAATACTTACTATTGCACTCCCCCACGTCCCCAATCCAACTTCCATCCCGGCACGTCAAATACCAAACTTCTCCTGTTAGATTACATGTGACTTGTAAAGTGCTGCCCTCTCTCTTATAAGAGGCTTTTGGAGGTACCTCTAAATCAGCGCAACCTACCGCTAAAGTAAAACTAGAGATTAGGATTGACAAACACAAATTACACATTCAAAGATACATAAAGATTTTTATCCAGAACCTGTGCAGAAGCCGGAAGCTTGTTTATCCCTCGAGAGAAATGTTATATGACAAAATGAAAAGAACTGAACAAAGCAAACGTGATCCTCCATAAGAATGAGAAGCAAAACTAGCCATAATTCGTATGGTTAAACAAAATAGTGTCTACTCGATAGTTTCAAAAATTATAGGCAGCTTGATAAAAATATATTAAAAGGCTTTCAAAACTTTCTTTAATAAATATCATTTTGTTCAGACCAACTCTTACATTTTGGTTTGTCTATCTGTGAGGCTTTTACTATTATGACTATGAACAACCTTTTACCAACCTTCATATTTGATCAAGAAATGATAGCGATGCTCAGTTACATCTCGGAAAGCGAAGTATACTTGGGCATCACTTCAAGTTGTTGTGAAGAGATTTTTTTCTCGAACGTCACTCACACAAATGTCCTGCGTCTTCACGACATCACCGTCTGTGACGTACATTGTCATTGGACAGGCTCCAGGAAGTGGGTTCTTGGCAGGGTCCTCTGGAGAGTCGCCTTTCAATTTCCTGTTTGGGTTGTTGAAGTCTAGAAGAGTGAAGTTGATATTTCGGCCATTTGCCACCTGTTTACAGGAACAGAAATATTAATCTCTAAATAGAAGCACAACGCTCTGTCTCTTCTTTGCAGTAGTAAGAAGTTTTTAATGCAATAGAATTGTCTGGTTCAAGGGTAATGCAGTTTACATTTGAAAACATTTCGATAGAGCACAGGGAGACATAAAATGTCATATCATTCATAGTCGACTGGAGTAATGTAATGAACACATCAGATTTACCATTTACCGGTCAGCTGTCAAATTCTTTAGCCCAACTGTTCATAGTGAGCTGTATTCATTAAAGAATTTTCCTGACTTATCTGAGTATAGACCTTCCCTTACTTAGCTGAAAACAACTGGTCCTATGTTAACATCTTTGTGATTTTAAGATTCCATCAAACACACTTCAAGACTCACCTCAATATACCAGGGACAAGCAGAGTTTCCAAGCCGTAGCTCTCTTGTGGTTAATGTTGATATGTATCCCATGGTTCCCTTTATAGCAACATGGTTGTCTCCTTCCTGTCTTTGGCACATTTCCGGAGTTCCAGTGGCCACTAGCAACAAATGAAAACTATTAAGAAGCCATTGAAAATATTACAGAAACTGCTATCCAATTGCAGGAAGCATGACTACAATAAAATACAGGACGAATAAGATAACTGAGAAATTAATAGCAGGAAAGGTAAATATTCTGATAATTCTGTCACAAGCCTTTGGAGAGTGTTTTTGTTGAACACCTACAGAGACCAGGATTAAGATAATTTCTGTCAATTTATTGACATCGTATTAAAGATCCATGTCTTCCTAACATTTTGCAGAACAGTGTGTTCTACTTTATAAACATGCTCTCACCTTGAATACACTTGTGCCTGACTTCCAGATAAGGAAACAATTCCTTTGGACAAGGTCGTGCAATGTCCATGAAATGCCTGACTGATGCTTGGCATGACTGCCGACCTGAGCAAAGGTCTTCCAAATCTGACAACACACTTTTGAAGCACCCGAAATTTCCATATTCTCGAACACAGCGCCCTTTTCGCATTCGGCCATAATTAGCTTCTTCTATCAGAAGAACCTCGTCTTGATTACACTGGGCTGAAAACGTCTCCCACATGCAGTATTCCTGGGCTTCTGAAAATAACAATGATGAATGGTATGTAATTACTGTTGAAATAATGTGTATTGAATCAGCTTGTGCAATCCTTATTCACGGATTTTGATTAATATGCATACTGGCCCACTGAAGATGGTTTTAAACATAATGTAAACAGTGATTCTCTCCTGACTGTGTGAGGGCAAACTACTGGGAAAACAGCATGAAAATATAATTCATACCATTTGTCCTCTAAAAGCACAATGATACAAAGAACTGAGTCAAGTGTAAAACACAAGAGATTTCAGTAGTCTTTTGTGTGCTTCTTGTAACAATTTATTATTCTCAAGTTGTCACTGCACTTTAACTTGTTGATGAGGGCTGAAAATGAAGTGTTTTCTTTGAGTATTGATGTAAACAGTGGTGTTTGTTTGTGAATGAGACTGGATTTAATGTTAGTGTTCATTGCAAGCAAATAGTGAATAAATAGTCATTGTATAGAACACTAAAAGGGCACACGGCAGATGTAAAGTAAATTTTAGAAAGTCATAGCTTGTACCTATTCTATTAATCTAAGGGACAAAGAGCTCTGTCATGCTGAAGATCTGGCTTCATTTAATATGCTGTACTTAGATTTCACTTGTAGTGTGGGACTGACGATAACAATCGAAATATTTGGAGTATCCGTCAATCAGACACCAATGCTCACGTAGAAATGGGCATGAAATTTTTCATAACCATGGTCAGGATAATTAAATTGCAATGACAGTAGCTGTGATAGTGTGATACCCTAAAAAAACTACATACTTATAAGGTTCAATTCATCTTCATACAGTGTATCTTGTTTAAGAAGTGGTGCGATATCATTCTATGAGTATTCCATTTATATGCAAATTGAATTCTTGGAGAATGCCAGTATGCATTAGCAAATGGTAAGGATCATACCCTTGCCATATTTAACAGCTGTAAATAATTTAGCAGTCTGTGTAATTGAAGCCAGGGAAATGCCACTGTTTGGGCCAGTTACTTCAAAATTTTGCAACAGTGCAGCAGCAACAACCTGTAACTGCATATGGTAGAGTCAGTTAGAGGGGTTTGTCATAGAGCTAGAAATGGTTATCTGTCAAGATTATTACATTTGTTTGTCAATGTGTCAGAGTTCTTCCCAATTATTTATGACCAATGGACAATGTTTCCATTATATGAAGAGACAAAGGGATGGGCACCTTGTTGATTTACAACTTGGTTTCCTGAAGAATAACTAGTTTTTCATATCTTGACTCCTTTTCAAGATACATGAGCCAGATGTAAAATGTTCATTCCAATTTAATTTTTGTTATTTTGTATGACTTTGTGGTCTGGATAGTGTCAAATATCAAAGCAGGGAGAATGACAAGTAATGATTTGATGATTAATGAGGCCAATAATTAGTAGGAACTTCCAGACAAGACCAATGCAATGCCTTTGAATAGGTTTTGCTGTCTGAATGTTTGAGATGACAACATTTTCTGCAGCTTTGGATACAGGCACATGGGGCATCCATGCTCAGTCCTAAAGGCTCAATGATCAAAGCTGTAATGGAATGGAATGAGCCAAAACTTCTTACTTTAAACTATAATTGTATTATTTATTTAAATCTACTTCAATTGGGCATGAATTAAACAGTTACATTAAATCAGCAATCAACACATGCAGATGAAAATGGTGGTGATGTTGTAAAATAAAACGGTGGTAATGTCATAAAATATCAAAATGTAAAAACATACATGTAAGATAGGCTTGACAAAGGATGATAGATGAGCTAGGTAAATAAAGAAGTAAAATCAAAGAAAAATTACCTGGTTTCTTTATCTTTGCCACTGGAGCTCCACCTGCAAAATCAAAGAAAATCACTTTAGCTAAACTCATTTTCAGGTGTAACGACAGCAATATAACATTACACAATAACTGAAATGCAACGCTGATAGCATATCATATTTCTGAAAATTGCTTCATTATTGTAATTTATACACATGAGTCAGTATCCTGAAATTCTGCCATATCAACCATGATAATATGATTAAATGAAACATGTCAGAGGAAATAGGAATATAATTAAACTTGAAATAATTTATCCTGCAAGTAGCCATATATTCTTTTAGCTAAAATACATATTGACCTGGCTAAATAACTGCAGTGTTATCTCATCATTGCTTTGTAGCTGTGTACTAGTGTGCTACCAGTGTTAATGCCACTATGAATATTGATAAGTCGACTTGAGGTCCTGCAAATTGTATGAACATAGCCAAGAAATCTTGGCTGGCCACTTGGCCACACAAGACAAAATTGTTAAACTCAAACTGCATCTTTCACTGGCAAAGTTAGTTAGTGTGTTTTTTCTGCCTTCTGATGACTATCTCAGCCTTTTAACATTTCGGCTTATTTTCAAACACTTCAGACCGAAACTTTTTTGGCTTGATTGATGGTGCCTGTAGTGAACTTTTCACACTGTTATAAATCACAGATTGCCAGATGTTGACATTTTCTTTGCCTCAAACCAACTATCATTTTGGACAAAATGATGAATGAGTCATAATCAATTTTAAACATTGTAATGTCAAGTAAAATGGTGCCAGATTAATAACCACTATTTGCTATCATTGGCTGTGCCAACAATTCAGAAAAGAACTGTCCAAATTTCAAACAAAATTTAAGATACGGTCCATCCATCATTAATCATTTTTGTCCTAACTATCAGATTCTGTGATGACCATCCAATATCAGCACTCAGCAGGTCAGCTTGTCCTCTTGTCACCCTCAATATCAATGAGTCTTCAAAGACCTGGTTTGTTAAAATTTCAATGTCAATTGAGTCACAAGACCAATGTCACAATCTCTACATTTCATGACCGTCTGCCATTCAATGTCACTCTTAGATGTCCAATGTCACACTCCAGTCATATTGCTTTGTCACATGATGCACATCCATCAGTGCTTGACACTTTACGAGAAAAGTTGCACCCTTGCCTGTGTCAATGTGTCATCTCCTATTACATTGTGTACTTCACCGATCATAAAATCTTGGTGGTAGTAAACATGCAGGAGGAATAAAGAACTTTCAAAGATATGAAGATAAAGATTCTCTTTTCTCACGGCATAAGGCATGCTATTCGCATTTACTAAATTGTTGATTTCTTTTCATAATATCCCAAACCTGTTTTCCACTCTGACTTGAGTCAGCGAATGCACTAAAATAATCCTAACAGGCACAATGTAGTAGTTCTGTTCGTCTAAATGTCAACTGGTAATTAATAAAAAACCCCATGCCTACAGTGCGTAAACTGAGTTGAAAGATGAGCATGAAAGCAAGACGTAATCGATGTTTTGTGACACAAATAATTTCACAAGTGACTCAATATCTCATTTTAGCCTTTAATATATATACTCAATGTATATGAATTCAATGAAAGTTTTTTAAAAAATGGAGATGCAGACTTTCATGTCATGGTCACGTGCATATCATGGATTTAATCTCACTTTATATATATTACATACAAGACAATGCTCCTTTGAGTAAAAGTGTAGTTTAATATGAATTTTTAACAAGTCACATTGGAAAGGGGTATTTCCCATAATTATGCAAGCATTAGCATGAGCGTGGGGTAGATCCTTGTGTTGCTGCCAATATGCCGCTATCTTTAAAGTCTGTCCAACTTCTTTAGGTCTTTTATTTATCAAATGATGGGCAAAAGAAAAGTATGAAGCTAGATGTAAGATTATCTTAAAGATATAACGTAGCATCTAGGCTACTTTGATGCTCTTTGATATTATTGGACACAGAGATAAAATCAATGTTGTATTGATGTATATTGTCTTAGTTGATACAAGTTAAAGATAAGGTATTATGCGTCTTATCTGATACAAGCCAAGATCAAAATGTCTTTGTTGCTACACACAAATGAAAATCAACCTTTCCCAATTTTGGCATGTTATACTTGCTGAATACATAATCACAAAGGCCTTATCCACAATGATGGATAACATGAGATCACACAGGGTCGTCTTTGTCACCAGTAAGATAGGTCACACTTTCTGAACAGGAAAGTACACACCATGAGAATCTGGGGTCAAAAGGCACAAAGACTCAATCTGAACACCTGCTGCTTTTGTACAAGGAAATTAGGTTTGTTTAGGCATTTTGCATTAGTAGCACTTTCCAACTGGAACAGAATATTGAAAAAGTTCACTGTATATCACATGCACTTAAAAAGGGATCAAGCCTTCAAGTAACTGAGCCTTTGGACTTCATTATCGAGATCTGCCTTAAAGGATTACAAAGGAATTGGGACATACTTAAAACATGATGAAATTGGCTGGGAGACAAAATAATGAGGCAACAAGCTTTGAGGTATAGGATATGCCAGAGTATATTATGCAAGTTTCTTAGCATGTCATGATGGCATGAGTGAATTCGTAGGCTCCTTGCCAATGTAAGAATGGAAAGGCTACACTGATTTTAATTTTCTCTTTTGAAAGATAGATTTTCCAGGATATAAAGTTCATATCTATTGTAACAGTTCTAGCTGGATGAGAACCCTGTTATCTGACTCATGCATGTACCTAATTGACTCATTTTGGCTGTAGAAGATGCATGAAACATTCAGAGATACCACAATGAATTATGCTACTGGTAAATTGAGGATGCATTTATTTTTATTTATAAAAAAATTGTGTGACACACATATTATGTCCCATTGTCCATTGACGAAATATTTTAAAATAAGCACCATGTTGCCTGATGTTGACAAAAAAAAATTGTATAGCTAAAAATCCAAAGACAGCAAAAGACGCATTTGACTCTCTGAAAACCCCAGGCAAAGTAGAATAATATGAAAAGCCTTGCTGTATTCAGTAAGCTCTTTTGCTATATGATTTTTATCATGTAATAATACCAGGCCCAGAAATAAAAGTCAATTTGCAGCTAAGAATATTGCATTTGACATGAGGTAGTATGAGTTAGGTGGTAGCTCTGCTGGCATTGTGTGATAAAGTAACATATCTATGAATATCACAGGAATCAGAACCTGATTTATAGGCACATATTGCAATTAATAAGTTTCTAATGCAAGTGAAGGTGAACAGCATACTAAACACAACTGACTGTATTTATTTAGATGTAAACTAAGGGCATTAATAGATCTATGACAGATTATGTATAGGGTTCCTCAGTGGCTTAACTAGGGGGTCTTGAGCGGGGGTGGAGGACAGGGCCTGGGATGGGGGCGCGATTCTCACGAGGGCCATCCACAAAATTAATTGTATATTTTATCCTATTTTATCCAATGTTGAAAAGTTCCAATGGGAGCACCTTTTTTGGGGGGGGGGTGGGTGGGTACAGGTCCAATATGATGGGGCATGTTCTCCCCCCCCAAATAGGGACACCATTGGGGTCCTTATAGAATATCCCGCCGGAGGTTGATATTGGAGTGTATTGTTTGAGGTCCTGGGATTTCCAGGGTACAAACTTTGAAAATAATGGGTCATACATTTTTATGCGCAACTTCTTGATTAGTGAAAACTACTGCTCTCTCTTTCATAATCCCTCAGGAGCCTGAAATGGAAGGTTCCTGAGGAGAGTTCCACTTTCCACTTTTATCTATTTATCATGTTATAGTTTGAGATGAACATAGTCCTCAGTTATAGAGATCCCATAATCTGCATATTCAATCCCACTGCAGCTGTACATGTCTTTAATCTATAATATGAGTTGTTACTATGATGTGCTGAACATTCACAAACTTTCTTTTCATTCTCAAAGCTATCCATCCCTGCTTAGTTACCATACACACAAGGCAACACCGACAAATAAAGTGTTCCTTACATGTGAGGATAACTGTCATCATTCGCCTTAGTTGGCAATCAAATGTCACTAAGCTCCTTTTCCTGTTGACATCCCTTGATCCCTTCAAAACATCTTAAGAAAATGTGACAGTTTACACTGAAAATGGCATGCATTTGTCACTCGAGGAATATCAAGATTTCTTCGAAAGAGTCATATTATTCCTTAAGATGTTGTTGTCTTCAAAAGTTTGATATTGAAGATCAAATAAAAAAGCTGTCTTTCAATGGAAGGTTGTCTTTATGGAATGTGTTTTCACAGATTTTTATATTCCAGATTTTCTGACGTTGCAAATAACATATCTTGAGCACCATTAATTTCCAGTACATCTGCAAAGTTGAGTAGATCACCAATTTGTACCCTCTAGTTTCTAGTGTTTCACCCAGTTGCCCCAGTCTGGTACACAGGTCTGCGTTATAGTCAGGATCTAAGTGTCAGTCAGATCCAAGAGATTGATATTCCAGCTTTTATAAAATATCCGAAATCGTAACAAACTTAGATTGAAGTATGTACCAACCCAATATTATAAAAGCATGATATTGGTTTGCAAGATGTTAGAGTTCAGCATTAGGAGAGCAGAAATGCAGGTCATAATACACAAAGAATTTTACTATTCCGTCCATCCACATGTCTTCTATTAATAATACAGTCCACATAGCTTGAGAAATTGTCTTTTTTTAAATTGATATCAAGAGTAAAATACTGTGGCTGTTGTATACCAAATTTATTGCTGCATATTTCATAACTTTGCCATGACATGAAAACGAGGTTGAGGGGATAGCCCCTGAGGGAATCCCAAAAACACTTGCATCTGCCCTTTCCATATATGGAGTGTTATTGCCTTATATGGAATGCATGCAACACAGGGTGAATTTGCCACACTATATAGAAACAACTTTGGTCACACAGCTACTAGGAGATATCAACAGCAAATTTGCCTGTTGCGCTGACCCCGCAAAGTGTTTGCTACAGGCCAACTAAAAAGTAAAACCACAGAGAACCTGATAAGATAGAAAGTCTCCAAAGTGAATCTATTCCATAGTGATAGTGTAACAATGTATTTTTTCTGGAATGGAGCAATGGGACTGAATGCTCATTTAATTACAACATGCAATTGCAATGAATACCATTATCGGTATTACTTAAATGCAGAGATATAGCCCTACATTTCTTCAAGATATCTTTCTAAAATGCACTTGCATGTTGATCTTATTGATGTTACATTTTCCTTCTGATCTCTGGATTGGATTGCTAGCCTGGGCATTGCTTGTCCCGAACATGCTTCAGCCTGTGTCTAGAATGTACCTTGCCTCAATAAAACATACTACAGTCCCTGCCTATCTTGTTCAGCCTTATGACTGCAAGAATACTGGGTAATTCCTGTCACAATCACCAGCTGAAGATCACGAAAAAGCAAAAAGCCATTATCTAAATTGAGAAAATATAATTTCAGCATGGTCCTTCCGTATCAAGACTTAAATGCAGATGGGACTATTTTGGCTATGCAGGAATGTGCCCAGCCTTAATAATACAAATTTTACAAGGGCTACTCCACTGCCACTACGCATAAATGAATTGCACCTAACAAGCAAAATATTGCGACAGTCTATTATGATAGAACTGCAAACTCGCAGTAGTATGGGAAGCCTTTATAAGTTCAGCATGGGACAAATATTCTCAAAAGACCTCGAAAGATGACAGGACAGAGAATTACACAACAAAAACAATCATGTGTTCTATTTTTTATATCACATACTGCTTTGTGTTTACATGTAAGGCCGCTAGTCCTTTTTCCATGAGAAACACCTTTTTGGCTTACAAACATGACAATGATACACTGCTAAGCATCCCTAACACCTTGGTTTTATAGCACGTTGGTACTTCATGATATGACTGCAGAAGGAATATTACGTATCGGCAGAGTCACATGCAGTATGTATGTGTGCGGGCTGTCATGTGTTATCTATTGTGCAAATGTTTGGCAACATGCTAGAAAAAAATAGCCTCATATTTTTCACAAGCACTATGCAAATGAACATATGCTAATGAACAGGGAGCGCTGGGGTCATGTGGATCAAATTCCCCTTTCATGAAATATGCACAGAAATATGCATCTGCAAAAATTCTGTAAACATCAGAGATGGTGCATCAATTATTTCTGTTCTTGGGAAACTTTTGTTCAACAATGAAAATATGAGTATTATTAGATTAAGCTTGGATCATATTTCATGATAATGCTAAGTAAATGTAAACAATTTCAAGATCAAAATATGTTAATTTTGAGGTATTCGAAATGATAAATATTAACATAATTTTCTTGTTTGTTTTTTGTAATTCAAGAAGTAGTGGAAAGACAAATTTGAAGGGTTGAGCAGATTGTCCATTTTGGAATGATTTTGAACAGTATTTCAGTTTATTTTTATGATGGCTGCAGAAAGATTTGAGACAGAACATATTGTCACATCCTCTTCTAACAGTGAAATATTTGTCTCTCTGTCTGCTACACCGGCTCTAACATTCAAATTTGTAAGAGATGCATTATTTTCTGCCAGCCTCTCAAATTTATAATATATAACCACATTCATTTCTTCTTCAACCTGTGACTACAAATGTTCCAACATGCTACAACTTATCTAATATTGTAATGGGAACAAAATAACAGAACTACTACATTCTTAACAAGTATCTTTTAAAAACCTATTCTGAGATTCTATTATTGTCCTGGTCTGGGTGTTCCACTCAAAAGTGTCCTTTCAATACAGTATTGTTCTCTGTTTTGATAAATTTCTCAATCTTTTAATCTATCATATTCATTCAATTATCAGTCCTTGTATCTGTGAATCAATCAATTTATGAACCAAGCCTTGAATCAATCAATAAATTCATCAATCTATCTATCCATATAACTATCTACATCATCAGTCGCGCCATCTCTTTTATCTATCTAACAACTTTTTGTCCCTCCACCTGTTTGGTTTTCTAACAGTCTCTGCATATCTGTCTATCTATCTGTCTGTCTAGTGAAACATGTTTGATAATAAGAGTTTCTTATTTTGCAGATAGTTGACTGACTTTCTACTTTGGCTTGCTTGTCTGTTATTATTCTCCCTGACCTTTTTAACTGCTTACATAAACATTGCTTTAACAGTTGTTCACTCTGGCATACTCTCGTGTCAAGCTCTGCTTAGTGAGTTAGAAAAGGCCTGTCATCTGAGCACATACTCTTTTGATAATGCTTCACTTGTGTGTCGGAGGAAATTGCTTCCATAGCTGGTTTCAGTATTCACGATACTCTGAATCAGCTGAATTTGAAACACAACATTTTGTTCACAAAGCATTAATGATAGGGATAGGCATTGCGAACCTAGGAAAAGGCAAATATTGAATAATTCTGAATTATTCAAGTGTTGTAATGTCTCTGAATAACTTGAATTTAAAGTTTTCTTTAAATTGTAAATTCAATGCAATTGATTCCAACTTATACTACAAATGTCTCCTGAACAAAGCGGCTTGATAAGAGGTTTAGTAAAAAGTACCATAATTTTGTCATCTATTTCTGAGTATCAGCATTCAGAGTAATGACGTGTTTTCCATTGAGTGTTTACTGATCTTTAACTGTTCTATGAGTAAATACCCTCCGATGAGAGGATGTTTCGCATGGCATTGTTTCTGTCAGAGACCTGAAACAAACTGCTTTGATCTTTGGCTACAGGCCTGGAAATACGAGGGATCTCACTGAGGGATATCCTCGATCCATCTAATCTTGAGATGTCACCTGCAAAATATCTTGCTTTATTGAATTGTTGAATTGGTATTTTAAAAGTTATTTGAAATCGATGCCAGAATTTATCGAAAGCAACTCAGTGTTTTTAACCGTGCTGTTGCAAAATTTTCCTGGCACATTTTAATTGTTTGTAAGTAAAATTATAGCTTTTAAATGGAATTATTTGGTGAGTTTATCTCTCCTTTACTGATTCTTCATGGAACTATCTTTACCAACTTTACTTCACTAAACCACATTGTAAAAGCAGAACTTTATGAGTACATACTCAATGTGAAGGATGGCTATAGATGTGAAATGGCGCTGTAGGGAATTGTACCATGGAGAGGCATAGGGAGGTATCCCAGGGAGGCATAGAGAGACATATGCTGTGTGTAAGAGGCATCTGTAAGAGCCATCTTTTGGAGACATCCTAAAAGCCTTCCCAAGGAGTCCTAAGATACCCCCATGAGTTCCATATATATTGATGGACCCTGCCAATGATTTACTCAGCATCCAACCAATGCTCCATTCTCTTTGAGGCTCACATGTTTGTTGATCATGCCCCCATGGGATGCTGTTTTATTTGGCTTGTGTGTATTTCTGTACAGTTTCAGACTGTCTATCCTATTGTAAAGGAGCTCAACAGGATGTCTATCTTTGTTTCAGAGGACCACAGCATGTGACCATTTTCAGCTTGCACATGATACCTTTCAGAATGGTTGCTACAGATGTGAGCAGATTCATAGATTGATAGCTGGATAGATAATTATATAGAAGTTAGAAAACAGAAGAAAGAGACAAAGATGGATGGATAAATCTATGTTAAAAAAATTTCAAAACTGCCTTGATGTTGTTTCATAAGGAATTTTAAATGACTCATAATGCCTTACTTCAGAGATAACATCTAGCAGCAGGATGATTAAATTTCACTATAAGCTTGTAATGGCACTTAGCTATTCCCGACTTAGCCTTCCTGGTTGTCAAAATATAATTAAGATAACATACTAGCTCCTCTTCACTCTTCAGGATATGAAAAGTTGCTATGTCCCTGAGGTGGAGATCCATATTTGCAGTTCCAATCTAACTTCCATCTGAAATGTTTGATATTTTATAAAGAATTGGTTTGTCAGTCTTTCATTTTCCTTCCAAAAAATCTGTTTTTCTGCCTCTTCTATCGTATCATGTTTCTTAGTCTTTGTTATAACATGGTATACATGTTTGCCTTCCCGTTTTGCTGCACATAGATAGGTATTTGAATAAAATAATATATGTGAAATAATCTGATTGATTAAATGTCTGTTTATATCTATCAAAAATATAATGTATCTATTATCACATCTGTCTTATTATCTGTCAGTCTTTCTATGTTTGTATGACACATGTCTATTCTGGTGCTTAAAATTATGGAAAAGATAATTGCCTCAACGCAAATTAAGCCTTTAAACAGGCTAATAGAAGTAATCCTGCAATATTTCAACTGCATTTCCATTTTGTTCTAAATTCCTTTGCAAGACACTATTCTGCTACTTAAGCAACTATATTGCTCCTTAATTTCTTTCTAAATGCCTTTCACCACATCCTAGCGTAGTTTTTAGCATTGCCTGCAATACTCTGCTAAGTCCAGTGTCTGAGAGCCAAATAGCCTCACTTAAATACTGACGTTTCTCATTACACTCTCTAGGCAAGGAGGCTGTGTTGCATAATTGATGACGTCATATCCGAATGCCACGTGCGACAGAACGCATGAATCACAGGACTTCCATCGTCCCATCCCACTCTCAGATTAGGCAAGATTTACTTATTTCCTTGCTTTTCTCTTGGTTTAATGTGGGTTTTTCTCAGTTACCTAGTTCATTGGAAGTCATTAGTTATTTGTTGCTTGGCATGTTGACTAGTTTAGTCTAGAAGTTGTTGCAGACTGCAGTCGAGCACTGAGCATTCTTGAGCATTTGTCATGCGAGTGCCATGTCTTTTATGTCTGTGTGTGATGTGGGAGTGGATGGAGGGTCAGAAAGGTTAAAGGTTTGGGTCAATGCTTGCATTTTCCCTTTTAATAATGGGGAGTGGCTTGTATTATTTTGTGATGCAACATGCTGTTGTGGTCTAGATCTGAAATATCAAAGAATTTTGATCGCAGTGTGGAATATGTACATCTTGGAGTATACCACACCATCGATTGTAAGTTTTGGTAATTTTTATGCTAGCAAGGTCCGTTATGAAGGCCTAATAATTTTCCCAAAGTTCTATTCTGAAGGCTAATTTCCTAAGTAGTATTTTACTGTCTTGTTTCTGCCCTGATCAATTTAGCCATTTTAAAAAGTGTTTGATGACATCCATCATTTCAGGTCTGCTGCAGAATAAACACTCGTCCTTCGGACTCGTGTTGTATTCTTCCGCGACCTGACATTCATGAGGTTCATTGCTGTGAACCACCCTCCCATTAAGTTTTATTATACTATCGTGTGATTGTAGGATGAATTTTTTAACGTTTGCTATATCCAGAAGTTTATGATTGCAATTTTTACTGGAGCGCTTATTTATTTGAAATGAGATCTATGTCAAATAATAACAGTTTTTTGGTATTGATGGTTACCCAATTATTTTATTTTGCAAATGAAAATGTAGACAAATGCCATTATTGAACTTTAGATATTGTCAATATGGTTTCTCTCTACACATTTGAAGGCTTCTTTCATGTATGACAAATACAAATTCTATGTAAAAGCCAATATGATACAGAAAAGTGTTGAAATGAAGCTTATCAATTTCAGCTGGATGGCTGATAGAATGATAGGCTTTTGTTGTCTGTTCGCTCGCTATAATGTCCTTGAAAGACACTGGCCTTACACTGCACTCTTGAGTTGAGTACAAGACACTACAGAGAGAAGCCAAGTATTTCAACTTCGAAAGACTGTGGGATTGGTTATGCTTTGAGGAGCAATAAATACCCCTTTGCTTTTTTGTTCAAGTCGGATCTGTACTTGGAAAAACTGTGTGATCATCCGTTTGTTTATTAAACTGATTTATTCTATTCCATAAGATTTAGGTCTTAATCAGTATATAGATTATAGACACATCAAAATGAAGAACAGAACTAATTTTTGTATTCTAAAATTCAAAATATAAATAATTTTATACAATTGTAATACACTGAAGGGATATAAAGTGATAGGTCTGCAACATGTAATTTCAAATTCTTATTTGAAATGCTTTGTCCTCTGTAACAATGGTTTTCTGTTGTTCATTGTTCCCATTCTTCAGGTAGAATAAGGCAGTGTTGAGTTTCTTCATGTTCCAAGGTTTTGCTCCTGAAGGTGGGTTCCCAAGGGTTGCCAGACACCCTGTTATGTCATTCATTATTAACAGGGCTGGAATGGTGTTTGATCTAAGGGGAGCTGGAAAGGCTACTAATGAATCTATTAGACATGCTCTGCTTGACTTCCATCAATATCAATAAGCTCAGAAGATTTTCCAAAGGCTTTTTGTGCAAAAATTGTTGCAAAGGATTGTTGAAAGATTTGGGGCCTCTCCTTACGCCATGAGTTATCGACGCTTGATTCGGGATGAAGCGAAACAAATGCGAGGCATAAAGAAGCGAGACGGATTTCAAAGATGCCGAGTGTGCTGAAAGGTATCTCAATGAAGCTGAAACAACATCAATGTGCTGTATTCACAGCCCCAGAAGCAGCGCCAACCAAGGTAGTTAGTCCGAAAGACTGACTACCTTGCCAGTGTACTGACCAGTTGTATTTTTTCCCCTCTCCAAAAAAAAAACATTCTTGCTGGTTACATAATTAATTCAGCTATCTTGAGTAAAACTAATAACTACCTGTAAAAAGAAGCAAAAGAAGAGGTAGAGTGCCTGTAGGATTTGAACCTATATCCTGCCAAAAGAATGTACACGGAGTGTTTGTGCACTATGTTAATATCTTTGGCATTAAAGTGAGGCATTTGGTAATACAATTTGAAAGAATACATTGAAGTGAAACCCCATTTTACTGAAGCCTCTTGATTTGAACGAAGGTCGCTCTTTCTTTATTGATGATGATTATAATTAATATGTTTCTTGGGTTAGAAAATAATGTAGTTATATTGATGCTTTCTATACTAATAAAAAAAGTTATTGATATTGATAAACTTGGGTTAATGTTGGTGTTGTATGTTGTCAGTTCGCGATTTCATACTGTAGTTTTCCCAGAAAAAGCACTTGAAAGCAACCATTCAATTCTCGGGAAAACATGAATATTCAATTTACTCACACACCTACAAATCACTGCTAATAACCTGTTACACCGCCAAAATATTCGTTCTACTACTGCATCAACAAACAGTAGGAGTCAGCAGCAGAAGCATCTTCTTAAGAGTTACATCTTTGATGATGTAGGATGGATGCCACTGAGTGGGGATCCTGCAAAAGTAGCCAGCTTCTAAGATTTCTTGAGTGCAAGGCCCACACGTCTCAGCTCTCCCCAGACCACATCACTTTGCACAGAACTCACTCCCACTGCTAACCAGCATCATGCTCTGAGCCATTGAAGGCAAGCTGATGCTCGGTGCACAATTTTGACGACCACAAATTCCATTGTTTGCTTTCTCTCAGCTTTTTTTTCACCGTTTGCCTAGGACTGCATCTTTAGTAGGGGGGATGATAAAGTGGCTTTTTCGCTGGGCCCATGCGGGGACGCCTTCAAATCAATCTTTATTGTTTTAAAAGTCCATCCAAACTGAAATTTCTGGATTTTGAACCTGCTACTAGCTGCTACTGGCACTTTTGTATGATAGGAAAAACGACGTTTTTGCGATCTTTCGCCTATTCGCGATCTTTGTTAACTTTGACAAATTAAAAGATATGAAGTTGAAAATAACACCATTAAACTGAGTGTAAAGAGAGCTTTCATTTGCATACCAACACTTATGGTCTGTGACAACTACAAAGATCAGTTATATATTTATTTTATTGTGTTGAATAATAATGGTTACGCAACTATCAAAGACAGTGTGGAAATAATGGCATAAATTATGACTAGTCATTTTCAAGAATCAATGACTGTAGAATCATGTTGAATAAAGCCCAAGTACCCTCACATTAATGTTTTACTGATGTGCTAATCTTTAGCGAACCAACTGAAATAACCAAGCTAAATCAGGGTAAACCTTGTACTTTAATGAATGTCTGTTATTTATGAATAATGTGCACTTAAATATTTCTAAATGGTAAATAATGAATTGCAAAAGTGATGCAAACAAATGACTAAACCCTGAAGTTAAAGTGTGCATTAATATTAAATAATATTAGTCTGTGCTTCTGAGAAGTAAAAAAAAATCACAAATTGTAGCCTACTGACATTGACCAATTGGAATTGAAATTTTAGAGGAGTAACTTCATAATGGCATCACAAATACAAGAACTAACTGAAAATTTGCAGAAAAATCATTAGTTATGGAGCAGAAAATTGGAGCATGCATGGCTAGGACGAATCCGTAGATTCTGAAGTTTAAGTGCAACAAAATAAAAATGTCAATATTGGAAATTAATCCAGGTCCATTTGGAAATGGTATTTATTCAAGGAAGTGCCCAAATCCTTTTGGACAAAAAAAAAATTAACAACTCAATTGTCTGTTTCAGACAATCCAAAGATCAGACATATTATATTGCACAACTATTGTCTGATATCAGACAATCATTTTTTTCACCTTGCAAATAGGCCTACTCGACTGGTATAATGCAACATTCAACATTGACAAATGTATGATATTTTTGTGAGTGATAAGCGAGTGAAGGTCTGCCACAATATTTTTAAACTATTTGCAAAATCATATATTTTGTATCTATGTGATATTCCGCTGTCAAATAAAAGTCTATATATAAAGACTTGTATGTGTAGAAGGGAACAAAACCATCAGAATCATTGATCTATAGTCTCTGATGACTTTTTTGGGAAAATATAAAGTCAGCAGTAACGCTGACACTATTATAATGATCAAAATTTGGCTCTGACATACCTAATGACAAATTATCCATGCCACAGCAAAATCACCCAGCCCTACACCCATTCCCAGTCATAATTTAAGCCATTGTCTCAAGAACCACTGCACCCAGAAAGTTGAAATCCAGCAAAAATTTCGGAATGCCCAATTTCCTATTCAATGTCATGACATTTATATGACTAAAAATCAATTCTTTTCAAGTTTGATCACCACTTTAGGCAAATAATTCAACATTCTGTTTATGAAAGCACAGCAAAGAAGTGGCAGAGACACTGTCCTATCTACACACCTCTGATAGAGCCATCACCAATGTCTTCTCATTTCCCTTTACTTCAAGCTGTCAGTATTGGCAATCCCCGAATGTGCAGGTTGCTGATACAAGTGATACTGATTGATACTTATTTGCAATTCAACATCTAGAGTATTGTTCTATTTCTTGATGAAGTCATAATACATATTTTCAATGATCCACATGATTATTAATCAAAATTCTTGTCATTCTCAGATTTAAACAACACTTGATGCTTTGTGATTTTCATGAAACTTCTTTGAAAATGCACCCTAAATGGCAATACATTTATATGACTTTAAGTCAATACTTTTCAAGTTCTAATGGAAAATACGATTTTCGACATTTGAAAAGACGCGGTTTGACATTTTGGCCAGTAGCAGGCAGAATAAGCCATGAAATTCAATTTGGTAACATTTTTCTTGATTCTGCTGGCAATGAGCAACTTTTGAAGGCGTCCCCGCAGATTTTCAGGATTATCATCCCCCCTATCTTTAGTTCTCGATTGTGTGGTTTTTCGAGTTTCTAAGTAGAGATCAGAAGTGAAGATGGTAATAACAATGGCATATTCTTCGTCACTCAATGCAAGACAGACCTCACAGATTTTTAGATTTGCAGATGCAAATTCACAGAATGTCAAAACTACTAACCAGAATGTCAAAACTACTATCCAGAAATCAGCTTAGAGGGCTGCACTTATCTATCTAGCTATCTATCTACATCAACTTCTCATTCTTTCATCTTGTCAAACAATTCAATCAAGAGTAGCGAAAACTTATCCTGAAAGCTTCATAACTTCAATCCCGATGACAATGAATACAAACACGTCCGTCAGGGGACTCCCAACTGTACAGTAGTTATGCTAATGACTGTGGTACCTACAAAGACAATTAAGGAGTTGCTCAGCATTTTTATCATTTCAAACACTCATTTGTCAATCATCTACAGTCTACGGAAATTCACCATACACATACAGTTTTAGCCTGTTGAATTATACGAACAATGCATTTCCAACACTCTTTAGAATCCTCCCTACAAGCTCAGCAACTGCTATGCTGAATATTTCATGCGCAAATTCTTGAAACAAGCAGGTTACGAGTCCATGTAATTTCCAATTTGAATTCTTCAGAGCTGCTAATTAAATGAATGGCATCATCAAACCTTGATGAGCCAGATGTAACAGCACCATTTACTGCAATTTCAACAAGTATGAGTTGCTTGGACCACTTGCCATGTAGTTTCTAAGCTTCTTCTAATTGGCTGATAATCAATCAAGGACCAATCAGAGCAAGTTAAAATGCCACGTAGCAAGTAGCATTGCAACTCATACTAATTGAAATTGCAGTAATGAATTGTCATTTCTAAGTTCAAGTACTGAAACTCATTAAGTGTCCCTAGCTGCTCAGTTTCAGAACTTCTCTTGTGACACCAAAATGATGAAGCCTCAACATTGATAGGAATTCTAATTTAGTACCGCATTCTTAAGGGAGTATCATATTTTGGGTGATTTGTTGGGGAGTAGGAGAAAATTCTGAAGTTCAAAATCTGTTTTCCAGCCGAGGAGATACAACACCAGTGTCCAACTGTATCAACGCAAGAAAAACAGATCAAGTGGGAAAAAAGTCGGAACTGAAAACCACAAGAGATAAACAGATCACAGTGGCTACATCAAGCAGCCAAAGAGAGGTGCAGGAAAGTAAATAATGGCATAAAGCATGCAAGACAATAATACAGCCACATTGATTTCTGAAAATACCTATCATAGGGCAGCAATTGAGTCTAGTTGAGCCTGTGACTACATGGTTAGGATATTTATTGACTCTACATGGATGTTATGGGCATGATAATGGTATTTTACTTTTATTTCTTCCAATTTTATATTCTGTAGAAGCAATAGATTTTATCAAATTAAGGGATATCTATTGGAGATTCAGGAAAATGTACACTTGCAGCATTAAGAACGATGATAACCAATGCCTTCTAGAGCACTATAATTATAGCCTATTTATACCTTTACAGGATCTCCAAGGACGTTTATCGACGGATTCCTACATCTAATTTGACCTTCATTATCATTATTCATTTTTCTGGAAGATTTCAGAATTGTAGTCATTCAATATCTGCAAGAGTGGCCAACCATATTGCAGCGTGAACATGGAACATATATCTAAGTTGTCAGGGTGTTTATTAATATTCAGTCGCAACTAGAAGCCTGCAACTTAATTATTTTATTGCAGGTAGGGTGGTGAATTGATAAATATATTTATAAATTTTACAGATGTCTAGATGGATACATAGATAGACTAGATAGATAGTTAGATTAGATAGATAGACAGATAGCTGTTTTAATGATACCTACAGCGTAGCCTGCAAGATAATGTAGGTGAATCCTTGTTAACAGGTTCTTATGCCTTTTTAATATGCTGCCTCATTTTTAGTCTGAATCTGAGAGATAGCAGTTATTCACCAAATATGCGTCATTAACTCATCAGGCCTGATGAGTTCCAATAATCTGTATCTGTCCAATTTTATAATAATCTGTTCTTTTCGAAAGTGCACCAACCAGGATTTACGTCCCTGCCGCTTATCATACAAATAACGTCTAAATTCATTTTTCACCACATTTTTGCCACCCCACTGCTGTTCTGCACCCCATACTTTACATGTCTCTCCCTTCTCCATACCTCAACAAGTTTTTCTGGTGTGAGTCAACAACAGTGTGTTGCATGACTACGTTCACAATATTTGAACAATGCAGCATGCTGTGCAACTCCATCCATCATCGTGGCACCGATTCAAAACCATTCGTTCTCGGAGCATAAAACATTTTGGCTGCCATCTTGAGGTTCACAGTAAAGAATTTACATAATTGTGATGTCACCATAGGACAGTTTATGGGCTGCTTTAAGAGGCACAGCGAGCTTGAACAAACTTTGGGGTTAAAAAAATTGACCAAGAAAACGATTAGCGCAGTGATGTAGAGGAAGGTCAGACGAATATTTTGATATATCAAACGAAAAAATCTGTTGGGAATTTTTTTAGATATTTGAGTTTTAAACTTTTTACTTATGGCCTAGTTCAAAAATAATGAAGCCATAGTGTGACAGGAGCATGAAAATTTTAAAATGTTTATATGTATCAAATGACCACTTAATGTCGTAACAAACATGTCTAAGTTCTAGAAACTTTATTTACCATTTTGCTGTGGTTTGTGGAAATAACTGATAAAAGCCAAATATTACCAAATTTTATTTATTCTTATTTCCATGGCCGTGAAAGAAAAATAGACCAAATGGTAACTTGTCTTCAAATCAAATCAAATTTTTTTGTTAGATGACAAAACTCATATACTCTTAAGTGTCCATGGATGTTTTAATCAAAATTGACCACATATTTTATGAGGAAAATAGTACTTTTCGAAATTTTGTTGCAATATTAAAGAAAAAACTTACATATTTTCTCCCCAGATGTACATATTTTCCTCTAAAATGATTTCACCTGTCCTGTGTTATGCGTCTGTATGTGGGCTTCGAATTGGTACCAAATAAGTGCCACCAAAGTTAATACAAACAGAGCAAACAATGATAGAAGCGTGTTTTTTAGCCTATTTTTCAAGTAAAAAAGCCAATTTTTGGTAATTTGGCATGATACAAAATTTAAAAAAGGGTTCTGGTTTTGACCCAAATCGATCCTATATGCATTATCAGTAATAACTGTATGAAGCATAAGAGTGATTACAGAATTAAAGTGAAATTTGTATTGGTTATTGCATTTTTTAACAAATTGGCCCCAAATTATGAGGAAAGCTTCACAAAGACCAAAAGTTTGATAATTAAACATTGAGACATACCCAAACTACTGAAAAATTGTGTTGAGTATCAGTACAAGTAATACTAAAATGATTGCTTTACTCCTTACAAGAAAACCATGAAAATATGATCAATATTTTCCATAGCGTTACGCTTGCGACAAAGCCCCATTTAAGAAATCTTTGTATTTTACCACCAGAAATCAGCTGCGGACCTGGATTACATAATTGTTTCTCAAAACTACACAGATTTTTCAATATTACAAGCCAAACCAGATTTAAAACGGAGCTTTTATTGCTCTGTGGCACTACAAGTATTCTTGGTGTTACGCTTGCGACGGATTCACCTACCCTGCTATTCATCTGAATTTTTTTGTGAAATAAAGTTTCCAGAACCATTAGAAGTTCCAAAATGGGTAAGCAGATATAAGACTAGGTCTCAGAGGCCAAAAGATTCAACTGACACATATCAAAGGGACACTAGAGCATCCCAGATCAGTAATTGTTAAATTTTACTTAATTTTTGGAAGTCAACCTTTGAGTAAAAACAGCTCAATGATGTCAACACAGGCAAATAAAATTACTTGATTTGATGGATTGATGAAGCCTGAGGATGTAGAGATTCCAAAAAGTGTTGGGAAATTTTCTTAGAATACGTACAAATCTGTAAAACTGAAAGAATTCAAGTGGTCAAAAATGTTATGTCACGTTTTTTAGTGAAAAAATGCTTGTTTTTCAATTTAAGTGGACTCTATCTCAATGACTATGAGCCAGAATGTCGTGAAATTTTCAAGAAATTTGCACAAGAATGCACTTAAAGCAATGGTGTACCATGAAGTTGTCACATACAGCCATTCTCACATTTTGAGACCCCTACAGAAAATATGCTGTGTGGCTTCATTATTTTTGAACTAGGCCTTATCACACCCTATTGTTAGCATGGAATCTCCATCTAAAAATGATCAAAAACAGCCTATTTTTCCCGTTAGGTAATATCTAAGATAAAAATCATTATTCAGAAGTAAAAATATGCAGTCGTTGTCTCCGCAGAAAGTATGTACCACTTCATGTAGACTGATAGAGTGTGATAAACCTATAACAGTAAAAATTTCTCAGAAAATTTATAAAATATGTTTATTTTCCAGTTTGTCCTGAGTTTCATCATTCTGGTGAATAATTGTAGTAGAATCTACCTCACTTTTGAACTCTATGGTGTATTATTGGTGTTTTTATGTGTTTTTAAAGAAATTTTACCACTGATAAACAAGTACTTTTGCAATCATGTAAAGTGTAGCCAATGTTGAGTGAATCATCAGAAAACGCGTAGATAGAATGTTTGGAAGCATTTAGTTAAGTATGGAGTAAAATACGTTGACATTTCAGTCTTAATGTGCAATAGTTGTACATGTTTGTATTAACTACATTTTCACATAATTTGCTGAATTAATGCCTTTTTTTTTGTTCTATACAATTAAAGATTGGTTGATTTTGGATGCCAGATAACCTATATCAACATGAAACAACCAACATCCATTTTAAGTACTCAAAATACATCAAGTATGAATATTACTGTTTATTTATAGCTTTGAATCTTATTTTTGTCATTTTGTCCAATTGCAAAGATTTTTCACGTAATAGCAGGAGATTCAACTTCATAGTGAAGCAGATACTTCAAACATTCTATGCATGCACTGTCTGATGATTTACTCAACTTTGTCTATCCTTTCACATTGTTATGAAATGCTTGTTTCACGGAGGCAAAATTTGTGATAAAATGCACAAAAAACTCAACAATGCCTGTTACAATGAGATGATCTGACCAAATTTACTAAAATTAATTACCAGAATTATGTAACTAACACAACCTGGTATTACAAACATTTTCTCAGGCCTTTAGCCAGAAATGTTAGCTGTTATAGGTTTATCACACCCTGTCAGTCTGCATGAAGTGGTACATACTTTCTGCAGAGACAATGACTACATATTTTTACTTCTGAATAATGACTTTTATCTTAGATATTACCTAACAGGAAAAATGGACAGTTTGGATCTTTTTTTCATGGAGATTACATGCTAACAATAGGGTGTGATAAATAAAAAATCTAAAACTCAAATATCTCAAAAAATTCCCAACAGATTTTTTCGTTTGACACATCAAAATGTCCGTCTGACCTTCCTCTACATCATTGCGCTAATCGTTTTCTTGGTCAATTTTTTTAACCCCAAAGTTTGTTCAAGCTCGCTGTGGAGGACATGTGAGTACGATCAATCTGTCAAACAACCACTCACTCTAAAAAAAAGAATATATGAGGCATCATGTTATTCAAACAGCATCTTCATTCGAAAGGTTTTCTTCCCTGATATTCTGCTTTCCAATTCAAATATTGTAATATACATCTTCTATCCAGGATGTGTAGATTAGTGTTTACTTTCGAAAGGAAGCCACAAATAGAATGTCTTCCACCAATTTCAATTCACTTTGAATCAGATGCAGAACGAATCACCACAAAGGGATAAATTTTGATAACGGAATCGTTTGGAATTCCACAAGTGTCCGTTGTATGCCCGTGCTTGCATTTGGCTATGAAATGCATTAAAGTCATACGATACAGGAATGTAATTGGAAAGTTATTGTCTCAGCATTCTGGCACTGTAGATAATGTTTGACTGATCATAACACCTTACAAGATATATTTGGGATACTGAATGGAGATGCAAAATTATGAAAACTCAAAATATAGTCCCATCCTGAAACATTTGTGTGTAACAAGCACAGTTCACTATGTAGGTCTTAGTCTCTCAGCAACCAATTGGGATGTAGCCTAAGAGTCATTTTTCAGAAAATCATCTTCTGTGAGGGCTCAGGTCATTATCTCAATTCAAAGTAGGCTTTTTGTGATTGACTATCAATAGAAATGTTAAGATTAGCAATAAACAGCTCTGGATCTTTTTCAACTTACAGGTGAGGTGCAGGTGACAGGGTCGATCAGAGCAGGAATCATACCCAAGACCCAGCAATAGGAGGCCTAGAGTGACACAAGCTGTGCTAATCTTCTAACTGTCATATGCAGTTCAAATGAAAGTCATTTTCATAAGATGTTGACATGTGACACAATTCTGCAGTGAAAAACCCATGCTATCTCCAGGTCGAAAATCAAATTGTTCACACAAGATGAGTAACCTCAACCTGCATTAAACAGTCGAAGATCACTTTCGAAATGAAAAACTGCAGCACTCAATGCCTGAAATGCTAACAGATTTGAGGTTTCAGTGAAAGATATTTAAACAATTTTTATAAAAGGCTTTACGAAAAAAAGATATTTGTTGCTTGATATTCTGATAAGATTTTGTAGAGATTTTGGGTTATTTGGTAGATTTTCAAAAGACTTCCTTCCTGACAGATTGAGACAAAAGATTTCAAATGGAAATAAAGCCCAGTCTCAACAGCGATCTTAGTTGCCTCAAGTTGCAAAGAATTTACAATGAGCCAAATACAGAATTTTAGTATGTAAATGCCAATCTTTTTGACTTTGTAGATGTTTCAAAGGCAACATTTTGCTAATTTGCTGAGGTTTCTTCAGAAATTTAAGAAGTCATTTGTTTTGTTTATTGAGTTCAATAAAAACATTTATTGACACTTCCAAAAACCTTTACCCATTGGACCTTACATAAATTAAAACAACTATCTATCTACATGTATGATATTATCTGTGTGTCAGTCCATGGGCCTTTGTCTATTGGGCAGTACCAGCATTCTTGACGTGTGTACCTCTTTTTATGATGTACTGTGACATCCTGAGAATAATACATGTCATCTGGAATAGACATATTCTGTTTTGAAATGCTACCAAAAGAAAGGAGTGTGACATTATACTTATTGTGTTTATTGTGTAGTGAGGCAAACAGTGAATGTCTTATGAAAAAGACAAAAGAGCAGTTTGAATTTTTTAGAAGTAAATTTAAACCAAAAAAAAGAGGGTTGTATGAGGCATAACAATGACATTTTTGAAAGGACTCAAATGCAGATAACATTGTATATGCTGTCAAGCATATGCACTGTCGTGAATATAAAGTAAATTATACAGATTGAGAAACACAAGATAGGTATAGCTGACAAACACTCAGAAAAAAAGATAGACAGTCTGTAAAAGATGGACAGACAGGAGGAATAAGGAGTCTATT